>JARFJB010002483.1:1230000-1582500 GCA_036346205.1 Vesta saturnalis | reverse complement strand
CTGTGTGAGCCGTTGCTCCATCTTGCTGGAATAATATAGCGCCATTTAGTCCTCGTCTAATTAGTTCTGGGATAAGAAACGTTTGAATAGTTTATGTAGCGTTCGGAATTAACTGTAACAGAACGGTTATTTTCATCCTCAAAAAATAAGGACCGATAATTCCAAATGATGCTACACCGCACCAAACAACGACTTTTGGACTGTGGAGGTTTTTGGTAAACAGTTCGTGAGGATTTTCTACTCCCAGCATCTAAAGTTTTGCTTGTTAACAACACCGTCCAAATGAAAATTTGCTTCGTCGCTCATTAGCAAATTATGAATTTCTCCACGATGCTGATGTAAAATTCTTCAAAAATGTCACCCTCGCTCCTTTGTCTAGATCACTGAGGTTATGCGTCATTTGATATTTATAGGGTGAAATTTTATATCTTTATGCAGAATTCTGTGGAGACTTCTTAGATATTCCTAGGGCAAGTGATTGACGATTAGCCGATCTCTTAGGACTTCTTGTAAAGGCAGCTCTCACTGTTCAATATTTTCAGGCGTACGCACCGTTCTTCGACGTCCAGGTTTTTAATGTTTTGCACAGAGCCATTTTCACGCCAATGACGAACCCACGCCGCAATTGTAAAGCGTGTTGGTGCATCACCTATTATTGTTTCCAAACTGCCGTCGAAATGCACGGCGAACTTCTTCAAATGAACCAGTTCTAATGTAGACTTCCACAGAAAACACACGCTCTTGAATCGAATAATTCATAATGCAATGAAAATTGTTAAACTGGAGCAACTATATCGTTTGCGTATAACGCATATTTGACAGAAACACTTAAGTCGTTGTTTATAGACAGGCCCCTCCTTGATCTTTAAAACTTGAATTGTTATTTACTTTAGTCATAAATCCCACAGAATAAGCTACATTAAAAAGTTAATTTACTTTGATTAGAAAGTTTTTATTCGACTTTTAAATTGTATAGTCTAATATGGGGAACCCAGTATATATATATATATATATATATATATATATATATATATATGTGTGTGTGTGTGTGTGTGTGTGTGTGTGTGTGTTTTATATATATATATATATATATATATATATATATATATATATATATATATATATATATATATATAATTTAATTTGTTTATGTTTTAATTTTTCAACTTTGACAAAATTATTTACAACGTGTTTAACAATTTTAACAAATATTGCTACTGACGAAGATAACTGTAAGTGTTATCGAAACGTTTAGATTGTATAATTTAAAATACACCATTAAAAACCCCAAAAAGTATATTATTATGAGTGATAATGGTGAAAGTTTACATTTTCATATTTCAGTCCTTTATGGGGAGGAAACTTATCGTTCTATCAGACAATTTGAAAAATTAAGGAACCGTAAAGCACAATTATTATGGTCACTCACTTTTTTATTGCGATGCCGATACCAAAAAATTATCCCAAAGTTTATATTAAAAGAAATTTTAATAACAAACAAGCGAATAATATTTACAAAAGAACTCAAAATGCTCTTCTGCGTAATCAAATACATATTACTAGGAAGTTATTGGATAACACCGATAAAAATCTTTTATATTTACATTTAGAAATTTCATCTATATTGAATAAAGAAGATTGGGATAAAATTGATTCTATAACGTTTAAATCTATGAAAATAAATTTTGACATCTCATGTCAACGTCAGAAAGAAAAATTTAATAAATTATACAAACAACAAAATAATAGACCATGTATTGATTATAAAAAAAAACAGTTATAAACCTTTCTGATAATGTTGTTTCAGATTATGCTATTGAAGCGCTTTCTAAAGGAGGAAATTTTGCGATAACACCAAGAGTAAGACCTTTTGAAGATATAATTTTAAATATCAAAAACTCCAATAAATCATTGCATTTTGATGCTGCTAATGAAGTTAGATATAACACAGTTAACATATTACGTAAAACCAAACCTCCAAAGAGCAACTTGTCCTTTAGTCAACGACGTGCTTTACTTGATCTTAAACGCAATGAAAATATAATAATATTAAAATCAGATAAAGGTAATGCAACCGTTATATTAAATATGAACGATTATAACATTAAGATAGAACAATTGTTGGGACCAGAGACCTATCGTGAAATACCAAAAAATCCAACAAAAAGTTTCTTTTAAAAACTAAAGAGCTGATTAAATTATCATCTATTCCTAACTAACTCTGAAGCTATTTCACCAAAACTATATGGCTTACCAAAAATTCATAAACCTAATATTCCTTTAAGGCCTATTGTTAGTGCAACTGGTTCTCCTACATATAGCCTTGCAAAACATCTTACATTTTTATTACAACCTCATATAGGAAAAACATCCCTTTACATTAAAAATTCTGCCGATTTTGTTGAAAAAATGCATAGTTTCAAAATTGGAGAGGGTGATAATGGTTAGTTTTGATGTTGTTTCACTTTTTACAAAAGTGCGTCTAAAAGAAACTATTGAATACATTGATCATCTGTTTCCAAAGGACATAACCATTCCTTTTCAGCACTGTCTTACTACAACTTATTTTCAGTGGAATAGTAAATTTTATGAACAGATTGAAGGTGTAGCAATGGGTAGTTCCCTTAGTTTTGTTACAGCAAATTTTTATATTAATTTGAAACATTAACGTTACAAAATACACCTAAAAAACCTTCAGTTTGGTATAGATATGTAGATAACACATTTGTCATTTGGAAACATGGGGAAGAAGCACTGCATGAGCTTTTGGTTTTTATAAATGGTATACATCCTTGTATTCAGTTTACCATGGAAAAAGAAACTAATGGAAGTTTACCATTTCATGACATATTAGTATCTAAAAATAATAATTCACTATCTTTTCAGGTTTACAGAAAGGCGACACAAACTGATAGATACCTTCATAAATTATCCAACCACCATCCACGTCAAAAAATTGGTGTAATTAAATCTTTAGTAGATCGAGCAAAACGAATTTGTGAACCTGAATTTTTGAAGGATGAATGTAAATATTTAAGAAAATCCTTACAAGATAACGGATATTCACATACAGAAATTGATAATGTTATTACACCTTCTAGGCGTAACCTTAAAGAAAAACCAGTTCTTAATGCTGGTACTGCCTTTCTTCCTTTTATTGCTAATGTTACAAATATAATTAAAAAAATCCTAATTAAATATGGCATTAGGACTATTTTTAAACCTACAAGAAAAATTAAAGAACATTTAAGATCACCTAAAGATGTGTCAAACCCTTTATCATCTTCCGGAGTGTATAAGTTATCTTGTTTATATGGAAAAGTATACATCGGGACCACAAAATATAGCTCTGATACAAGACGCAAAGAACATGAGATTTTGTAGATTAGGTCAACCAGAGAGGTCTGCTGTGGCTGACCATGCCCTGAATAATCTAAATCATGACATTCAATTTGACAATACTGAAATATTGTCAAGACAAACTCATTATTATGTTCGTTTCCACCGTGAAGCTATTATATAAACACCCTAATAATTTTAATAGATAAGAACAAAATCTCCGTTTAAATCGGTTTTGGCATCTTATAATTAAAAAAAGCATAATGATACGTCTTAATTTTGATTTTAATTTTAACTTTTGGTATGTCTAGGTTTTTAGCTGTGTTTTTCCTAGACCTTGAAGCAAATTCTTTACCAATTATATGTTAAATTACCACAGCACTATAATTTAACATAAGTAGTTGAAATTAAATTAAAATTAAAAATTACAAAAAAAGTTCTGCATTATGCTTTTCATTGTTAATAACACTTGCACTTATTGATAACGATATCTCTTTGTTAGATTTAAATGGTTTGTTTTATTTGATGTGATGTTTGGATTTGCGAATGCTTCTATCATTTTCAAATTGAAGTTTTTCACAACTTTACACTTACATCATAACTCGATTAGATTTTGTTAAATGTGTTTTTGGCTGACAAATTTCATTGTTAGCTTTCGCCGTAGATGGTGTTCTGATTTGTCATCTTTAAGGCAGTTTAACAATATTTAATTTTGAATGAGCTAGTTATTCTATACTAAACTTTAATTTTATAATTGGCTTTATAAGTTTCTCAAACTCTTATATTAATAGCAGGCTGATGTTTAAGTTTTAATTTTTCAACTTTGGTAAAATTTTTTAGAACATCTTTAACAATTTTTAGCAAATATTACTACTGACGAAGATAACTGTAAGTGTTATCGAAACGTTAAATTGCATAATTTAAAATACACCATTAAAAACCCCCAAAAAAGATAAGTATTTTATTATGAGTGATAATGGTGAAAGTTTACATTTTCATATCATCCATACCATGTCTAACTTGCACAAGAATTAGATGAGGATGACTTCATTAACAGATTAAACTTTTGCAATTGGGCCATAAACAAAAATTTCGAAAAACCCAACTATTTTAGCACGACCTTATTTACTGATGAAGCTACTTTCCACAAAATGGATACGTTAATTAATAGACATAATTTCCATTATTACGATACTGAGAATCCCAGATTTATAATTCCTGTTGATCATCAACACCGCTGGTCCCTTAATGTTTGGGCCGGAATTATTGGGGAAAGAATTATAGGCCCATATTTTTTTGAAAACTGTCAATGGAGATTCATTTTTAAACTTCTTGAGCAACGAATTTGAAACTTTCATTGAAGATTTACCTTTACAAACCCTTAGAGAAATGTGGCTGCAATTAGATGGCGCTCCTCCGCATTTTAGCAGAAACGTTAGAAATTATTTAAATATCCAGTTTCAAAACAAATGGATTGGAAGGGGAGGACCGATCTCCTGGCTTGCAAGATCGCCTGACTTAATAAAGCTGGACTTTTCCTTGCGGGTTGGATTAAAAAAAAGTCTATCAAACTCCTCCAACGACTGTAGATGATACGGAGGCAATAATTAGAGACGTCTTTCAAAATATAAATGTTTCCACGTTACGAAAAGTAAATTTGTCGTTTATTCAAAGACTTCATGTTTGCCAGCAGCAAAATGGTGATCACATTGAACATTTATTATAATTTTAAGTGTTTATATTTCATAATAAAATACTTATCTCTTTTTGTTTTATGTATTTTAAATTATGATTTAATGATTTAAAGTTTCAGTATTATGTTTAAAATTGTTAAAGATGTTGTAAACAATTTTGTCAACTTTGACAAAATTGTTTTAAAACATGTTTTAATTTTTCAACTTTGACAAAATTGTTTACATCTTTAAAATTTTTTAACAAATATTACTACTGACGAAGATAACTGTAAGTGTTATCGAAACGTTTAGATTGTATAATTTAAAATACCCCAAAAAAAAGATAAGTATTTTATTATGAGTGTTAATGGTGAAAGTTTTCATGTTTATATTTCAGTTAATATGTTTTTTAGTTTCTTGTGTTCATAGCTTGCTTTGACCGACTAATGTTACTCTTTTTCAGTGTTATCAACGAAAAAACAAACAAACTTAAATATCTCCGAAACTATTAGAGATAGGTGTAGAACATATTTAACAGAAATGAAAGCCGACTAATAGGCGAAGACAAGGCATTAACAAAATATAGGGTGTGTCATTTAAAAAAATGAAGATATAGCATTTTCAAATTTATGTTATTGAATTAATTTTTGAGATCACCGTGTATATTGAAAGCCAGTTTTGACAATAGTTTAAAGTAAGCTCATGTATGAATAAATTCTATACTAAAGATTATTTTTTTATCTTTAAAATAACTGAGATACGCCTACTTGAATTACTACATAAAAATGTCAGTTTTTAGTTAATTTTGCAAATATCTCAAAAACTGTAATTCTTATAAAAAAGATGTAAAATTATAAGGAGAATCCAAAAAATAAAATAATATATAGGGTGTTCTGTTTAAAATTCAAAAGTTCTATATTGTACTGCTTTTATATTACACCCTGTAGAAATCAAACTATTTTTAGATTATGCAGCTTATAAAAATAGACAACTTTCTAAGCTTAATGGCTAAGGAGCTATTGACCGAATACGCACTAGAGGGACATCCTTGTATATATATATATATATATATATATATATATATATATATATATATATATATATAGAGGATGGATGTCTACTACGTGGACGGAGGATTTCTCCTTAACTATTAGAGATATCAAAACCAATTTTGGTGTGGTGATACACGATCATTGAACCTACATTCTAGAAATATTTAGGTATATTCAGGGTGATTGACAAAAATATGCCAATATTAGTTATTGTTGTTTATTTGTTTGTTTAATTTTTGTTTGCTTTTTTTGGTTTAAAACAATGCCTTCACATTAGGCTTATTAAATTTGGCTATTTTCCTTAATCACCCTTGAAAATTTAAAATACTATTCAAATTTGATTTTTTACAATTTAATTCAAGACCGAAACTTCACCTTCTCTACTGGACAATTCAGAAATAAAACAATGAAAACTTTACTTATATGATCAACCAATCACGGTCTTTTGACATTGTCAAAGTCAAACAAAAAGGAAGACCCTGTACACACAAATATGTTTTTTACTATACCTGAATCATAATCTCCTTCTTGAACACTGAAATTCGTGCGAAATTGACCCTTTAAAGCATTAGTGCTCTAATGCTGCCACGGGAACAACAAATTCACCTCCAAATTTTTAACAATAAAAAATACTCGCGCACAAATAGAACTAACGGTTACTTATTTAAATGAATATTAAACGTGCAATTGATGTTTGAAATTTGATACTCGCATGATATATCCCCGTTTTCAATCATTTTGTAATTCACGAAACAACCTTCACGGATTTTTAATAAATATAAACAGCAACGAAACAACAATTGCTCACCGTTCCTCTCGCAATGATTAACGACACAGGTTACCTCGAAAAACTGATTTCAACTTACTTTTACTTCCACATCACCGATGGAGAAGTATTTTCTTACCATTTTCGCTTTGTGATTCAGGTATAATAAAAAAAAGCGTATAGTACACGTGTATACGTGGCTTTAAAGCATTCCTCCGTTAAAAGTCACTCGGTTCCGTCTTGTCTTTTATGAATTTTTAATAACGATAAATAGAAGCAAAACAATAATTGCTAACTGTTTCTATCGCAACGTGCCACATGGGGAATTTCTTACAATTTTCGCATTGTGGACCAGGTGTAATAAAAAAAAACCCTGCCAAATTAGATGACATAATGCTTTCTAATATATGTAAACAAATTTTGACCAAAAATTAGTAATAAGCGACGTCAAAGCTCACAATATCTGAATTTGAGTCATATCGATTTTTAAACACGATAGTCCCCCATTTTTGATTTTCCACCTTGAATTGTTTAATCCCCCAACAACCGACTTTAAAAAAATCGGTTTATAAATTAAAAAATGGACTATTTTGTACCATAAAAACAGTGCGCCACTGGTTATTTTCTTTATTTTGAAATTATATAAATAAGTATGTTTTCTAACCTTCTAGGCCCCGAACAACTCCTCGCCACTGGTTAGATTTTGCTCATTAACGAACTTGGCCGAGATTTTATGACGTATTTCATATCGATAGCTTGTAATAGTTAGATATAGTAGTGTGAGTGTGATAGATAGTGAGTGTGAGTTAATATAAAAGTGTAATGTGAGGTGAGTATAATTATAAGTGAGTGAGTGTGAGGTGGTAATGTATTAGTGTTGTAATGTGAGGTATGTAAATATGATGTGATTAGTATGTGAGTATGAGGTGAGTAAGTAGTAGTGTAATATGTGAGTAATGTGAATATTGATGTAGTGACAAAAAGTAAGTTGATGATGTGAGTGTGAATTAGTGAGTGTAGATGTGGATGTGATGTGAGTAGTGTGAGGTGATGTGAGTATGATGGAGTGATAAGTGTAAATAGGAGTGTGAGTATATTAGATGAGTGATGTATAATTCATATGTAGTGTGATGTATAGTGTGAGTGTGAAAGTGTAAAATGAGTGTAAAAATGATGTGAGTGTGTATAGATGTAATGTAGTGGTGATGAGGTGATGAATGTGATTAAGTGTGAGTGAGTGTATGAGTAGTGGATGTGAGGGGTGAGTGTTTAATGTGAGAGTGTGAGTTATGTAGTAGTGAAGTGTGATGTGTTGTGTGATGTGAGTATATAGTGATATGTGAGTGAGTGTGAGTGAGTGTGTGAGTTGAGGTGAGTGAGTGTGAGTATCACATGATAAATGATGTGTAAAAGTAATTATATTGATTTTAAACAGGAAAGAAATTAATGATTACTACAAAAGTTTCATGTATAACTTGTACATTTTATTCCACTAAATTGTGGTTTTAATTTTGTTTAAAATTTTATTATTTGAAATCTACATTTTATTGATAATTGAATTCTATCTATTTGATATTTTTATATATAAAGAAATATGAATGTTCCACTGAATTTCTAATTTATTTAAGTGGTTATTTTGGCTATTTTTTAATTAATATATTTATGTATATCAAATATTTTCATATAATGTGTAGCGTTTAATTTTTGATTTAAAACTGTAATAAATCAGTTGTTTCATTACAATGTTGTAGGATATTTAAGTTTAAATTTAATTAGTAATGTTCAACGATAAAATGTATGGTGTGCTTTGAAACCATGAGCAATTACTTGAGTTTTTGTAAAATTAATATTTAGCAAGAGTTATATGTAGATAAAACCAGGTCCACATGACGAACCTTGGTTCATTATTGTACAATTTTATTTTATGAGCAGCAATTCTATCATAGATATAATCTTTTGTTAAATAATATAAATTAGAGGTTCATTTTATATCTTTAATTCTTTAAAAATTGCTGGTCGCCATGCCGAATTAAAGGCCCCTTTAACATCTAAACTTATTACAGCAACATCTTTTTTAATATCAAGATGTTTGTTAATAAAATTTCTAAACAAATGCACAGCATCTAAGGTACGTTTTTTGAGAAATAAACCAATATTGAATTTGAAATTGTTTTATATGAGGTTAAATTTTATGTAAATTAAGTGAGGTATTTAAGCAAATGACTATAAATTTGATTCAAATTTGTTTTACATTTGAGTTTTTATAACCGAAAAATTTTTTATGAATACATTACAGATGTACTTGTGTTGGTGTTTTGGCTGAGTAGTTCTTGTGCGCGTGCATATGATGTTGTGAACCATTAATGTGTGTATGTAGGTTTGAAATTTTCAAATTAAATTTATGGGTTGGAATTAAAACAAATATTTTTTTAATTAAAAATTAAAATATCCAGTTGGTTTAAGGTACAAGATTATTTTTAATTAAATAGAATTGATTGATGTAAGTATAAATTATTGTCAATTAAAGTAATTGATTAAGGATTTCGTGTTTAAATGATATAAAAAAATTCGAATGTTAAGTTGTTTTTAAATTTTTATCAAATGTGTTTAATTATGATGATGTGTAATTTACAAGGTTTTATATAATTTGTATATATGACAAAAGAAATTACAGTTTAATGAAATATGTTTTGAAAACGTTAGTGTATTAAGAAATTATAATTTAAGGTTAAGAGTGTGTTTAGAAATACGTGTGCGTTTTAGTGAGTGTGATTACATTAAGGTCTTATACAGTTTGCTATTTGTCTGAATATTTGAAAAAGTTATTGTTTCAAACATAATTAATTTAATTTTATATATAATTTAATATATCTTGTTATTGAGAAATGTATTGGTTCATTCTAATGCATTGAATTTAGTTATTAAGTTATAAAACAATATTTAGTTAATTTGTTATGTTTAAATTAAACCAAAGTAAGTAAACAGTGTATTGTTAAATTAAACCGCAAATGTATAATTTGTGGTAATGTGTAGAACGTTGATCATTAGGAAGATTGATTAAAATAAACTATAAATGGAGTACCAAAGAGAAATTAAACAAGTAATTAATCAGATAGTTTTGAAATTGTAAAAGAATAAGTGAGTCCAGGAAAAACAGGTGTATTGATATGCTTGTTACAGAATTTAATAACAGGTATTAATTACAGGAAGAAATGATTTAGCTATATGTTAAGTGTCTAAGTTTAGATCAGAAATTTTGTAATATGATTTGTGAAGAGAAGTTTATTTAAATACCAGAATTAATGTTGTACAATGAAAGAGGTTCAACTTTGCCATTTAAACAATATTGATTATGGTATTTTAAGAATTATTTAATGGGGTAAGGAAAGTGTAAAACATGCGCGGTGAATTTGAGTCAAATTGTCAAAAAGTTGAAAATTAAGCATTTATTTGCATTACAACAAAACAATATTGAGATAATCGTTTAAGGAAGTTTTATTATCCTGTAGTTGGTTTAAATTGGAAATATAAATGGAGTCCAAAGAAAATGTAAATTGAGTAATTGATCTATTATGCAGTATTTGAAAATTGAGTAAGTGTATCCAGGAATAACTGTGATAAGGATATCGTGTTATAATTTATAACGGTATTAAGAATATCAGATAAATTGAGTTTCATATAATGTTAAATTGTATTTAAATTGAATTTTGTAATCTGCCATTTGTATGAACGAGAAGTTTACTTTAAAAAATAACTGAATTGATGTGTATAGAAGTGTTACATATCCTTTGCTTTACAGAAAAGGTTTGGTTGAGTATTTTAAGAATTATTAATGGAGGATAGTTTTGAAATTTTAAGATAACATGCCAGAGTGAATTTAAAAGTTTAAATTGATTGAAAATTGAATTCGTTATGTTGATTAAGTATAAACAAAAGTTATCAGAGAAGTTAGTTAAAGGAAAAGTTTTCTCATCCTGATTATTGATATTTGAAATTAATGAATTTTCATGTTATAAAGGATTGATGTCGATTATGAAATGTATGCTGTTACTAAGTAATTCAGTTTTGAATTAAATGAATTCTTAAGAGTAATGGTAGTGTTATTTGTTGGGATCCGATTAAGTTAAATACATTGAAAATAAATATTCATTAAATGTATGTATTATTATGATGTATTTGTGTGATTTCGAGATTAAAATAGAATGAGTTGCGTTTGATTATAAGCAATTTGCCTTGGTGTCCAGTTGTTCAAAATTGTCTTGTTCTGGTACAGAAAGGTTTGGGTTTGCATATAAATTTGAGGAATAGTAAGGTGTAGTTTTTAATTTTTAGGGGATTAAGAAAGAAGTCTTTAATAATGTGTGATAATAAAGTTTGGTTTGAGTGTGGTTGGTTATGTTGTTGTTAATTTCAGTCGAATGGAGGTTGTGTAGATGGAGTTTAAAGTTAAAAGAAAAGTTTTGATAATATATATTATTAGAATAAAGGTTGATTTTAAATGAAGAATGGTTATCTTTGTATAATAATAGTTTCGTTGGGCTATGAAATAATTAATTTTTGTATGATTGTAGCATTGTAGTGTTAATGTTTATAAAGTTAAATAACTGTAATAAACTATTTATTAGGTGTATGACCATTTTGTGTATTGGGTATTCAGTAAAGTGAAGGTGTTTTGTTTTACTGTTATAGTTTAAATGGTGAAACCGTAGATATGAATTGAAGTCTGAGAGGACGTATAATGAGGTATACTTTGGGTCCATGAGTGCATCTAAAATTGTAGGTGATATATATTACGATTGGTAAAGGTAGTCAAATGAAAGGTTTGGGGATTTAAATCGGTGCGTGCTAAGACTTGTGTGTTAGAAAACGGGTAACTGTGTTTTCAAAATTTCAGTTAAAAAATCGTGACAGAGGTGGGCAAAAACGTAAAAATAATTGTACTGTAAAGGAAACAATGAGTTTGCAAATGAGAAATAATTTAATCTGTAAAAAGAAATAATATTATGCTTTGAATTAACGGAAATTAAAGTATATTGTTGGGCAAAAAATATAAAAAATGATATCGTAATTTTTAGGGTGAAAAACGTAGTGATTGGAGTATAATTAAGTTTCAAGTGCAGAAATATAAATTTGAAGAATATATACCAAACGTAAATTAAAGAATTAATGAAAAGTAAAATTAATCAAGTTTATTTGTATCACAGTATATCGATTAAAAGTGATAGTAAAATTAGATCGTGAAAAATGATGGTAACGAAAATTAGGAATCTAGAACGGTAAACATGAAAAAAATAACAAATCCGTGTTTTATAAAGATATAAACACTAGTAAAATAATTCAACTACGATACAAGGTAACAAAACGTTTCACAAAACGAAAGTGTTGTAAAATAACGAAATTAACTAAATTTGCGAATATAATAAAATTTATATAGTAAAATAATTTATAATGACATTTAAAATGTATATAAACAATTTAATTACACTATCCAAATATACTAAAAATTAATATGATAGTGTGTCCAAATTCGAATTAGCTATATGAAGATACTAATTGCGATGTAACGATTAAGATATTAATAAATTTCAAATATAAACATATGAAAAATACGAAACCGGATATAGGTATACTTTTTTGAATAAATTTAACAGTGAAAAATTGCGCCGATCTTAATTTGTAATTTTTCAAAATGAGTCGATTAAAGTATGAATATATGTAATATCTTAATATGTGATAAGAAAATATGACGGTAAAATATAAGGGAGTTCTAGAACGCATTTAAATATTTGAAAGAAATAACAATTCATTTATGTGTGAAAAAATTTTAAATCAGATATTCAAACACTATCAAAATAATAAAACTTATAAAGAACAAATGATTTCTGGTATAATGTTATATTATATAATTTTCCAATAACATATACTAAACATATGTATTTATATATATATATATATATAAATATATATTATATAATAGTAAATATATACTTATTTATATGTATCATATTCAATTAATTCCATAGTCTAAAAAATACGCTTTGCCGTATATGATTAAGAAAATTTTTGCCTGAAATATCTTTATGTGAAATGACAAATATTTATACATTAAAATTGTGAATTTATGTAATTACAACGAAAATCATTTAAAGTAAAATAACTGCATCTTGTGGTTTTTTTTTTTAATTAATAAAACTGTATCTAGGCTATTGTGTAAGAATTTATTGAATTGAATTTTGAAATTAAGCACAAATATACCGGGCGGTCAAATACATCGGTATTTAGCAATTTATATGGTTGTTCGGTAACGGAAATTATGGTTTCGTTACACTCTGCCACTTTTTTGTCAAACAAATCCTTCCCAGGGTTCTTTTGTTTCTGAAGTGCATGGTGATTTTGATCGTTTGTAGTTTTGGTGCACCCCTTGAATCTCATAATCTAAAAAGTGTATCATGTAGGGCTATTTACATAACATTCATAAACGTATTTGATCAAATTTTGTATTTTGTGATTTTCATGTTACAATATAAAGTAATACTTTTTTTAAGCGGACACACTGTACACTTTATTTCACTTCGATTGGTCCTATCAAGCTCTTCAAGAATGTGACACATGTATATTTTTATTTGAATTTCACGAAGGTTATTGTTAGAATTTCCGTATATACGTTATTATGGTGTAGTAGATACCTCATCGTCCGTCTACAAATTAAATACAGGTAAACATGACAAAATTCAGAGGGTTATTATAGAATATTTTGTACTATGATCATTTTTGAAAAACCCCTTTGCTTCGAAGGTACAGGATGAACAAAATTTGCTACAACCATATTCGATATTTGTTGCAATCGACTTTTGAGTGAGTGAGTGTGCGTGTGCGTGTACGTGATCGTGGACATGTGCGAGCTCGTGTGCGTGTACGTGTGTGTATGCGTGTGAGTCTGCGTGTGTGGGTGTGTGGTGTGTTAGTGTGTGGTGTGTAAGTGTGTGAGTGTGTGAGTGTGTGGGTGTGAGTGTGTGAGGTGGTGTGAGTGTGTGAGTATGAGTGATGTGGAGTGTGAGGTGTGGAGTGTGTGAGTGTGAGTGTGTGAGTGTGTGAGTGTGTGGTGAGTGTGTGAGTGTGTGAGTGTGTGAGGTGTGTGTGGAGGTGTGAGTGTGTGAGTGTGAGGTGAGTGTGTGAGTGTGTGAGTGTGTGTGTGGTGTGGTGTGTGAGTGTGTGTGTGTGTGTGTGAGTGTGAGTGTGTAGTGTGTGTGTGTGTGTGTGAGTTGTGAGTGTGGGTGAGTGAGTGGAGTGTGTGTAGTGTGTGATGTGATGAGTGTGAGGTGGAGTGTGGAGTGTGTGAGGTGTGAGTGTTGAGGTGAGTGTGGTAGTGGAGTGATGAGTGTGTGAGATGTGTGAGTGTGTGGAGTGTAGTGTGAGTGTGATAGATGTGTGAGGTGTGAGTGGAGTGTGTGAGTGTGATGGAGTGTGTGAGTGTGAGTGAGATTGGTGGAGTGTGTGAGTGAGTGTGAGTGTGGAGTGTGAGTGTGATGGAAGTGTGTGAGTGATGTTGAGTGTGAGTGTGTGAGTGTGTGTGTGTGAGTGATGTGTAGTAGTGGTGAGTGTGGGAGTGAGTGTGTGAGTGTGTGTAGTGTGTAGTGTGAGTGTGTGAGATGTGAGTGTGAGTGTGTGAGTGTGTGAGTGGAGTGTGAGTGTGTGGGAGTGAGTGGAGTGGAGTGTGTGAGTGTGTGGTGAGTGTGTAGTGTGTAGTGTGTAGTGTGTAGTGAGTAGTTGTGTAGTGAGTGGGTTGTGAGGTGTGAGTGGAGTGTGAGGGTGAGTGTATGTGTATTGTGAGTGTGTGAGTGTGTGAGTGGTGGTGAGTGTGAGTGTGAGGTGTGTGTGAGTGTGTGAGTGTGAAGTGTGTAGTGTGTAGGGTGTGAGTGATGTGAGTGTGATGTGTGTGTGAGTGTGAGTGTGTGAGGTGAGGTGAGTGTGAGTGTGAGGAGTGTGGATGGAGGTGTGAGTGTGTGTGTGAGTGTGAGTGTGTGAGGAGTGTGTGAGTGTGTGAGTGTGTGAGGTGGTGTGTAGGTGTGATGTGTAGTGTGTGATTGAGTGTGAGGTGTGGAGTGTTGTGAGGTTGTTGGTGTGTAGGTGTGAGTGTGAGTGTGTAGTGTGAGGTGTGAGGTGTGAGGTGTGAGTGTGAGGTGAGTTGTGAGTGTGGAGTGTGTGAGGTGTGTGTGTGTGGAGTGTGTGATGTGTGTGAGTGTGTGTGGAGGGTGTGTGTGGTGTGGGGTGTGTGGATGTGTGAGTGTGTGGTGTGAGGTGTGGGTGTGGTGTGAGGTGTGGTGTGTGAGTGTGTGGTGTGTGGTGTGTGAGTGTGTGAGGTGTGTGAGTGGTGAGTGTGAGTGTGTGAGTGTGGAGTGTGGAGTGTGAGTGTGTGAGTGTGTGAGTGTGGTGTGTGAGTGTGGAGGTGGTGAGTGTGGTGTGTGAGTGGTGAGTGTGGTGTGAGTGTGTGAGTGGGGGTGGGGTGTGTGGTGTGTGAGTGTGGTGGTGTGGTGTGTGAGTGTGTGGTGTGAGTGTGTGGTGTGTGAGTGTGTGAGTGTGGTGAGTGTGGGTGTGAGTGTGGAGTGTGAGTGTGTGAGTGTGAGGTGGTGGATGGTGTGAGTGTGAGTGAGTGAGTGAGGTGTGTGAGTGTGAGTTGAGTGTGGATGGTGGAGTTGTGAGTGTGTGTAGTGATGATGAGTGTGAGGTGTGGAGTGTGAGGTGGGAGTGTGTGAGTGTGAGTGTGGTGGTGAGGTGTGAGGTGGAGTGTGTGAGTGTGGATGTGGAGTGTGTGAGTGTGTGAGTGTGTGAGGGGGTGGTGAGTGTGTGAGTGTGTGAGTGGTGAGTGTGGAGTGGTGTGGGTGTGTGGAGGTGTGGAGTGTGTGAGTGTGAGGTGTGAGTGGAGTGTGGAGGTGTGGGTGTGAGTGTGTGAGTGTGGTAGGTGGAGTGTGAGTGTGAGTGTGGGTGTGTGAGGGAGGTGGTGTGAGGGGTGGGAGGTGATGTGAGTGTGTGAGGGAGTGTGTGAGTGATGTGAGTGTGGGTGAGTGTGGAGTGTGTGAGTGTGTGGAGTGTGTGAGTGGTGGTGTGAGGGTGTGTGAGTGTGTGAGTGTGGTGTGTGTGGTGAGTGTGTGGTGTGAGGTGAGTGTGAGGTGTGAGTGTGAGTGTGTGAGTGTGTGAGTGTGTGAGGTGAGTGAGTGTGTGAGTGTGAGTGAGTGTGTGAGTGTGGGTGGAGTGTGTGTGAGTGTGGGTGTGAGTGTGTGATGTGTGTGAGTGTGGAGGTGTGGAGTGGTGAGTGTGTGAGTGTGGAGTGTGTGAGTGTGTGATGGAGTGTGTGGGGTGGAGTGTGTGAGTGTGAGTGTGAGTGGAGTGTGTGAGGTGTGAGTGTGGTGTGAGTGGAGTGTGAGTGTGTGAGTGTGAGTGTGTGAGGTGTGAGTGTGGAGGTGTGAGTGGTGAGTGTGAGGTGGAGTGTGGTGTGTGAGGGGTGAGTGTGGAGTGTGAGTGTGAGGTGTGGGTGAGTGTGTGAGGTGTGAGGTGTGAGTGTGAGTGTGAGGAGTGGGTGTGGAGGTGTGTGGAGTGTGAGTGTGTGAGTGTGTGAGTGTGGAGGTGTGGTGTGAGTGTGGTAGTGTGTGAGGTGTGTGAGGTGGGGAGTGTGTGAGTGTGTGGAGTGTGTGGAGGTGTGGTGGGAGTGTGGAGGTGTGGATGTGTGAGTGTGAGTGTGTGAGTGTGTGAGTGTGTGAGTGGTGAGTGTGTGAGTGTGGAGTGTGGTGTGTGGAGTGAGTGTGAGTGTGTGAGTGTGAGTGTGTGAGTGTGTGAGTGTGTGGGGGAGTGTGGAGTGTGGTGAGTGTGGAGTGTGAGTGTGTGAGTGTGGAGTGTGAGTGTAGTGTGAGTGTGTGAGTGTGTGAGGTGGTGAGTGTGTGAGTGTGTGAGGTGAGTGTGAGTGTGTGAGGAGTGTGAGTGAGTGTGGTGTGTGAGTGTGTGAGTGTGAGTGTGGAGTGTGGGTGTGAGTGTGTGAGTGTGAGTGGAGGTGTGAGTGTGTGAGTGTGAGTGTGTGAGTGTGTGAGGTGGTGTGAGTGTGAGTGTGAGTGTGTGAGGTGGTGTGTGAGTGTGTGAGTGTGTGATGTGTGAGTGTGTGGGTGTGAAGTGTGATCATGTTAATCTTGTGTTGTTGTGTTAATTAATTTAACAGGTAATTTTTTTGGAACGCTTTTTTCTAGGTTTTTGGTTGTGTTAATGGTTGTGGGTGTTTAATTAATCCTTTTCGTTTTATGAGTGTATTTCAAGTGCTTCTTTGGTAGTGGAAAATAAGAATGATCCATGGTTGTGTGGTTGTGAAAATTTGATAGATTGTGCTGTTGTAATAGTGTAGTTTTTTTTAAAATAAAAATTGGTTGTTTTTTAATGAGATATGAGTATGGGTGTGGTTTAAGTTCGTTGTTTGTGAGTTTATTGATGAGTTTTGTGTTATGGTATGGTATGGTATAAGATAATGGTGCTTGATAATGTGGGTGTGGTAGTTTTAAGTATATGTGTGCTTGGTGGTGAAATAGTGGTTGATGTGTGATGAAGTATTGTTTATAAAGCATTGTAGAGTTTTATGTATAAGAGTTGTGTGTGTGTGGGTTGAGTGAAAGTGGAAATGTGGGGTGAATTAAAAGATTGTATTATTGTTTGTAATGTATTAGTTGAAAGTGTTTTATTGAAATTTATTTGTTTTTGAAATGTTTATTATGTGGGTAGGTTGGTAATGTGTGGTTTGTTGTGTGTAGTGTGATGTCTTATAAAGTGTTATTGAGGTGTGAGTGAGGTGATGAGTGTGTAGTAGTGAGAGTGTGTAGTGTGTGAGTGCTGGTGGGTGTGAGTGTGAGATAAGTTAGTGTTGGTTTGAGTGTGTGATGTGTAGTGAGGTGGTGAGTGTTGTGAGTGTGAGTGTGTGAGTGTGGTGTGTGAGTGTGATGTGTGTGTGTGAAGATGTGAGTTGTGAGTGTGTGAGTGTGAGGTTTGTGATGTGCGGTGTGTGAGTGGAGTGTGATTTGATGATGTGTGGTGTAGTGATTTGTAGTGTGGAGTGATGGAGTGTGTGAGTGTGAGTGAGTTGGGTGTGATGCTTGTGTGAGTGTGAGGTAAGGAGTGTGGTGTGAGTGGATAGTGTGTGAGTGTGTGGGTGTGATGTGTAGGTGTGAAGTGTGTGGAGTGTATGGGGTGTGACGGTGTGAGTGTGAGTGTGTGATTGGTTGTTGTGAAAGTGTGGTGAGTGTGTTAAGTGTGAGTGTGTGAAGTGTGTGAGTGAAGTGAGTGTGGTGATGTGAGTGTGAGTGTAAGTTGTAGGTGTGAGGTGTGTGAAAAGCTGTGTGTGTGTTGGTGTGTGAGTGTGATGGTGTCGGTGAGGTGGAGTAGGTGTGTGTTGAAGTGCCTGTGTGAAGATGGTGTGAGGAGCTGTGGTGTGGGAGGTGACTAGTGATGATGGGAGGTTGTGTGGTGTTGAAGTGTGTTGGTGATTGAGGTGTGTGGATTGAGTGGAGTGTGTGAAGAGTGTGAGTGTGTGAGGTGTGAGGTGTGTGGAGTGGAGTGTGTGAGTTGGTGTGATAGTTGTGAATGTGTGAGTTGTGTAGTGTGGAGTTGAGGTGTGTGGAAGTGTGAGTGTGTAAGGTGTAGTTGTGGTGTGTGAGTGTGTGGGTGTGTGGATTTGGTGTGTGAGCTGTGCTGAGGCTAGTGTTGAGTGTGTGAGTGTATGAGGTGTGAGGATGTGAGGTTGAGTGTGAGTGTGTGAGGTGGTGAGTGTGTGAGAGTGTGTCGAGTGTGGAGTGTGGGGTGTGTGAGTGTGTGATGTGGAGTGTGTGAGTGTGTGAGTGTGGAGGTGAGTGTGGAGTGTGTGTGAGTGTGTGAGGTGTGAGTGAGTGTGTGAGTGTGTGAGGTGTGAGTGTGTGAGTGTGGAGTGTGTGAGTGTGTGAGTGTGTGAGGTGGTGAGGTGTGTGAGTGTGTGTGTGGAGTGGGAGTGTGGAGTGTGTGAGGTGTGAGTGGTGTGAGTGTGTGGGTGTGAGGTGTGTGAGTGTGAGTGTGAGGTGTGTGGAGTGTGTGAGTGTGTGGAGTGTGTGAGTGTGTGAGTGTGTGAGGTGTGAGGTGTGAGGTGTGGAGTGGTGTGAGTGTGTGAGGTGAGTGTGGAGTGTGGGTGTGGTGTGGAGGTGTGTGAGTGTGTGAGGTGTGTGAGTGTGAGTGTGAGTGTGTGAGGTGTGAGTGTGAGCGTGTGAGTGTGAGGTGTGTAGTGTGTGATTGGGTGAGTGTGTGGGTGTGAGTGGTGAGGGTGAGTGTGTGTGTGATATGTGAGTGTGTGAGTGTGTGAGTGTGTGTGGTGTTGTGAGGTAGTGTGTGAGTGTGTGAGTGTGTGTGAGTGGGTGGAGTGTGTGTGTTGTGTGTGTGAGTGGGTGAGTGTGTGAGTGTGTGGAGTGGTGAGGTGAGTGTGTGAGTGGAGTGTGGTGTGTGAGGGTGAGTGTGTGAGGTGTGAGTGTGGAGTGCGTGAGTGTGTGTGAGAGTGTGAGAGTGTGAGTGTGTGAGGTGTGAGGTGTGAGTGAGGTGTGAGCGTGTGATGTGTGAGCGTGTGATGTGGAGTGTGTGAGTGTGTGAGTGTGGAGTGTGGAGTGGTGAGTGTGTGAGGTGTGAGTGTGGGTGTGTGAGTGTGTGAGGTGTGTGAGTGTGTGAGTGTGAGGTGGAGTGTGTGGAGTGTGTGATTGTGTGAGGTGTGAGTGTGTGAGTGTGTGTGTGTGTGTGTGTGAGTGTGTGAGTGTGTGAGTGTGGTGGAGTGTGTGAGTGTGAGTGTGTGAGGTGTGAGTGTGTGAGTGTGTGAGGTGTGGAGTGTGTGGAGGTGTGGAGTGTGTGAGGTGTGGAGTGTGTGAGTGTGTGAGGTGTGAGTTGTGGTGTGTGAGTGTGAGTGTGTGTGTAAGTGTGTGTGTTTCAGTGTTCCAGTGTTTCAGTTTCTGAGTGTGTGGTTGTGTGTGAAAAGTATAATTCCAATAAATTGTTTCAAATCTCCTTTGGACATAGATTTGTTTGCTGAGTTATAGATTCAAATATTTCATCATCTAATAACTTTTCAAACACCTCAACAGGATAGGCATTACGTAAATCATGTTTTATTATTTCTATGGATGCTCCCGTCAACATCTATGACCTCGGATATCCATTTCAGTGATTTTTTTCAGCCTCTCTGACAAGGGTAGAGCACTATCTTCATCACTACATTCGATTTCGTCGTTCATATGATGTAATTAAATATGATCAGTTACGTCATGTGGCATAGGCATATTTGTATCTTCCATCAATTCACCATAAATACCCTCTTCATCCGTTACACTATCAATTGATGGTGGGATAATCACAATATCTCTTACCATAAAATCTGCTTCTAGACACCTCATCCATTTTGGTAACGTGGAGAAAAAATAAAGAAATTGAATTCTCCCATTTTGCCTCAGCATATGTATGTTGTGGTTAACAATGAAACAAATATTGCAACTAAACGCAATATGTGACCATTAGTTCTGTAAATCAAAGTAGATAACAGTTTCTATTTACCTCTTTCAAAAATAACAAAAACACTTGCAGTTGTTTACTACTTTTACTTACAAAATGGCACGAACTCAATGAAAGTCAACTGGAGACTGATTGTGGGTTATAAAGTAATATCCGGTATAGATTTTTTGACTGAAAGTTTTAACATTCATCACTAGATTACGCCTCCAGTTTGCTTAATTGGCTGTACTTACATGAGTACAATGGACGTTAATGAGATAATAACAAAGAATAAACTAGACGATGTACCTATCACTGCAAATAAATGTAGAGAGATTGATATTGGTCAAAAAGTTTTAATTAAAGATTACAATAATGTGACTGCACCTAATTGGGGGGGGGGGGTGTTGGGTAGAAAATAAAGATGGTAATGGAACATACGATGTAGCAATCGGAAAAAGATCAAATCATTACACGTCATTCTAATCAAAAGAGACCAATTGTAACAGAACGTTTTTCAATTCCATGTAACTAAAGAAGGCATTACTGATGCTAGTGATAGTGGGCATGCAAGTGGAAACAGTGAGAAAAATGTTGCGGGTGATAATCAAATTTCAACAAAAGAATTAGCTTCATCATCAATATACAATCTGCAATCACTTGTTAAACTTGATAATTAAAGGATTGAAAAGTCTGTTTATTATTAATCTTGCAAAATATTTATTTTAGTTTATATTTTGGAAAATGTTTTAATTAACTGTAAGGGTGTTAGGATTTGCGTAAATATGGTGTTGTAGATACTTATCGTTCGTTGGACATTGTAATAGTTATAGTTGAATTCTGTTCCTTAAATAAAACAGTTCTATAAATTAAATATTTTAGTACTACCATAAAGATCATAAATTAAGTTACAAGAGTTATAATTATATTTTAGTAGACCATGGCTGGCCATAATAACAACAAATACAAAATAAATACCTTAACTCTTATATTGGTTTAGATACTTCTAAATCACTGTTCAACTTACGGCAGCAGTTCCTTGTTTGTTGAAATGCTAGTTTCATCTACATCCTGGTTCATTTTATTAAACATGCTATTTTAGATTTGCAAAATCATCCTAATCTGTCAAACTTAATTCATTGAAATATATTCTTATTAGATTATCGCCTGTCTGGATATCTGAGATAATAATCTTAATCGTATCGTCGTAGGTATTAAATCATTTTCTTATTAAAAGTAGACTAGAAATGTTTTATATACCTGTTTAAATACAGTTCAGTGGTTTCATCGCCATTTTTTTTTGCATTATATGTTAAAAGATAACATCTAGTAATAATGAGAAACTAGTTATAGCAATTAAATTGTGTGTCTCATTTTATCATGGCCTACTAAGATATAGGTGTAATATTATAAACATGGTTACACCTTACCTGCCTTTAATTTAAAATAAAAATATAGACATGTATATATTTTTGAAAAGCTTATGACAAGGCTAATCAAACAGAAGTAACATATACAAAATATCCCATTAAAAAATATAACTACTTTGTTACACGAAAATCACATAAATTTAAATTTTATTAAACACGTTTACGAACCCTATGCAAAAAGCCCTACAAGATTTAGTTTTTGGTTTTTCAATATCTCAAAAGGTAACCGAGATACGAGGGGCGTGTCAAAATTTCTAATTTTCAAAATCGCCCTGTATCACAAAAAGATAGCACAGTGTGGCAAATCCGCAGCCTTCTGTCTTTTGCAGGAACAGAGATGACCTCCAATGACATCCAAAAAGGGACACAGTATGCTCTGGAGTTGAAATGTTTTTAAAGTTAAAATTCCTAATATCTTGCCACAAATTGCAGGACCATCAAGAACGGAAAGAAAATCCAAAAGAATACGAAAAACCAAATAAGAAGTATTGAAATTTACAACAGTGAGCATTTGCAAATCGTAAACTAAACAATGGGTGAAGGATGACTATTATAAGGAGAGGATAGGGTAACGAAAACAGATAAGAACCACAGAAGGAATAACAGAAGCAAGGCTAATAAAAAATACAAGTAACCCATTAAAATCGATTGTCAACCATTTTATAACGTGCTCTTCCAAATGAATATTTTTATCGCCTAATCTATGAATGTATTAATTAGAAGAGTAAGATTTGTACTTAGATCATACACTATGATCAAAGGTTCTGGCAAAGATTTTGCGAGAATTATTTCTACCTGCTAATGTTTATTAGTAAACAAATTATTATAATTGATTTTTTTATATTTATAATACGTTAATGGAACATTAGAGGAGAAGGTCCTAATATGGGCCATGCTGCTAATATGGGACACCTTGATATTTTTACAATGCGAGTGGTGCCATCTTTTAACCGTATCTTAAATTACTCTCACCGACTTGCAATTTGATTCATACACACGCTATCCCAAACTCTCGGTCGACATTTGACATGAATTTAATTTCTGTGACAGTGGAAATATTTCACGCAGTTAGTGAAAATCGCCTATTTTGATTGAAACTTGAGCTTTTTTAATTACAATTCATTTGCATTAGGTAGTACGGATATCATTAATGAAGGTAGGCATTTTGAGAAAGGGTATATTTAGCCTTATAAAATTTTAGCTTAGTAATTTTGTTAGACGTTGACTGTTTGGATTATGGGACACTTCTGGGTCTAAATATGAGCCGGGGCCCATATTTGGACCTATGCTAATTAATTTTTTTTTTTCAGTTACAATGCCTAGAACAAAACCAAAATATACTTAAAAAAATGTAAGAAAGACTTGGTCTCGGGATAGTATGATACGTGCAATAAAAGCAGTTAAAACCCAAGGACAGGCCATTAGAACGGCTGCTCAAAACTATCACGTTCCGAGATCTACATTACAAAGGTTTTTGCAAATTGAAAATTCAGAACCAGAAGAAATCGTACAAACTAAACTTGGGCGGAAAAATATTTTAGGAAGTGAAATAGAGGAAGACCTGGTTCAATCTCTTTTAGTCATGGAAGCGAAGTATTATGGGCTCACAAGAAAAGATACTCGAAGAATGGCCTATAACTTAGCTTTAAGAAATGGAATAGAGCATCCTTTTGAAAACGGTGCGGCTGGACGTAGTTGGTTAGACGGATTTTTAGGTCGCCATAAAAATGTATTGTCAACGCGAAGACCGACTGGCACTTCATTTGCTAAGACGCTAGGTTTTAATAGAAACAATGTAGAAGAGTTCTTCAACTTCTTGGAAGCCGAATACGACAAGCATAACTTTCCACCTCATAGAGTTCTTAACGTCGACGAGACGGGCCTCTCAGTTGTCCAAAGCAAAGTTGCAGAAGTAGTTGCTCGAAAAGGAAAAAGACAAATAGCGTCGGTAACGTCAGCAGAGCGCGGATCTTTAATTACGCTTAGCCATGAGTGCAGCCGGACAATATGTCCTACCGATGATGATTTTTCCTAGAAAAATCGAAATGTCCAACTTATGCGATGTGCCCCACCTGGATCCATATATGTAGTCCACCCAAGTAGATGGGTGCAGCAAAACCTGTTCACAGAATGGATGAGGCACTTCATAGACTTCGTAAAACCAACTGCTGAATCTTCTGTATTGTTGGTGCTAGATGGACACTACAGTCATACTCAGAATATAGATGTGATTAATTTAGCTCGACAGAATTACATTTCAATTATTTCACTACCCCCACATGCCACCCATAAATTACAACCCTTGGACAAAACCTTCATGGGTAGCTTCAAGGTTTACTACAGCGAAGAAATCAGGTGCTGGATACGTGAAACAAATATTTAGAAGTGTTGAGAAACTAGATAGTTCCAGCTGTTCAACGCCTCAATATAAATTTTGATAACATTTGATATCAAGATGGCTGTCCTGCTCATACTGCAATAAGAGTTCAACAGTTTTTGGAAACTACGTTCCCCAACCGTATTATTAGTGGAAAAGGTATTATTAAATATCCTCCTCGCTCACCTGATATCGCGCCGAACAACTAGTTTGGGGGTACGTATCCCAGCAAATTTATGGGCAAAGGCATGAACGTGCTAACAATTTGGACAAACTTCGTATCAAAATTACAGACTCTTTACACATCACCCAAGAAATTCTAGAAAACACCCGAACTGAATTTTACTGTATTTTATCAAAAATTGGGTTACTGCCTTGCGCAAGGTGAAGGTCTTTTCGAAAATCTGATAAAGTAGAGTTTTGAAAAAAGTGTATTCTGTTCATTTTTAAAAATGGTTGGTTTTTCAATCAAAATTATACTGCTAAACTTAAACCCTAAACTTAAGTTATACTATCAATGTAAATGTTAATGTCCTTGTATATAGCTCTCGTAAGTTTCTTCTTGGTTCTTCTTACGAGAAGTAATCGAACCATGTCTTAAATTCGCAATTACAATAAACTTCGATGTTTGAGATATTATCATATAACGTTTAAGTGTAAAGTATTTACTTAATAATTTTTAATTACATATTTACCTTTGAACTTATTCGTTCACAACAAAACTTATAATAAAATATTTACTTAATAGTTTCAAAGAACACGCGACTTTTCAACATCATCTTAATTGCTTTGGTTTCGTTAGAAATTTTGAAGCTAGATTGAAAGAGACTTATATAGTTCAGATTTTGTGCCTACATGCAAATATGTATGTACAAGTGGCAACATCGGTAAAGTTATGTCTCTCTCACACTCACGTAATGCTTATTGGGTTTCTTTCTAGCTTATTATGTCAGACCCGCAATAATGTTTTTCCATACATGTATAAAGCTATACGTTTCGATAACAAATACACTTATCGTCCTCAGTAGTGTTAATATATTCAAGAATTGCTTAAAATGTTATAACAAATTTTGAAGATACAATTCCAATTTTGAAAATTCTATTAAATCGTTATCTTTTGATGCTGAAGCCGTAGTTAGATATAAAACCGTTAACATATTACGGAAGACAAAACCTCCAACTTATCCTTTAGCCAGCGCCGAGCTTTATTTGATTTTAAATGTAATGAAAATGTAATAATATACAATCAGATAAATGTAATGTAACTGTTATATTGAGCATAGACGACTAAGATATTAAGTAGAACAACTTTTGGAACCACAGACTTATGTAAACTAACAAAAAGTCTCTTTCGAAAACTAAAGAACTAAAAACGAAACTAACTAACTCTGTAGCTCTTCCACCAAAACTACATGGTCTACCAAAATCGCATGAACCTAGTGTTCCTTTAAGGCCTATCGTTAGTGCAATTGGTCCTGCAACATAAAATCTTCTAAAAATCTTACATTATATTAACAATTCTGCCGACTTCATTGAAAAAAATACATAATTTAAAATTGAAAATTTTGATATTGTTTCACTTTTACAAATGTTTCTCTGAAGGGAACTATTGAATATATTGATCAAATTCTTCCAAAGGATACAACAATTCTTCAGCACTGTTTATAACGACTTATTTTCAGTTGAATCATAAATTCTATGAACAGCTTCATGGTATAGCAATAAGTAGCCCTCTTAGCCCATTTACAGCTAATTTTTACATAGAAAAATTTGAAATATTAGCAATACAAAATGCACATAAAAAACCTTTAGTTAGAATAGGTATGTAGATGACACATTTGTTATTTGGAGACATGGAGAAGAATCACTACATGAATTTTTAACTTTTATAAATGGTGTACATTCAAGCATCCAGTTTACGATAGAGAAGGAAACTAATAGAAGTTTACCATGTCTTTACATGCTAATACGCAAATCTAATATTTAACTACCTTTTAAGGTTTACCAAAAGCCGACACACATTGATAGATACCTTCATTATCAAACCGCCATCCACGTCAAGAAAATCGTGAAATTATATCTTTAACGGATCGAGCAAAACGAATCTGAACCTGAACTGAAGATGAATATAAATACTTTACTAATTCACTAGAATCTAATGGATATTCACTTAAAGATATTAATAATGTTATTTACACCTGTGTTTCTTCCTGTTATAACTAACATTACAGATTGAATTAAAAAAATCCTAATTAATCATAGCATTAGCACATTTTTGAACCTACAAGAAAAATTAAAGAACATTGGAGGTCACCTAAAGATATATCAAAGGTAACAATCATCCTCCGAAGCGTATAAGCTATCTTCTTCTTGTGGAAACGTATAAATTGGAACCACAAAACGTCGCTTTGATACAAGACGTAACAACATACAAGGTTTTGTAGATTGGACCAACCAGAGAAATCAGCGGTAGCTGAGCATGCTGTAAATCATTTAAACCATGACATTCAGTTTGATAATATGGAAATATTGTCAATACAAACGCATTATTATGTTCCTTTACAACTTGAAGTAATCGAGATATATAATTATATAAATAGTACGTCTTTTGGTACGTCTAAGTTTGTTACTGTGTTTTTTTCTAGACTTTGTACTAAATGCTTTACCAATCATGTGTTCAGTTCCATAATAATAATTCAACTGATGTAGTTGAAATTAAAATGAGAATTAAAATTAAGATTAAAGTCATATTTAACGTACATATTGTGTTTTGTCTGTAAAATAACAATTACAATTATTAAGAAAAAAATATTTCTTTGTTACATTTTACTAGATCTTTGAATGGTATGTCAAGTTACTATTTATGAACGATTTTATCAATTTCAAATTAAAGTTTTTCACAACTTTAAATTTACATCATAATTTGACTACATTTTATTACATTTGCTGTTTTATTATGACAGTTTTCACTATTACCCTTCCACTGTAAGCGGGTGTTCTGACTTGTCATATTCAAGGTAGTTTAATAAGATTAGTTTACTAAGGAACTAGTTATTCTTTACTAAAATTAGATTCCATAGCTTCATACTTTTCTCAAATTGCTTGTTTGTTTCGTCTGTTTCGAAACAGACAGTAACTGTTGCAGTGAGTCAATGGCGAGTAGGAACGTGGAATGTTAGAGGTACGCATGGTAAATGATTTGAAATTGCGAATGTAATGTACGAAAGGCAGCTTGATATTCTGTGTATCGGAGACAAAGCGCAAAGGAAAGGATGCTGTGGAAATGGAGGATGGCAGCCTAGCGCTATGGTCAGGAGTAAGTGAAAGAGCGAAAAGATATGTTAAACAATACGAACTGGTGTCTCTCCGGATAATGTGGGTTGGAATGAAAGTGGAGTATCGAAGAATTATTTTTATTGCATGCTATACACCACCGGTGAATGGAGAAAGAGACCAAGAGTGTGAGAACTTCTGAAATGAGGTAGAGAACGTGTTTAACGTATGTAAGCCCAACGAAAAAATGATGATAGTGGGGGATATGAACGGATGGGTGGGTGTACAGCGAGAAATCGTTCTAGGAAAGTTCGAAGACAGAAGAGTCAATGAAAATGGTGCACTCCAGGTGAACATCTGTGTGGAGATAAACCTGTTTGTATATAATACGTGGTTTGGACATAAAATTTATGACAAATTCTAAAAGTATGATTGACTTGATAGTGTACGGTGAGACACACAAAAGTAATGCCCGTATCGGTGTGGGGATCGGGTCACTTTTTGGTTGTATTAAGAATGTGTTTAGGGAAAAAGTGGATCTGTAGAAGGAAAGCAATTCTGGTGCCAAGGTCCAGAGTTAGGGTAGACAAACTAGTAGATAATGGTGCGAGAATGAAACATGCAGATGCTGTGAGTAAAAAGTTGAACGTGAATGAAATAGTGTGGAACGAACAAATAAAAGACAAACGTTGAAAGTGTATGGATAAGCTTGAAAAACTGTGTTCTCAATTGTGCCGTGTGAATATGTAGAAGAGCGACTGTAGGTAGACAGAAAAAATGTGCTTGGTGGAATGAATCGGTATAAATGGCAGTATGTAAGAAAAAAGATGCGTACATTGCAATGAAACTGAGAAAAGCGATGGTATAAGGTGTACATATTAAGAAACAAAGAAACGAAGGAGGCAGTGAGAATAAGTAAAGAGGAAGTGATGGCTGTGAAAGGAGGGAGAATGCAGAATGATTTTGAGGAAAACAAAAAATCTTCTAGAAATGGATCCAAAAAAACGTAGCCCAAAACAGAACGCTGCAGACGTGATGAATACGAGCAACGATTGTGAAGTGAGGAAATGCTGGCAAGAATGGTTTTCAAAGATGTATAGTAGTTAGGAAAATAAGACTGAATGTAGAAGGAATGAAACTGAGAAAGGTATTGGGATAAATGAGGTAGAGAAAACGCTAGAGGAACGCTAAGGAACGGTAGTGGAAGGTTGAAAAACGGTAAAAGAGCAGGTGTAGATGAAATAACTGGTGACATGCTAAAGTATGGAGGTGCAAAGCTTATACAAAGATTGTGTAAATTTTTTAATGTATGCCTTAGGTGTGGAAAAGTGCCGAGTGATTGGAAGAGCGCGATCATTGTACCACTGTATAAGAGTAAGGGGAACAAGAGGAATAAGTTTGCTCAGTGTACCTGGGAAAGTATTTCGAAGAGTACTGATTGATAGAGTATGAGAAACTACTCAAACTATGATTTGGGATATGCAGAGTGGCTTCATGCCAGGGAGGGGATGTGTTGATCAGACGGTTGCCCTCCAGCAGGTGATCGAAAAGTGTAGAAAGGAAGCTGTACTGTGCGTTTGTAGATCTAGAGAAAGCATATGACCGAGTCAATAGGGAGAAGCTCTGGAAAATATTAAATGAATCTGACGTACGTAAAGGTCTAATAAACGGAATAAGAGCGGTATACAACGGTAGCCAGGCATGAGTTAGGGTGAGAGGAGGTGTGAGTGAATACTTTCATATTGAGCAAGGAGTGCGACAAATCTGTGTGACGTCACTGCGGTTGTTCAATATATACATGGATAAATGTGTTAGGCAAGTATGTACCAATACAAATGGTGTAATGGTTGCTGACGTAAATGTACGAGTTCTGGTGTATGCAGATGACACGGTCTTAATAAGTGACCGTACGGATGAGCTACAAACTGCTCTGAGAAAGTTTGGTACATTTTGTGATAGAGTGGACCTAAAGGTGAACGTGAACAAAACTAAGATTGTGTTGTTCAATCGGGAAGGTGGAAAAGAGAGTATAGGATTTACTCTCCATGATGAAATTGTGGAACAAGTGGACGAGTTGGGATATCTGGGTATAACGTTTACTGCAGACGGTACAATGGTTGTCGAGATTGGACGAAGGCTCAATGCTGGAGGGAAAATGATTGGAGGTATGAGGACAACAATAAGAAACGAAAACATGGGCCTAGCTGGGCAACGAGCAATAAAGCCTTGTTTGTCCGTCAGTACTGTATGGAAGTAAGACATGGGTATGTCAAAAAAAGCGCGAAGGAAAAAATACCGTAGGCATGAGATTCCTTAGAATCTCATGTGGTAAAACGAGAAGGGATAAGATATATAATGAGTGTATAATGACGCAGTGTGATGAGGAAAAGACGGTGATGGATAGATATAAAAGTAGTACATTGCGTTTATTTGGTCACATTGAGGAAATGAACAACGCAAGATTAATGAAGCAAATATATGTAGGCGAGGTTAGAAGTAAAGTGAGGCCTGGTGGGCCGCGTTTACTTGGCTGTATATAGTAGAATGTATGATAAAAGAAAGAAAGATAAGTAGTTTTAAAAATGAAAAGACATGTCAGAGACAATGTATGAAACTTGCGGAAGCCAGGAAGGTATGCGGAGATAGGAAAGCATGGAGAAATATTGTGAATGGAAAATAAATAAGTGGCAGGAATTATTTTTCCTACCCCGCAAGGGACTGGCGTGATGGTTAATTCAACCTCTCATATTAATAGCACACTTATGTTTCATGTTTCTCATATTTCATAAATTTGTTCTAACACCTGAAGCAATTAATAAAGATATTAATTATCACTACTGAGGACGATAATGGTACCTAAATATAAAAATACACTACGAAAAACCCAAAAGCTAAGTATTTCAATTGTGTGTAATAATAATGAACGTTTACAGTTTGATATTCCTTATCACTAGCAGAATTCTCAATGAGTTACCTAACAATAGAATAAGATTTCTTACGCAACTATTTAATGCAGTATTACACATCGGGTACTTTCATCCCAAAGTTGGGATCCAATCGATTAACATCGATAATTTAGCATAAGCTAATTTAATAAGATTTCAAAAAAGAACAATCCATCGGCGTCGTTATCACGATGTCGCATATTGTATAGTATGGTTTCTTGCCAAGCAGCCTACTATCAGCAACACGACTGCCGCAACAGAACAGAAGAAGGCCCAAGAAGGTTCCCCCTGCAGACGTCATCACGTTAGTCGAGGCCACACTACAGGCTCTGTCGACGTCCGTCGCAGTCCCCATATCTATCAAGCGAGAAGACCCCAGGCAGGCTTCCACTGACAAAGATTTCAAGATTCAGAAGAAGAAGCTGAAGAACAGTCTGAAGCCCACCGACAACGAGTTCTAGGCCCTAGAAGAATTCACGGATAGTCCCGCAGCCATGGAGCAGACAAGCGCACGAGAGGCCACCAGAGAGAAGGTTGCGTCGGTAATCCTTCGTTAGAGGGAGAAAAGGGCCGCGTTGTCCCGAGAACTAGACCAACAACGGATCACCTTCACGAGAGCCAAGGCCATCAGCGAGGGAATCTAGATCTGGTCTGCCTCACTCCAGGACAGAGATAAGTTGATGGATATCAGGCAAAGAGCGAGCAATGGTCACGAGCTGCCAACCGTGGAACACAACAAGAAGATCCCACTTACGTGTGACTGTGGAATGTTTACGGCGGAAATCCAGCATCGGGCAATGTCACCGGTGTCAGGGTTTAAAGTGCGCCGCAGATCACCACTCCAGTGAATGCGCGAAACTCCGAACAAACCGAGCTAAGTGCGTTAACTGCGATGGGGACTACCCCGCTAGCTACAGGGGTTGCCCGAAGCTCTCTCGACCTCCACAGAGTAAGAAGACCACAGCGACCGAAGAGTACACTGCCTTCTTCAACCCGGACCAGCGTCGGTTACGTTCGAGCAACAGCAGGTAATGTTGAGAAGGCTGAAGTACCGAGGGCGGCTCCTGCCGTCAGATTTCTACAGTTTTATTAGAATTTCTAAACAATAATTTAATTTTAAAATAGTTAGCAAGGTAAGAATGTTGAGGAGGGGGATAATACTACGCAGTGGTGACTCGTAAGCCATGTGATTTGTTGAGCTAGGAAGATCACGCGTTCTCGCCTCCGCTAATCAATATACATAATCTTTAACAACTTTTCCTAAGGCAGGCATGTAAGATTAATTCGTAACATTTAAATTTGTCACCAAACTGTAATAAAAATTATAAATCACATTTTCAAACTAGTTTGGGATGATTCGAGCAACCGAGTAATAGTTATGTGAGTTACTAAATCAGTGCATGGGAAAAGCAATATTAATTAACAGATACATAATCAAATTAAGTTGATGAACTAACAGTGTGCATAATGGAATTGTGAATTGTTTTGATGTTTTTAACACCGTCCGCGCATTATATCTCGTCACAGCTGTCTCAAATAAAATGAGCTTCTTTGGTTTCTTGAATATAACATTCAGCGTACTTTCTAGGAGTTCATTCAGTACTGAAGAATTGTTGAAATAACAATTTTCTAAACTCTTATCTAACAGTATATATATATATATATATATATATATATATATATATATATATATATATATATATATATATATATATATATATATACATACATATTACATTTGTGCAATGTTGTTTTCTAACTTTCACGTGTATCCATACATATTCCATGTTCTTAAAAGAACTTTTCCCGTTTAGACGACGTTTCGATCAGGTCCGACTGGTAATTTTCAAAATTGCTGTTATATACTCCTACAAGCCGGAGTTTTGCTGTCTTGTCTGTCACATCTCTCGCACATGGCAAACATGTTTTGTCTGTCGACTGCTCCTTGTCTTCCTTTCTCTGATTTCGTTATGTTCTTCCTGGAGAACCAATTTTCTAGAAGTGCGGTCTTGGTCATATTTGTTTCTCGCCGGATGTTGTTTCCACCTGTTAGGCGCTCTGATCTTGCTTTAGCTCACCGGAAATTCTTATTTTGCTATAGTGTGAAACTTTTTTATGCAGGTTTAGGAAATTTTCAAAAAAATGCTATTGTACTACTACTATACTTTTTCCTCGTGTATCGTTGAGGCTTTGATAAGAATCTGTATTGTTTTGACGGCGTTTTGACAAAGTCATATTTGCCATACTCTGGTCGCTAATAGTTTCATTCTGCTCCTCGTTACTCGAACTGAACTGAAGTCTGTTGTAGTAGTTTCCTGCTTGTAGACTCCTTTGATGGTTTGCTCCACGTTCATTTTCTCCGTTTTCATTTTTTGGCTTTCTCTTTCCTGGGATAATGATTTCTCTGGTGTTTTCGTTTTTGTTCTTGAATGATGTTTTTCTTTGTTTAATATTATTCTCCATGTATCTGGTAATCTCGGCGTACCGTCTCTTGCATTTAAGTTTTTTGGATGTTTTTCAAGCGCGATAGCTTCCCTAATTACCCTTTTTGTGCTATTTGCAAAATTGATGTTATGTCCAGTATTCCTTACATGTTGCGCCAGCGATGACGTTGAAGCGTTTTTCCTTACTGCTAACTGGTGTTCTGCTACTCTCTTACTTATTCGCCTGTTTGTTAGACCGATGTACACTCGGGCACAATCTCTACGAGAAGAAAACGGTTTCTATTTTCTTGTCTGTTTTGACAGTGGTTTGGATGTCTTTTCTTAGAATGTTGTATTTTTTACCTGTTGGTTCCTCTTCCTATCATCGTTTTTGTTTCTCGTTAGTTTTTGTTGCTTTTGGATGTTTTTTTCCGTATATCCATTTTGTAGTAGAGCTGTTTTCAACGTTTCCATCTCTGAGAGTTTTGACTACTTGCAATTGTGCCGGATGACGATGTGATTCGGCATTCAAATATGTGTTGTTTTCCTGTATACCGTGTGACCTAGATGATTGACTTTTTTGAATACTAACACATCCAAGAAAGGCAATTCTCCATTATCCTCAATTTCCATAGTGAATTTAATCTTGTGGTGTGATTTATTTAAGTGTTGTTGGAATTTATCCAGTTGTTCGCGCCCATATGTCCAAATTACGAAGGTGTTGTCCACGTATTTTAATCGCAATTTTGGTTTGTGTTTAGTATTGTTTTTAATATATTGTCCTCCAGTTCATTCATAAACAAATGAGCTAATTCTGGGCACCCTTCGATATGCTTGTGCCACGACGAATCCTTCTACAGGAGCATATGTAATATTGAATCAACAATAACAAAAATGAACAATGACACAGAGAAGACCATACGTCAAAATGTAACACTAGTACTGAGAAATGCTCAACGACCAAGGAGGAATCTGACAAAGTAAGAGTTGCAAACACTAAAAACACTCAATAACAATGCGGATATACGATTATACCAGCAGACAAAGGGAATGTAACTGCAGTTATGGATTCTTAGGACTACGGGAGGAAAATGAAAGACCTGTTTGAAGATCCCCATATCAAAATATCACAAAGGATCCATCAACTTACTTGGAGAAAACAACGAAAACCAAATATAAAGACAGCACTATTAACCAAGACGTGCAATTATCAATAATACCAAGAAAAACATCATCAAAAATTGCTAAATTGTATGGCCTGCCAAAAATACACAAACTTGGAGTAATTCAACTCATTTTGTGGACACAATACGAAAAGAAAAAATCAAAAGCGTTTGCCTACTGACCAGTTTTGACGTAGTATCATTATTTACAAATGTGCCCATTATGGAAACACCAGATCTGTTAAAAACAAAGTACATTTTTTAGAGAATATGATCAATCTCACGGAGAATTGTGTTAAAAATACTTATTTCATATACGGAAATCTAAAATACAAACAGACAGAGGGGGCACCGATGGGTTTTCCATTATCACCAGTATTAGCTAATTTGTTTATGAATGATAGACGAAATATTAAAACCAGCTAAATATAACAAGTGTTGAAGGTCAAAGTCAAAGAAAAATAAGTCGATTACTATAAAAGTTGACAATGAAGTCAAAGTTGAATAAAACCACTTTCTTTAATGTGATAATTGAGCTAATTTCACGAAATTTGACTTTTTGTATGAGAAATTCAAAGTGAACGATCCAGACTTACGAGGACATTAGAGACTAATTAACTTTTTGTTCCACGGTGTATGTCAATTCCGATGGCAAATCTTCATCTTCCAGTTAAGAAAGGTATATAGTTTATTGAAACCGTTAGAAGTAACCCTTTCCCAGAAAAATGCATCTGAAGCTGATGACGCATCTAACTTGTCAGAGTGAGTCGAACGCTATTGCAAGGTGCTGAAATTTTCTTGAAAACGCTGGCAAACGTAAAAGATAATAAAGAAATTATGCAAAGGGTTAATTTTAATTGTCTACGTCGTGTAAATCTTTGCATGCGCGAAAACGGTGGGTGTTTTGAACAGTTAAGTTTTCAGTTTAACTTTTGGGTTAAAATTGGTTTTATTTTATTTTTTATCCTTAAAAGCAAGGAAAAATCTTTTACATTTGCCAAATTCTTCAAAAAAAAATTACAATAACTTGTAGTAGCTTTTACAATTTACATGCGTCATCAGCTTTTTTCTCGTTTTTCTCGGAAAGGGTAGCTTCTAGCGAATTCAATATACCTATCTTAACTGGAAAAGATAGGTAAAACGATTTATCAGGCCCGAAATGACATACACGGTGGCACAAAAAAGTTATAGTTATTTTAAGGTCTCCTAATCGTCGCTTGTGACGCCCTGTTGGAGATACAACAAAATCGTTCACAAATTTGAATTCTTCGTCCCAAGATACCCCTGTATACCTAATTTGGTGAAATTAGCTCGAATTAGTCAAAAGGTATTAAAGAAAATGTGATTTATTTGTTCAACTTTGACACCCTGTAGCTCGGGTATTACCAACTTTTGGACTAAGGTAAGTGTAGTTAAATCGACTTATTTTAAAGGTGTATTCTATGTATGTAAAGACCTTTGTAACGTGTTAAAATCGATTTCGGACCTTTTCGTATCGACTTTATACTTTTCTTTATTTATTATTCGAAAAATTACCTTTAGATTGAAAGCTTATGTTTGTCGATTTACTATTTACTTGTCATTTGTATCATTAACACAACTTATTTAAATTTTCGGCATATACTGTTTTACCTTTATAAATTACTTAAACGTCCTGTATAGATTACATTGCTTTTAGTTTCTCAAAAGCTCATACTGGCGACATCTAGGTAATGTTCAGAGTTCTGGTTAATTTACAAATAATTTACTTACAGATACGTTACCTTGCTGAATTACCCACTAGAGGGTATTATTAATTTCATTAAACATTGTGTATTTAACATTTTAACAATAGTTTTGGTAACAATGAATATGATAACAAAATTTGATTGAACGACGTGTTGAGTTCGTCATTTTGGGTGAAATTGAGCTTTCTTTAGAAAAATCTCTTTTCCTGTTTTAAATCGAAGTCATCTTCAGATACGTGAGAGATATTTTTATAGTTTATGTATTTCTACATGTTGTTGAGGTACTAACGCCATTGGGCCTATATATATATATATATATATATATATATATATATATATATATATAAAAGGATTTTGGTTTCACCAAAGGGTAAGCCATATGTTTTCTTTCAATGCAATTATAATTTTAAACTTTTAGTAGGTGGACCCTTCGCACTAAATATCACTGGCTAAAAACAAAACAAAATGTAAAACTTCTTGGAGCTCGACTTACATTATAGAGGCAAAACCTATGATCAAAGTATTATTGGTATGTTTTTTAACTTCTTTTCTCTTACGTTACATGTTTAAACTAGATGTTCGAGGTAGCATCGTTATAACTTGTACTCGCCTATACACACTGTAACCAAAGGTGAATCTTGCGGATATCCAAAGATAGAGGTTATTTACTCATTAATTATTATACAATTATGTATGCTTCCTTTATAACAATGCAAAAGAGGGTACGATAGACGTTTATAATCAACAACACTGTCTTTTTTCGGAGTAGAAATAATTTGTATTTAATTTAATATTTGACATTTATATACAAAATGAGTGATTTTATGTGTAAAGAATTGATTGTGTTTCAAAATATGGCAAGTGGGGTATCATTTTGAAGGGAATTGCATTTAGAATTTATTGGTAATTTTAGTTTTAAAGTATTTGTTTATATAAGTAAGATATTTGTTAATTTAAAAATTAATAACATTTAGAAAATGTGTTATCCAATCAGAGCATTTGTTTGTATTGCAAGTTGGTAAGTAGAAAGCTAAAATTTAGAGAAAAAGGAGTAAAGGTTTGTAATTTTTCTAATGTCTATGATAAAATTTCAAAGGAAGAACATATACAACTCAGTGCAGGCATAAACAATTGATTTTATAAAACTAACCTTAATTTGATCTGCGGTTGATACATGTTCGGTTGTAATTTTATAACCTAAAAAACGATATCTATGTAAAATTCGGAAATTATGTATTTTGTGTTAAGGATAAATGATAAATGTGAACATTAAAAGATTTAAAATAAAATTTACTAAAAAACAAAATGATTTATTTAAACTTTAATAAAAATAAATAAATAATGAAATCAATTACCACTATTGATGAATTCATGTACTTGTCGCATGTAATACTACAAATAAAATTAAGTACTCCGATGCCAGTTTGAAGCAATTTACACAATGGGTAACAATTCCTACATCATAGAAAATTTTGAGTATACATCAGGGAAGATCCACAACAGTCGCACATGGTAATTAGGGCATCCAATCAAGTACAAACTAGACCAAACCTGGTGAACACACAACAGAAAGTTAACTAAACTTTAAGTGGGTTATGTTAAATGTTTTCGTATATATGTCAAGTGTTCAAAGCAGAATATTTGCTAATTCATGATAACGTAATTTATCAAGAAAAAATAGAAATATTATTATCAGTTATTAAATTTATGCTTACCTATTTAAATGGAGAATATTTCCTTGTGCAAGTTGTCATTTTTCACTAGTACATTAATGAACTCAATATTTAAAGAGGGCGCTGAGTACGTTGAAAATGATGCATGATTGCATGTACAGGGTGCTTACTTAAAATCATATACCTAAATTTCAGAACCTATTAAAATTATTGAATTTGTCACAAATAACTCGTATTTTCACACATGTTTGATGTTTAAAGCAAATAGTCATTATTTATATTGCAAAATTAATTCATTTCAACCCTATCCCCTAAATGAAGCTAGCCGAGGCAGAAAGTTAAAGAAGCGTATTAATATAAAGTTACTTTTAAACCTTATCCTCTATAGCATTGCATCATTATTAAATTATAATTGTATACTTAGGTAATTAGGTTTTAATTTTTTGACGTTTTTATGTATATTTTTTATATTTGTTTAGGTAGGATCTGCCTACAACGCTTAAGTTAATCCTACCTCTGATGAGTAATCGTAAGTTAGGTAATTTGTCTAGTTAACATCTAGCTATAACACCTAACTCGATCTGATCTTTGAAGAGTAACCCGAATGTAGGTACTTTTGTTATCTCGGTTTTACTTACGACACTTACTTTGATTATTATCTTAAAGGGTACCTAAAAACTAAATACATTTTATAGTTATGGTTTTTCTAGCTACTAGTGTTACACCACAACATTTACTTTCTATTTAAATAGAAGGTATGATCTACCTTGTACAAATAGTTTCCAAACTAACTAAATTGTGTGTATAGAGTCCAGTTTGATTCTGGCATATATTTCTAGGTTCATATTTTCCTCTAAAACCAAGCTAGGTTCTAACTAAAACTCTACATGACTAGGAAAGCCTAGTTTTCAATTTGGAAAATAGCTAGACTATACCTAAGTTTTCCAACGGTATGGTAATCCACTATCATCGTTATGAAACCTAAACCTAGATCCGACCTCACACAACCTCCCTCCTACTCAGTTGTATGGGTAAATACCTTGATACTACCCAATTCCACAAGTTAAGAACCACTTCGTATCCAACCACGTTAGCCAGTACGGATTCAAACCCAACCCAGCATACCAAGACCGTTTGTCAGAGTCCACACAGAAATTTTCGAAGCACTAAACCACTGAAACTGGGTATATTCTAGGTATATTCTGCCCTACCACCCACACTATACCTAATATAATCACAAACAAACTCAAAACATTACAGACAAAGTACACGGTCAACAGAACCATGGAAACACAAATCCCACAAAAAATATCCTTAAAACCTTCTATTTCGGACGTACACCTTATTATAATCCCAGAAAACCTAAACAAAAATTCAAAGACCTTCAAGAAATTCTAACCCAACGTCTTACCCACCGACCACTCAACACTCATCTTAAGATAAACCCCACTCTCAAAAACCAAATGGTGACGGAAACGCTCTCGAAAAATGAAATTCTATAACATTCACGTCACACCACATAACCTTATTACACAAACACTATTAGTATTTTTTTTATAATCATAATAATAAAAGTATTTTTTTAGCTATATCAATAATATAACAAAATTGGAACATAAGCAATACACCAAACCAGCAACACAAAAAAATCAACGACCCAGGACTGAAGAAGGAGCAGATGCTCGTGATGCCTGTGCAAGGAGTAACCCATTAATGTCCATGGGTAGATAAATAGATGCCTTAGTGTAAAATTGTCAATTGAAAATTTCAAGAATGCGGTTAGGCACGATTTTGAATTAAACATTTAAATAGAAAAGGAGGCTTGCGATGCCTCATTTTGAACCTCTAAACGAGTACTTTATATCTCTAAAATATTAAGTCAATATATCCAAATACAAATTCGTATCATTTTGAATGCCATAGAACAAAATCAATTATACATTATTTTCGTTCAGTTTTTGGTTCTAAGTAGTGTTTTTGGTGACGTTATACTCCATAATTAACTCAAAATTTAATAATATATTTAAAATTCTTCTATTATATTGAAATATTATGACACAACATTAAGTATTTCAATTATCATGAAGAATTTTTAGTACCATTTCAGTTGTTCTAATTAGTGTTCTTAAAATGATTAATTCTTGCTATTAAAAGAGAATTATTAGTGGGACAATACGTAATTTTCACGAGACTGAAGGAATTTTCTGACTGATTTTCAGATCGTCCTATTTGAAGAAAATACCTTAGTAAATTAAAGTAAAGTATAGTAAAGTGAAGTAAAGTAAAGTAAAGTGAAGTGAAGTGAAGTGAAGTGAAGTGAAGTAGAAGTGAAAGTGAAGTGAAGTGAAGTGAAGTGAAGTGAAGTGAAGTGAAGTGAAGTAAAGTGAAGTGAAGAGTGAAAGTAGAAGTGAAGTGAAGTGAAGTAGAAGTGAAAGTAAAGTGAAGTAAAGTAAGTGAAAGTGAAGTGAAGTGAAGTGAAGTGAAGTGAAGATGAAGTGAAGTGAAAGTGAAGTGAGGAAGTGAAGTGAATGAAGTGAAGTGAAGTGAAGTAGTGAAGTGAAAGTAAAGTGAAGTAAAGTGAAGTAAGGAAGTGAGTGAAGTGAAGAGGAGAGTAGAAGTAGTGAGTGAGTAGTAAGTAGAAAGTAAGAAGGTAGTAATAGAAAGTGAAGTAAGTAGAAGTAAAGAGAAAGTAAGAAGAAAGTAAGCAAGTAAAGTAAGTAAAGTAAAGTAAAAGTAAGTAAGAAGTAAAGTAAAGTAAAGTAAAGTAAAAGAATAAGAAAGTAAAAGTAAAGTAATAAGTAAATAAATAAAAAGTAATAAAGTAAAGTAAAGTAAAGTAAAGTAAGTAAGTAAATAAAGAAGAAAGTAAAGTAAAGTAAAGTAAAGAAAGTAAAGTAAAGATAACAAGTAAAGTAAAGTAAAGTAAGTAAAGTAAGTAAAGTAAGTAAAGATGAAAGTGTGAAAGTAAAGTATTAAATTTAAGTTGATTAATGAAAATAATTTGGGAAACTTTGTAATTTTATACATTGTTTAAATTTTGAATTCTGTACTTTAAGAAGAAGGGCCCACAAGGTTCTCTAGGATTGATGGCAAATAAGATGCCTCGTGCTCTTCTTTGAGTTATAAATGGCAAATTAACCAATGGTGAATTACCCCAGAACTCAACTCCATACTGTAGAATTGAGTGGAAGTAGCTACAGTAGACTGTGAATGTGTCGACCAGTATCCAGATCCTCAGAAATTTGACAGCATGCATAAATTGAATACTCTCATTATCTGTAAGTTGTAGCTTATTGCATCCCGTTTTATTTTTGTGGATATAGCTTAGGAAGTTGATTAGTTGTATTTTTGTCTAATGGAAAACTAAGTTGTTCGCTGTAAACCATCGGTTTATGTCGATTATAATATTCTTTGTTTGTAACAATTGATCGTTTATGTTGGAATGGTGTTATGAAACTGGTGTCGTCAGCAAACAATGAGAATTGCATAGATGAAAAGCTAAACGTCAGGTAATTTATTTAGATTAAGAAAAGCAGTGGCCCTAGAATAAGCCTTGGGTACTCCAAGTGTCGAGTACTTTAGTGACGAGCTAGCACTTTTAATTTATTATTTATGAGATAATTAATACGGAGTATTGTTATCTCTCTGGCAAGAGAAACTGAAACAATTTAATTATGTTACCTCAACACCATAAAACTCTAATTTGTCATGCCGAACACAGTCAAAGGCTTTAGATAGGTCACAGAAAATTGCAAATGTAGATTCCTTCTTTTCCAATAATGAATGGATATTTGACAAGAGTTGTAATGTAGCATCAGCAGTTTCTCGTTTCTCTCTCCCGAATTGAAAACTCTAAAATGTTTAATTTCGAAGTAAAGTACTAACTGCTTTTTTACAACGACTTCCAAAACCTTTGATAACGTTGATAAAAGAGATACAGGGCGGTAGTTGTTCGGATCATGGTGATTCCTCTTTTTATAAAGAGGAATGACGTTAGCTGTTATTAAAGCGGTAGGAAGAATGCCAGCTGCAATATAAAGATTAAGTAAATAACAAAGGAGTTTTTTGAATTCTATTATATCATTCTTTATAATTTTAATTGAGATTTTATCATGACCCGTGTCACTTTTAGTTTTCTGTTGTTTGATAATATCCTCAACGTCAGATGAAGGAAAAATGAATGTTGATTACTGATAGATAAATTTTTAAGGTAGGTACCGAATTCTAAATCGGAATTTTTTATTTGCTACAACTTTCTAGCACCAGATGTCAAAAGTTTATTGAAATAATCAAGAACATTAGCAGGATCAAAAATTATAGTATTATCAATTATTAATTTAATTTCTTTGTCTGTGTTAGAATTAGGTTTTAGATTTGAATTAATAATGCATATAGTTTCTATTTTATTGTTGGATGTAGCTATTACACTGCAGTAATGAAGGTTTTTAGACATCTTAACTTTAGTTTTGCATATTCTACAATACCAGTTAACATAGTTAATAAATTGTTGGTTGGTACTTATCTTTTCAATTTTATTAGTAGACGTTTATTCCGGCTATATGTTTTGATACCTTCTGAGTAGTATAGCTATGTCACTTCTGTCCCACTTTTGTCACTAGATTTGTCACCAGATCTAGGAAAAAGTCATCAGAAAAGTTACTAGATTTCAAGGTCAGTAACATTGCCTATTTTAAGGGGAAGACCGCAGGTGTGTAATCCTCTTCAAGGTCATGCTTGCACGAGTCCTTCAAGGTCACTAGAAAAGTTACTAGATTGTTGATTGTCCTGAAGGTCATTGCCCTTGGTCTATGCATGTTTCGAGGCCGCGCCCTATTCTGAGAAACAAAGGTGGCCCATTGTTTAAAGTCTATGCTTTCAAGGTCAGAGAAAAAAGACGATCTATTGTTTTGGCTGAGTCATTCTAGGAAATCAAGAACAAAGGCGATGCATTGTACAAAGTCTATGCTTTCAAGGTCACATGAATGAACAAAGACTATCTATTGTTCCATTATTCTAAAAATAGATTGTTATCTCAATTCTAGGAAATCAATAACAAAGACGATGCATTGTTTAAAGTCTATGCTTACAATTTTCAAGGTAAAAGAATAAAAGCGATTCATTCTTCTGGTCGAGTTATAAAATAAATTGTTATCTCAATTCTAGAAATCAAGAATGAAGGCGATGTATTATCAACGCTTCAAAGTCTATGCTTACAATTTTCAAGGTAAAAGAACATTCTTCTGGTCGAGTTATAAAAAATAAATTGTTATCTCAATTCTGAGAAATAAGTCTGTGCTTATAATTTTCAAGGTAAATGAATAAAGACGATTCATTGTTCTGGTTGATTTATAAAAATAGATTGTTATCTAAATACATCTCTTTCAAGAACAAAGGGAATCCATTGTCAGCGCTTTAAAGTTTATGCTTATAAGGTCACACCTCTGCAAAGACGATCCATTCATCTCAATTCTAGGAAATCAAGAGCCCTGAGGTGCATGTTTCAAGCCACGCCCCTAAACAGGTGGCCATTCCCTAAACAGGTAGCCGTTTCCTAAAACAGGTAGCCGTTTCCTAAAACAGGTACCCGTTTCCTAAAACAGGTAGCCGTTTCCTAAAACAGGGGTCCGTTTCCCAAAACAGATAGCTGTTTCGCAACCGTTTCCCCGAAAAAGGCGGTCTATTGTTCAGGTCGAGATTCACATCTCAATTCCAGGAAATCAAGAATGAGGCTCATTGTTCAAAGTCTATGCTTACAATTTTCAGGGTGTAAGAGCAAAGACGATCTATTGTTTTGCGATAGCTTCTGAAATTCTAGGAAATCAAGAACAAAGACGATGCATTGTTCAAAGTCTATGCTTACAATTTTCAAGGTAAAAGAACAAAAGCGATTCATTCTTCTGGTCGAGTTATAAAAATAAATTGTTATCTCAATTCTAGGAAACCAAGAACAAAGACGATGTATTGTTCAACGGTTCAAAGTCTATTCTTACAATTTTCAAGGTCACACCTCTGAGAAATCAAGAATAAAGGACCCATTGTTCTGGTTGATTTATAAAAATAGATTGTTATCTACACTTCGATTCTGAGAAATCATGAACAAAGGCGATCCATTGTCAACGATTTAAAGTCTATGCTTACAATTTTCAAGGTAAAAGAACAAAGACGATTCATTGTTGAGTCGTAGCTTATGAAAAGGTGAGCCGAACTTATCCGACCTTACCCGATCTTATCTCTATATAAGTAGATAAAGAACAGTCCCACGTCAGTCGATACATTACAATCGTCACAACAACAAATTACCTAAAGTAAAAAGCAACTATTATTAATCACCAGTGTGTGCATCATATTTTTACAATCCTAACTAAAAGTTTTATTGTAAACCGAAGATCAATTTGTTAAAAGTAAAGAGTACTCACCAATTTGTGCATCATATTTTTACAATCGTGACTAGAACCGTTGTGAAGAGCAATTTGTTAAAAGTTCATTGTTACGTGTGTGCTTCATATTGCTAGCTATGAGTATGCCAAGTAGTAGTGAGATGGTTAATTTAACAAAGCGCATTGTTCCTTATTGAAAACAAAAAAGGAATTTGCCAGGCACATCCGTATAGTTAACACCAATATCAAGCTATTGCAAGATATAATTAAACATAAAATTTATTGTGAGACCAATGAAAGCTTGCTTAAGCTTGAAAGCAATTTAGCATTGCTCAAGTGCTATCTGGTTAGATTGAGACGGTTAAAGAACGCTTCAGAGAAGGTTGGTAGTGGAATTGTCAATAAAAAAGGTATGCATAAATTACGCTGGTACCCCCTAGACTCATGTTTCAATGGTAGGCTGCTTACAGGAATTATAATCAATATGTCAAACATTAAGGACCCTTTGATATTTTTACTAAACACGTATAATAGTTTTGCACGTAAGGTGAAATTAATGTTAAGGCAATCTATGCTAAAGGTAAATGTGGTCTTAGGCTGTAATTTCATGCAACCTCAAAATCATAGTATTGAGTTGAAGACTTTTGCCACAAAAAATTGCGTTATTGATATTTCAACCAATATACGTGTCTAGTACAATGAAAACGTGTATGATAAGTTACGGATAAAATTAGAGGAGTTTTCTGAAAGGGATTCCGGATGGGCAGTACATGAAGTCTTACATTTAAAAGTAAATATTAATAGCTATGTCCCATTTAGAGGTGGTTGTTCAACTTATGTTAAAGTTCCTCGCTTCATAGCAGTAAAACACGCTGTTGTTAATGTTAAAAATAACGATGAGTTTTGCTTCCTGTGGGCCGTTGTTTCGGCATTATATCCTGCTTCACAAAAATCAGACCGAACTTCTAGTATCCTCATTTTCTAGACGTTTTGAATTTTGATTCAATTCACTTCCCCATTCAGCTGGATGATGTAAAAAATTTGAGAATCTAAACAACCTCGCAATTAATTTGTACTGCATAAATGGTAAAAAGTTTCACCATTTGTATTGAGTAATCATCAAAGCGATAGAGAACCCATAAATCTTTTAATGCTTTCTGATCAGGCCGTGGATAACACTGTATACCATTTCACATGGATTAAAAATATGTCAGCTTTATTTTCAAAACAGATATCAAAGCGCGGTCATAAGAAAGTAATTTGTTACCGATGCTTGAACCATTTTTGGTCTGATGTAGCTTTAGAAAACATTTAACATATTTCAGTCAACTTAATCAATGCTCTACTAGGCTGCCTACCGAAGCGGAAATGAATTTACAGTTCAAAATTTCGCATTCAAGAAAAGGTGCCATTTGTCATTTATGCCGATTTAGAAAGTATTTTAGAGAAGTATGCAATGGTATCGAAGGTAATACTCTATTTCACTCCAAACACACACCTTTCAGTATTGCTTACTATTTGAAGTGTTCATATGATGATTCTTTATCTCGATTTAGGCTTTATAGAGGAAAGGATTGCATTCAATGGTTTGTTAACGAGCTTCAAAGTATTGCACATTGGGCTACCGAAATAATCAATCAAATAATTCCTATGGGTACTTTAAGTCTCAGTCAGGTTGAGCAATTTGAAAGCACCACGGTTTGTCACATCTGCCGGAAACCATTTACTAATTCTGATATAAAAGTTAGAGACCATAATCATCTTACGGGAGCATTTCGGGGGGCAGCGCACCAGGCGTGTAACCTAAACTATACAGATTCCCACATTCTGCCAGTTGTGTTCCATAATTTATCAGGTTATGATTCTCATTTCATCATTAGAGAATTGGCTAGTGTTCCCGGTTTGATTTCACTGCTGCCCATAAACAAAGAAAGATATATCTATTTCACGAAGGTAATGGAAGGCACCAAAATTAAGTTTAGATTTATTGACTCTTTCAGATTTATGAGTAGTAGTATTGAAAAGTTGTCAGAGTATTTGGAGGATAGTAAAAAAATTATTTCCCGCGCTAGTTGCAACAATGAGGAGAATTTTCTCTAGTAGTTCGCAAAGGTGTGTTTCCTTATGAGTATATTGATACGTGGGATAAATTGAATGAGACCACGCTCCTCCCAAAGAAGCATTTTTCAGTCATCTTAATAATGAGGGAATCAGTGATGAGAGTTTTGCGCATGCGGTTAACGTTTGGAACAAATTTAGTATTAAATCGTTAGGGAGTACTCGATTTGTATCTAAAACAGACGTTCTACTTTTAGCAGATATTTTCGAAAACTTTAGGCAAACTTGTTTAAGTACTTACGACCTTGATCCTCTACACTATTATACAGCTCCCGGTTTAGCATTCGATGCTATGCTTAAAATTACACAAGTAAAGTTAGAATTATTTACAGACATTGATATGTTAATGTTTATTGAAAGAGGGATTAGAGGTGGTGTAGCTCAATGTTCAAATCGGTATGCTAAAGCTAACAATAAGTACATGGGGAAAAATTTGATCCCACCTCCGAAAGTGTGTATTTAATGTACTACGACGTGAATAATTTATATGGCTCCATGTCAGAATTTCTACCATTTGGCGATTTTTCTTTTGTTGATGAAGCTAATTTGAAAGTTTAGATTTAATAAACCATCCTGATGATTCGGAAATTGGTTATATAGTCGAGTGTGATTTAGACTATCCTATAGAATTACATGAGAGTCACAGTGATCTACCGCTGGCACCCGAACATATGGTTCCACCCACGCCTGATTCCAAAATGAAAAATTACTGCTTACCCTGTATCCAAAACGTAATTATGTAATTCATTACAGAAATTTAAAAGTATATTTAAAATATGGATTGAAGTTGGTAAAAGTACACCGTATATTACGTTTTAAACAGTCCCCGTGGTTAAAAAATACATAGATTTAAATACAGCCATGCGTCAGCAATCTCAAAATGAATTCGATAAAAATTTTATAAATTAATGATTAATAGTGTTTTCGGAAGCTGATGGAAAATGTACGTAAGCATAAGGACATACGGCTAGTAACGAAATGGGAGGGTCGCTATGGTGCTCGTGCTTACATATCAAAACCAAATTTTCATAGTTGTACAATATTTGACAATGATATGCTTATCATTCAAATGAATAAGCTTGAAGTATATTTCAATAAACCTATATATGCAGGATTCAGTGTTTTAGACGTTTCAAAAACTTTTTTATATAATTTTCATTACGGTTACACGCTACCCAAGTTCCATAATAGTGCTAAGCTCTTGTACACGGATACGGATAGTCTCATATACGCCTTTTCGGTTCCTGATATCTATGAATGTATTAAAGAGGACATTGATAAATTCGATACATCTGATTATAGTCCTGACAACATCTTCGGACTCCCATTAGTAAATAAAAAGGTCCCCGGCTTAATGAAAGATGAAAATCATGGCACAATTATGGTTGAATTTGTAGGACTTCGTGCAAAATGTATGCTTACGCGGTTGATGAAAAGGTGTAAAAAATCAAAGGGTTCTACCGCGCAAGCGTGAGGCAGATCACTATTAATGATTATAAACAGGTTTTATTTGATGGTAGCGTAATAAGGCGCTATCAACACCTCATAAGATCAAAGAAACATGATGTATTTACCATTAAACAAAATAAAGTCATACTCAATCCTTATGATGATAAACGCTTAGTAAATTTTGATTTCACTGATACTAGACCCTGGGGGTACAACTTTCAGTAAACAATGAGCAGTCTTCAGGACAGCTTGCAGGAAGAGCTGCAGTGCAGTAGTGATAAAATCTGCAAAAGTACCTGAAGCGTTCTTTGACCTCTCCTGAAAACTATACATTTATATTGAATATATTGCAAAATATTGTTATTCCCGATGAGTGTTTTAACTGGTGTGCTATAAACTCAAAGTGTGCAAATGCAGTAATTATTAAGACATTATTTGATAGAAAAATTAGCTTAGACAATACCATTAAAAGTTTTACGAACTTGTGTACCGATAAAGGTTCGTTAACCTCTAATGATGTAAATAGGATTTTAGATGGCATGAATTTACTTGGTGACATACCCTTAAAATGTACATATACAAGTTATTATGGGGTGATTCATTGTGTACAAATGCTAGCGTACAAAATATTGTTTATAAAGACACTTCTATAAGTGAATGTATCGAGACAGCAGCATATTATGCTAATTACAAGTGCCTCACTATTTTAATTGAAGTATTGTTAGAACAAAACATTACATATAAGTTTCAACCGTGGGAAAATGAGGAACACCACAAAATTTACGCTGGATTTTGGAAAACATTGAGAAAGGTGATTCCTGCTTGGGATGGACATGTGGACCAGATTCGGAATATGGCCGTCTAGTAATTTAAACGATTATAGAAATACTTTAGGTTTACTATATAAGATGATGTAATATTTAAATAAATACAATTATAATTTTTATGTGGTTTTAATTCATCTAAAAGTTACAATCCCTACAGCTATATTATAAAACTAAATCGTCTTTATTGATCCATGATCTTTCATCCAATCCCACCACTTTACGAATAACTTGTTATTCTTGGAGCGAAGCACTTTTTTCCACAAGGTACACATCCGGATGCTTTGTTTTCTGTAATTCATGTTCATAAAAGCCTCCCAGTACAGGTGATCCTTTCATGTCCTCCAACATGAGGTGGTTGGGTTAGTAATGCAAACTTTCACAATCTTGAATAGTTCACTTGACCAATTGGGGTGTATCCTTTAGCGAAAATACTTTTAAACTTACTGATTCGTACTATGTCACCCACACAATAACGATTCCTATCAACTATTTTTATGTGAGTGTAAGCCTCTAGCTTTGTATGATTACCGACATCTTTGGGCTTCATTCCTATAGTTCTATGCTTACGATTGTTATAATCCATCGTTATGGTGTCAATTGTATCAATCCATTTATATTTACCCTGTAGGCTGAATGACTTGTATAGGGCAGACTTAACGGTCCTGATCACTCGTTCCGCAATTGCTGCCTTCTTTGTACTATAGGTGGAGTAATGGTTGACCCCATAACGCTGCATTAGTTTAGTGAAATGGTCATTGTAGAATTCTTTTCCTGCATCTGTCTGCAAATTGGAAGGGTTCCGGCCCGTTTTAAAGATTGCCTGCATGGCCTTGGCAACTTCAAGCCCGTTTTTGTTTTAATCCTTTGGTCCACAAGTATTTCGAAAAACAGTCAATAACTACTAAAATATACTTGTAGCCCTTATTTTGTTTGGCATATGTGTTAAATTCAGCCAAATCTGCTTGCCAGAGGTCATCATATCCCTTAATTATTGTGCGCCTTCGTTTAAAATTTTTCTTGCGGGTTTATGCAATTCATTGACGAGTTGTAATTTGGACATGATTCTTTAAGTTGATGTAGTTTTTCCTCCAACACTAGATAAGCGTTAAAGTTCCTTTAACAGCTTTCTGAATTGCTTGGAGACAAAAATCAAGGTATCCTTTACTTATAGCATCACCATCTTCTTCCGGATCCGCCAACTGGGTCAAACGGTTTCCATCCAAATTCAACCTTGTCGATAAATAGTATTGCTTGGTGATGACATATTGAGGATCTATGGGGTTGGCAACATTGCTGAGTCTCTTATTCTCGATATCGAATTGATTATCATCAATAAGTTGAAACTGAGGGTTTAATTTCTTAAATTGATACTGGGCATGTGACCGTCCAAATTTATCAAGAGGCATTTTAGTTATGATATGTCGACATCAATGCGGTCTGATTTATATTGTTCAGAAAACTAGTGTTTGGTCTTTCAATGTATCCATCTTCATACAATTCCTCTACAATTGATATTATATCGTTTACGACACCGGTGTTTCCAGCCAATTTTTCTGCCCACAATACTTCTAGATCACGAATTAGTTCATGTACATCATTCCAATACTTATATTCAATTGGCCTATTTGTTAATTCCTTAAAAACATAGCTCCACCTCCCTGAGGTTCTTCAGCTTACCTTCTATGTACAGAAAACTATCATAAGTAGCTGTAATTAGATCCTGACTTTGAATTAAAATGCGTATTTCTTCGGAAGGTCCATACTTAGAAGAGCCATACGGAAGATAGGTGTGAATATCTGATTTAATTATAGCATCATCAAAATGTACGTTTTGAAAGATGTTTAATGATTCAGTCATTGTGTAGATGTAATGAGGGTTGATGAGTAATTAAAGATTTACTAAAGGGATGATGTCTTATATATAAATTTTTCTCAAAACTTTTAAAATTAATTGTTATTAATTATCCCTTTTACAGTTTGTTTACTTTATATTTTCAAGAATGCACTATAAATGTGTTATACAAAGAAAATCCTTGTTCACATTAAATATTGCATTTTTAAATTACATACTTTTGAATGCAAACCTATTGTTATTTATAGCGAAACCTTTTTCTTCATACACATTTTCATTAATTATTATATTACTATATAAGTTTTAAAGTGATTAAAATAATTTTAAGAATGCAGATGCATTGTGTGTTTTATACAAAGAAAGTCTTTATTAGCTTGAATTTTTTTATACATTCCTACAAATTTTAAGAATGCAAATGCTATTATTAACAAAGAAAGCCCATTGTTCAATAAAACAAATGCATTCAGCTTCAGATGTATGTAAGCGGACATATCATTGTGTAAAAGAGATAGACATTAAAGTAAACTTCATTCAACAAATTTAATATTTCTTAGAGATACATTAATTCTAATAAAATGTACGCTTTGAAACACGTTTAATGGTTTGCTCACTCAGAACTTTCAATCCAATTGATGTTAAAAATATTTCTCTGCAGATGTTAACTGCAATGAGGGTTGATTAGGCCTTTGTATGAAGATGTCCTGTGATTAATTCGCAGACCCATGTTCTTTTAGTTCTAAGCGTACCGTGAATGGTTCACTTTCACCAAAGTCTATTAACTCACCCTTTTGATTTGCCAATTTGATTGTTATATTACTGATTATGTCTGTGTTTATTTCTAAATATTGTGTGTTGGTTGGAACTTTATCCAAACGGTAGCCAGGTACGGAAACGTCAATTTCGTATATTACCTTTGCAGGTTTACCGTTTCGATAAGATCCCTTTATAATGTTGCACTCCACATGCAGATTAGTGTGTTTAATTATTTGGATGTCTAACGCAGATGTGTGGAGAACGTTCGCTTTTAGTACTCTAGGCTCAAACCCGAGCATGCGGCCAATGCTACTCTCTTTAGTAAAATCGATCTCAAATGAACTGTTTATCTACACTTAAGCGTATTGTTGTTTGCCCTAATGAAAAATTTTTCTATGGGTATCTTTGATTTCAAGTAAGCACTAATTTCATCTAACTCATAGGCACCGTGTGGAATATTAATCACTGCAAATGAGATGAATTTGTTCTAAAATAAAATCTATCGTTGCCCGTATAAATGTTTCTAATGCTGTTGCAACCGTAAAATCCCACCAATCCAACAACGTATTTCTTCTCCAAATCTAGCTCTATCGGTGGGTAGAAGTTGCAGCTAGCTATGTTACCAACACCTTCTAAACTGAATGTTATTGACATAACTGAGAAAATTTAAGGTTATGTCAATTATTTATATAGAAATTGTAGGCATAGGTGCCCGCAAATAATGCTATTAAATTCTGATCTTGATTGTAATTATAATAGATTTTACATCCCGAAAGTAGTTAATCGCTTCAACTGGTGGTCGAAGATTACCGAAACTATCGTAATACCATACCTTTTCACCACGCTTTTGTAGCAAACCCAATGTGTACCCGGTCCACTCTGACTATCTAAGTTGATGATTCCAGATTCATTTTCTGTGGTAATTTAGGCAGGCTATCTCTCATAAAAATACCCTAAAGTATGGTACACCTTTTGTGTATTTCTTTAAATCAATATCTGTTAACGCTCTTTCGGGTAATCTACTCAGTTTTTGGAAACGGTTTTAAGGATAATGCACCTCAGATTTGTATGGTTTTAGATAGAATGCGCCACCAGCGATTGATTCCATCATACGATTATGGCGCGATGTCTCTCTTGCAATTTTTGGCATTTTTGCATCATTGACTGCTTTGGCAATTCCGATGCACCGCCAGCTAAAGCACCGATTGCTGATAATCCTGCGAATAATGGAATAAGAAATGGCAAAACACCTCCTTGTTTAGGTAAGAATTACTCTAGGAACTGTAATGTTTTCTTTCCAACCTTTTACTCACGTTTTGCCGTTGACAGTGCTGACTTTATAGTGTCGGTGAAATCTCCGTTAGCTTTCATTTCTTTAGCTATTGTTTTCCGTACATGCAATAAACTTTCACCATTCTTCTTCTTGGACCGACACCCCATTCCAAATTTCTCTTTGCCTTCATGGTGGTACCGACTGCTAAAGCTGCAGCTCGTTCACCTAATGTTGCGTCTGCTGATTTAAAGCGTTCCCAAGCTTTTTCTTCTAAAATTTTATCTGCTCTATGTCGACTTTCTAAATCTTGGTAGTCTCTATAACTGATATCATGCAGTTTGCACTGCGCATCTAATTGATTAATACCGGGGTCGCCGCGTGCTAGTCGTTTCTCTAATTTTGTACCGGGACCACAATACTGGTAACCGGGTAAATGCAATTCCACCGGTAGTTTATTGATTAGCGTATTCACTAAACCACCTGCACTCTTCCGCTTCTTACCTATCATTGTTCACCTTGAGGGATAGGGTAGGGTATTTATACCTAAAATCGTGTAAAACTTTATTTTAGTAAATGCTATACATTAGATAGGCAGGGCGATAGTACAATATTTCCATTAAGCATACAGTGTTATGTGAATTAATATTATACTTGGCATTTATAACATCATCAATGTCTTTATAAATGTCATCATCACCGAATTCCTTCTCACGAAAACGACGGTAGTCAACCACTTGTATGAATTTTCATAGAAACACAGATTGTAAGATTCAAGAATTCCAATCTATAGCTTATTATATCCTTCAAATCGAATAGTTCCTCTATGTTATGGGCATTGAATGTACACGAACAACAGTTGTAATTTTCTATCATAACAGTTTTCAAAATTCTCTCATATCCTTTAAGCAATTCCCAATTGCAATAAATACCGAGATTACTAGATAGAGATTCGTAATCTTGCTCATGTATTATATCCTCCTCGTTTACATGTGACCAATCAATTTGGCTTTCAATTTCTTGGGATCGGAGAAATTGTATTTCTACATATGAATACCATCTTAGAAGTTCATTCCATTCCTTCACGTCTAATACCACGTTGTTGCCACATCTCATACGCACTACTGGTGCAAGGTTAAGGTGTGTACTGTATCCAATTTCAATATGCGTATCGTTCGATAGTTTATAGGAAGCACAATCAATTAAGTATTCATTAGCTGCCTGTTTATACACCTCAGCCCTATCTTGAAATGATGATGACCAGTCGGAATAACCTTCATCTTGTTTCTCTTCATTTTGCTACTAATACTACCATCACTATTTTGACAGCATGAACAACAAAATGTTAAATTATTATTCATATTGTTATTACATGAAGTATCCAGGAGCGATTTTATTGCTTTTTTCATGACTTTACTTGTCCACAACCGCACTACGACTAAACACTACGAAATGAGCATGTTTACATATGGTTGTAGGAATGTTATATGATCCAGCAAAGGTATGTTAAGTACATCAAACTTCCCATAATATGTGTATTTACTTAAATCAATTTTATCTGTATATTGTGGTAGTCTTATAAAAACGTTTTACTTGTTAGATGACCAGTCTGAACAATGCATCGTCTTTATTCTCAGAATTTCAAACTACGACTCAACCATAGATCGTCTTTGTTCTCTCATGTGACCTTGAAAATTGTAAGCATAGACTTTGAATAATGCATCGTCTTTGTTCTTGATTTCCTAGAATTGAAGTGTATTTAACAATCTATTTTCAACCTGAACAATGGAATGTCTTTGTTCTCTATGACCTTGAAAATTGTAAGCATAGACTTTGAAGCGTCGTCTTTGTTTTTGATTTCCTGGAATTGAGATGTGAATTGACCTGAACAATAGACCGCCTTTTTCAAACGGTTGAAACAGCTATCTGTTTTGGTAAACGGACCCTGTTTTAGAAAACGCTACCTGTTTTTAGGAAACGGGTACCTGTTTTTAGAAACGGCTACCTGTTTAGGAATGGCCACCTATTAGGGGCGTGGCCTTGAAACATGCACCTCAGGGCTCTTGATTTCCTAGAATTGAGATGAATGGATCGTCTTTGCAGAGGTGTGACCTTATAAGCATAAACTTTAAAGCGCTGACAATGGATTGCCTTTGTTCTTGAAAGAGATGTATTTAGATAACAATCTATTTTATAAATCAACCAGAACAACGAATCGTCTTTATTCATTTACCTTGAAAATTATAAGCACAGACTTATTTCTCAGAATTGAGATAACAATTTATTTTTATAACTCGACCAGAAGAATGTTCTTTTACCTTGAAAATTGTAAGCATAGACTTTGAAGCGTTGATAATACATCGCCTTCATTCTTGATTTCCTAGAATTGAAGTGTATTTAAAATCTATTTTCAACCTGAACAATGGAATGTCTTTGTTCTCTCGTATGACCTTGAAAATTGTAAGCATAGACTTTGAAGCGTCGTCTTTGTTTTGATTTCCTGGAATTGAGATGTGGAATCTCGACCTGAACAATAGACCGCCTTTTCGGAAAACGGTTGCAAACAGCTATCTGTTTTGAAACGGACCCTGTTTTAGGAAACGGCTACCTGTTTTAGGAAACGTACCTGTTTTTAGAAACGGCTACCTGTTTTAGGAAACGGCTACCTGTTTAGAATGGCCACCTGTTTAGGGGCGTGGCCTTGAAACATGCACCTCAGGGCTCTTGATTTCTAGAATTGAGATGAATGGATCGTCTTTGCAGAGGTGTGACCTTATAAGCATAAACTTTAAAGCGCTGACAATGGATTGCCTTTGTTCTTGAAAGAGATGTATTTAGATAACAATCTATTTTATAAATCAACCAGAACAATGAATCGTCTTTATTCATTTACCTTGAAAATTATAAGCACAGACTTATTTCTCAGAATTGAGATAACAATTTATTTTTATAACTCGACCAGAAGAATGTTCTTTTACCTTGAAAATTGTAAGCATAGACTTTGAAGCGTTGATAATACATCGCCTTCATTCTTGATTTCCTAGAATTGAGATAACAATTTATTTTATAACTCGACCAGAAGAATGAATCGCTTTTATTCTTTTACCTTGAAAATTGTAAGCATAGACTTTGAAGCGTTGATAATACATCGCCTTCATTCTTGATTTCCTAGAATTGAGATAACAATTTATTTTTATAACTCGACCAGAAGAATGAATCGCTTTTATTCTTTTACCTTGAAAATTGTAAGCATAGACTTTGAACAATGCATCGTCTTTGTTATTGATTTCTAGAATTGAGATAACAATCTATTTTTAGAATAATGGAACAATAGATAGTCTTTGTTCATTCATGTGACCTTGAAAGCATAGACTTTGACAATGCATCGCCTTTGTTCTTGATTTCCTAGAATGACTCAGCCAAAACAATAGATCGTCTTTTTCTCTGACCTTGAAAGCATAGACTTTAAACAATGCCACCTTTGTTTCTCAGAATAGGCGCGCTCGAAACATGCATAGACCAAGGGCAATGACCTTCAGGACAATCAACAATCTAGTAACTTTTCTAGTGACCTTGAAGGACTGTGCAAGCATGACCTTGAAGAGGATTACACACCTGCGGTCTTCCCTTAAAATAGGCAATGTTACTGACCTTGAAATCTAGTAACTTTTCTGGTGACTTTTCCTAGATCTGGTGACAAATCTAGTGACAAAAGTGCTCCAGGATACTAGCTATACTACTCTTGCGGCCCGGCCCATCCGCGGTCCTTTTGAGCCGATGTTATTTTGTATTTGATACGTGGAAAAGCATCATTAAAGTAGGTTAAAATAATTTGGAAAAAACTATCGAAGGCTAAATTTACGTTGCTAATGACGTATAAGAGAAACCAATTATGTGTGGAAATTAGATTGCTAAACTTTTTAAGGTTTTTAAAATTACAATTTCGTCTGACTTGGAAATTAGAATGTAAGTGAGGGTGATTAATTAAAGGCATTTTGATTATTTGACTATTATGGTCAGATAATCCCAATTGTTTTGTAAGGGAAACAAAACCACTCGAGGATGTTAATATTATCAATTGTAGTTGAGCTTTGGGCGGTAATTTTAGTTGAACAATGTATGGTAATTTTGAGATTAAAGGAGTTAAAAACATGTTCTAATTTGGTTAAAGGTGCGCTATTTTTTGAGAAGTCTTTGAAAATCTCGATTTACCAAACCATCATTAAACGTATATATATATATATATATATATATATATATATATATATATATATATATATATATATATATAGGTAAACATCCCGAGCACAAACATTAAAAGTGTTGTTCGAAAATGGGTACCTAGGTACTTAGGGAACTTACACTTAAATTCACAGCTATTGGCAGTGTGAATAATAAAACGCCATCACCTCGTAAACATGTTTCGGAAAAATTCTTAATAGCGCTTAAGCGCCATCTTGAAATTGTCAACTGTCAATTTTACTCTAAGATATAGTATTTATCTATCCATTACCCTACAATAAGTATCAAATATTTAATTTGATCCGTTCAAAATATAGAAGGGGGTGGGAACATTCGAGTTATGTAGTTAACAAATGGGTACCACTTCAAGCAGTTTTTATGATAGATAAGCCGTTTAATTTTTTTTTTTTTTTATTTCAAACAATGTCTTCACGTTAGGCTTATTAAATCTGTCTATTTTCTTTAATCACATTTGAAAATTACTATTCAAATTTTGATTTGATTTTTTACAATTTAAATCAGGACCGTACTACCTTTTAGATCTAATTGACGATATCTACTAACCCTACCTATGCCACTGGCTAATGAAGAAACTTCATATCATCTTCTCTCATAGGCAGTTCGGAAATAAAACAATAAAAACTTTGCTTATATGACCAACCAATCACGGTCTTTAACCATTGTCAAAGTTCTGTTAAAAACAATGGAATGCCCTGTACGCACAAATATATGTTTTCTATTATACCTAAATCATAATCTCCATTTTGAAAACTCAAGTTCGTCCGAAATCGGACCTTTAAAACATTAGTACTTTAAGTTGCCTAAGTAACAACGAACTCACGTCCAAATTTTGGACAATCATAAATACGTAATAATATGAAACATACGTAACATTTTGTAATTCACGAAACAAACTAATCTTTAATAAATATAAATAGCAAGAAAACAATTGCTAACCGTTTCTGTCGCAACGATTAATGACACGTATCAAATGGGAAAGTATTGTCTTACAAATGTCGCATTGTGGTCCAGGTGTGATACAAAAATCACTGCCAAATTATCTGCCACAATGCTTTCTCATATATGTAAACAAATTTTAACCAAAAATTAGTGATAAGTAACTTCAAAGCTCACAATACCCGAAATTGAGTCATATCGGTTTTTAAATACGATAATCCACCATTTTTGATCAGCCATATTGAATTTTTTAATCTTGACAAATTATTTATACTCAGCGATCTTAAAAACCCGCAATACCCGACTTTCGAAAAAATCGGTTTATAAATTAAGAAATGCACAATTTTGCACCCTAAAAACGGTGCACTCTCACTCACACTCACACTCACGCATGGGCGCACGCCCTCACACACACGTACAAAATTTGGGGTTTTTTAAGATTACTAAGCATAAATCATTTGTCATCAACTGTCACATTTAACATAAAAAATTAATGGTTTTTGAAATAAACACAAGATTATTGTATTAAGAAACTAGATTCATAATAATGCGTTCTTATTACACGAGTGCAAGTTCAGAAACTGACCCCTACGTAGCAGCAAGTTTTTTACGGTCTAGTGCGATAAAAAACCATATAATGTTTCTTATACTGTTTCATTATAATTTTCGTATAAATTTGTACTCCTAGATATAAATTAATTCTCATACAATTTTGCATATAGTATTGCACCAAATGGGATTATGTAGAAACGGTTTGACATTTAGATTTGACATTTGGTGGGGTTAAAACATATATAAATACATATACTTTGATAGAAGTTTCGTTTGTTTTGTGCAACTGGTGTTTGTCAGAGACAGCCATCTTGAATTTTTCTAAATTTCAACCTAGGTTGAGTTTGATGTCATTTGACAGGTAATTGATTTAGAAATAGACTACGGTGTATCATAAGCTTATTTATTCTAAAATAACGAAGAAAATTAAAAAGTCAAATCAACTTTGTAGAGGGAACATGTTCTGGATAAAGGGCTGTAAATAAATACAACAAAAATTTAATTCAAATGTAGCATTTCTCTATTCTCTACTTATTGTTATTAATTTTAGCAATTTCTAATACTCTTTATTGCTTTTCTAATTCGAACTCATAGTAAATACTACAATACGATATTATCATAAGATTGTTTTTCTCATGTAGAGTCGCATGTAAAATACAGTTTGGTTTCTGTGGAAATAAGTGTATTTATTTATTTATTTATTTAACAGGTCAAAAACATTAGATGAATTAGAAGCTTGAATTAGAATTGCGATCAAAAACATTCCTCCGGCATATCTGATAAATGCATTGGGTGCTTTTGTTGATATACTTAGATATTGTCAAGAAGAGAATGGATAATAATTTGAGCAGTTATTGTGATTTTCATCAATTAAGTAACTTCTTGTTCAATCCTTTTATTTTATTCACTTGAACTATTTGTTTAATATTTTAATTTTCTTCGTTATTTTAGAATAAACAAACTTATGATATACCGTGCTGTATTTCTAAATCAATTGCCTGCAAAATGACACCAAACTCAACCTAGGTTGAGGTCAAATCTAAATGTCAAACCGTTTCTACATAGTCCCATTTGGTGAGATACCATCTGCACATCCTATATATATATATATATATATATATATATTATATATATATATATATATATGTCGTAAAGGAAGGAATAAATTCAATATCGTACATTTTCAAATGTGACCGTCGATTTATACAGATATTACGAAAAATTTTATACAGGTGTCTCAAAAGATTTTAAAGAATTTTTTTCAAATTGCAACCCAATATGTTTATTGCATTTTGGATTACCCTTACAATTCTAAACATTTGTCATGTAGCATGTGCTATACCTAAGTCCAAGCGTTTTGGAGTTATTCGCGTTCAAAGTTTAAAATTGAAAAAGATCATGAAGAAAACGAAAATAAAATAATTTTATAACGTTTAATTATATCGAAAACAAAGATTCGTAAACTTAAAATAATTTTATTTCAGCAAATGTTCGAAATTTCCTCCGTTAGTCAACTGACAATAGCCTAATCGATCTACAAATTCCTGCTGCACATTTCGAACCATTTCGCGCGTTAGTTGACTAACGGAGGACATTTCGAACATTTGCTGAAATAAAATTATTTTTAAGTTTACGAATCTTTGTTTTCGATATAATAAAACGTTATAAAATTATTTTATTTTTCGTTTTCTTCATGACCTTTTTCAATTTTAAACTTTGAATGCGAATAACTCCAAAACGCTAGGACTTAGGTATAGCATATGCTACATGGCAAATGTTTAGGATTGTAAGCGATCCAAAATGCAATAAAAATTGGGTTGCAATTTGAAAAAAAATTTTTTATCAAATCATTTTTGAGACACCCTGTATAAAATTTTTTTTCGTAAAATATGCAAAAATAAAATCGACGGGTCCGAGCGATTTTGAAAAATTGTGCTTTACGAGATGTTGAATTTATTCCTTCCTTTACGACCTATATATATATATATATATATATATATATATATATATATATATATATATATATATATATAATAGGCAACTTTCTTAATACATCTTGCCTTATTCCATGCAAATGTATGTTACTTGAGATTAATCTAGCAGTAGAAGTAGGGCACGTTCCGCCGCCATCTTGGATTTTGACGCCACAAGGATGCCCCACGTAGGGGGCCATACTTTCCACCTTTATTTTTTATGGTTTCTTTTCGGAGGCCTTTTTTAACCCCTTTTCATTCCTAATTATTTTTGTTTTTACTCGCTCACGTGTAGGACGCGTTTTTTCACCATTATTTTTATGGTTTCTTTTCGGAGGTCTTTTTCAATTCTTTTCAACCCCAATTAGAGCCTTTTTGACAGTAATTTTGTACTTGCTCACGTGAAGGGCAGATGTAGATCCTTGGGTTGGTCTTGGAGCTTGGGGTTGGAGTTGGTCTTAGGGCTAGGGTAGGGTGACAACTATTTCTGGTAATTATAGGTTATAAGACAAGTGTAGAGCTTGATCCCATCGTGACCCCTTGGTGCAATTGTATGTGGGTTCTAACCTAATCTTATAAGACAAGTGTAGGTCTTTGCCCCTTGACGTTACCCCTGGTTGGGAATGGTATTTGTTTTTGTAGGTTATGACTGATAATTTTAAGTTGTTTTCTAATAAGGAGGTTTTTGTAAGACACGTATATGAACTTGTGTTAGGGATTGATCATGCGTGGGGGAATTTGAATGACAGTAAAATTTAATTATAGAACACTTATTTTTATTGTAAATGCCATAATTAAAAAATCCTCAGTGAGTTATAAAAAAAAATTACTGACATTCAGGTTATTCTCTAATGAAACAAAAATTTTTGATTAAGTTAATTAATTACATAACAGTTATTACAATATTATTTTCTAAACGAAGATTAAAACATAGTCTTACCTGTTGGTCCTAATGTATTGAAATATGTTTAATATCCATCCGACCGTTAAAATGTTTGTATATTGTACGCCTTAATATTTTTTTAAAGAAACTTGTGGTTACGTATAAATTAGATGCGTTTTATAGCGATAATTAAAAATCTGTACAAGTAAATAAATAAAAGGTTAACAGCACACTTACCAGCTCTGTATTGCTTTGTGTTACTCGTCTAATCAACCTAAAGCACTTTCTATGTTTTTACTTATGCATAGTTGATGTAAAACTAGCTACTGATTTCCCCATAATTAATTTTTAGAGTGTAAATATACAAACACCCTAATTATCTTTATCGCACTTACTGCAACTCGTATTTACCTTTCCCTTAACGTCAATAATAGCAAAGCGGTTTGAACAAAATGCTGTACATGCACATGCAAATTGTTTTTATAGAAAACCTCATTAAATGTTTGGAAAGTAATAATTACGATAATTCCTCAACAATATGTAGTAAGAAACCACTGTTCATGTTTTACTTTTAGCTAATTACTGTGTAATTATATAATTCTGTTAAATTTAATAGTCTAAAAATTGATGACCAATATCGAATGGGTAACATAATTTCTTTTAAAAAACACTAAATCATAAATTTTATAACACGATTTCTAAAAACACACATGCTGAATTAAAAGAAAAACAATAGACTCATCTTATATTACGCAACTCTTAATTAAAAAAGTAAGGTACTAAGAAATCTCTTTATTTATCAGAACAGAATGGTCATTTACAATTAAACATGTACTAAAAAAGCTTTTACAAAATCAATCATTCATAAACTATTTAATCTAAGATATGGAAACAATAACATGTAAAGTCCACACACATCCGAATGGTAATCTTGCAGTATTGTTTTATTGTAATGGAACCATCTAGAGTTCTTCTATAGGAAACGTAAATGATACCCTTGAGGTGCTCGTCCAAAGGAATCAAAATACTCTCCGTTACCATTATCATTAACGTAGATAGCGGTCCAATGCTGACCTGGTTTGTCTGCAGGATCCGTGTTTACAATAATTGCACACGATACAAGCCAAAACACGTTCTTCTTGTGGCTGGGGATTGATTTCAAGCACCTTAACACTTGTACCGCATACAACTTTGGAATTGGTATGCGTCCAGTCTTGCAGTAGTAAGGCCTTTTCCAGTGCACACATAGGCCAAGTGATGTTATGGTTTAAACAGCTATATGCTTTTGCTTCCTTTTTCAATTGTTTAATCGACGGGCAACCAGTCTCCTTCAGGTTTACTATTGGTTTGTTAAGAAAACTGTTGTTTTTCATTGCTCTTAACGTGAATTTTGTTAAAGGGGCGCAACACTCTCATCAACTCCTCACGGAAATTGTTGTAGTGTACATGACCCGACCACCATTTCAGCCCATGATAATTAGCCTCTGTTGTGATATGGATCTTGATATAAAGTAACCTCGAGGTGGTTTTATTAGCATCAACGATAAACGACCATGATCTGTAACCACGGCTATTTCTTTCGGTATGAATTCGTTGTTAACACCACTAAACCCTTGTACGTCCAAGTATGCGTCCATCTTCTTTCGGATACTGCTGTACACTGAAGGTTGCAGGTTAGAGCTACCACTTTTTAACCGCTAAAATCCATAACGACGTTCCGATGTGTATCGATCTCGATTACGTTATCGAACTCTGCATACACCAAACAGATAACGGTTACGGTGAGCGCTTCTCCAAACCCGACTTCCAGTCGAGGGAAACCCTTTCTAATTAAATTCCAGTGCGTACTAGCGTTTGCAGACGTCAGGTGTTAGGTCAAAGGTCATTAAACAGTAGCTGTTGGGGTAATCACTTCTCGATATAACGTTATCTTCATTCAAAAAATAAATACCCGTACCAGAGAATAAGGTGTGGTACGCTCTTACATATAAACCATTAGCTGTAAGGTTTGGTTGTAAAGCCTTCGATGGAATTTGTTGTCCATCAATATATAACGACAAGTAGTTAATATTGCAGTGATGAAAATTGAACGGGTTTGAGGGGTAATCACCGTTGAAGGCTTTATTTGCTATAAACCCTACGATGCATCGTTTAGGTAACTGACCCAGGAAAACATTATCCAGTGATTTTCGCAGTATGCCTGCAGGTATAATTAACACTTTTACGTCGGTCTTTGTAACAGGCTATTTTGCGGAAGTTGTTTCTATAGCTTTAGCATGCGCAATTAGAATAGTTGGATTGAGTCGCATACGTCTCACCAGTAAACTAGCGTCTATAATTCGCGTCTTGTAATTTGAAGCGAGCGCCGCCATTAGGCTAAAGGTATCTCTTGATCGTACAAATTTAGCCTTTAACTCAACACCACTTATGAAAAACTGTTCTTGATTAAAAAAATCCCAGTGCACGTGACCAATCATCTCTATCTGTTTCCCGGTAGCCACAAGTGCTTGACGTTTTGAGAAACCGTTATTTGCGTTTCTCAGTGTATTCATCTGTCCATTCATAAGGTACATTCTAGATGTGAACTCTTGGCCTCCTTTCCATAATTTAGCAGCGTTTCTATATATGAACGGTAGGCGTAGGTGTTGTTTGGTTGTGACACCATCTTCTGATTTAAGTAAACCTCCACCTGTGAGAAAAGCGAATGCATTCAATTGTTTACCGGTGCCACATCGGCGTGTGTAAGTGCTTTAGAACTTTAGCTGTGCTGTACAACATGGTCTGACTTAAATCTATATAATCGTTTCCATTTACGGGGACTACAAATTCTATTGGGGCGTCATCACTCAGCGCTGATAAGGGCTTGTAAAATATCCATTCACCACTCTGGATACTTGTCTTCGTTGACGGTAAAACGAACAAATCTTCGTTTTAAGTGCTCTCGCCCTTGCCCTCTTGCTAAATACATCAATTACTGTTAGTATGTAGTTGTATCCAATATTGTGTTTACTTAAAGTTCGCATATCACAAAGATCCGCTTGCCACAACTCGTAAAGGTTACTCACAATATATTTATTTCGTGGAAACTTTTTTTTGACTGGTTTATGTACCGTATAAGCTTCCTGTGCCTGCAGCCAATTTTTCACTTCACCATATCTACCATTTACAGCATTAGTTAAAGGTGTTATACCAGCGAACCCTGCTGGGTGAGAGGGATCATAGTATACAGCATCCATTTATGTCCGCCACGAATCCCAATCTAGTGAAATTCCTCTTCTTCTTCTTTGAGAGATTCTTCTCGGTGTTTTCCGCGTTTCACTATCAGCATCGTAATTCTTACCTATAGTTGTTGTGAGGGTCCGTTCAATGCTGGGCGATACAGAAACATCATGCCTTTGCGTGTTTGCGATAAACTCTCGTGGTATATTTATCTCTTGTACTGCTGCCATTTGTCATGGTCAGTCATTTTGGTTTTTAAAACTTTATCCATATCGTTACCCAGCTGCGTTAAAATGTTGTTTTGTGTAACATCTGGTGCCTGTAAGCGCTGTACAAAGTCCATTAGTAGAATAACCATCTTCTTCAGATTGTGGTCCATGGTTATTGAAACAGATTACCCAGGATTCCGCCGAGTAATGGTCCTAACAGGAGTGGTATAAATGCACCACCTTTCTGTACAAGAAACTGTTTCTTCTTTTTTATAGATTCGCCTCTCTGTGCCAAGCGTCTTAAAGTGTGCTTATGTTGAGAGAGTCGCTGCTTCTGATCAGCTGACAGAGGTACACGACCTTTTAAAGTGTTATGTGCCCCCTCGCAAATACACTCTACCTGCTTACTATCCAAACATTTCAATAAAGCGTCACGTTGACTTTTACTTAATCTGGCTAATGCATGCAGGATATCAGTGTTCTCGCTTAAAACGTCAGCCATCATATATGATGTAATCTTTATGACTGTGAGACTTAAACCCGAATATGTTTGTTCTATAACGTAGCACATCCGGTGTATTCTGTTTTAAATCGAACAATAAATATCCATGCGGACTTGAAGTAGCATCTTGGTACGCGGCTTCTAAAAATTTCGAGTTGTCCGGCGAAATCTGTCTTGCTAAATGCTGTATATGTGCTCTGTCACGTGGGTTCTTAAACAAAATTATGTAATGTGCGTTGAGAGAAATATCCCGCTGTCCACGTCCTTGATGAAATGTGTTTTGCGTTAAGAAAAACACGCTTAGATTTCGATGATGACAACCCTTTGTAAAAATATCAACCACAGAGCCGTTCGTTACGCGCATTAGATCGTCAATTATTATTAAAACAGGCTTTTCTCCGTCAAACTGTTCCATATCAGGTAAACCCTTTTGAAATTTCACAGAGAGATCTTTGAATGAAGGCTGCCACTCACTGTAAAACCAGATAATTTTTTCAAAAGGTGTATCGCAGGCGGTTTCGATATTTTTTAGAAAATCCACGATAAAATACGATTTCCCACAACCCGACGGACCCGCAACTATCATCAAAAAGGGGTGCTTAATCTGACCTTCCATCTTGAATCGCTAAACGATACTAACAGATGCTCTACCAGCAACTTCGTTTATATAAACTAAATAACATCCTTTTCAATCAGAATGGTAACCCTCCAATCACCGGGTCAAAATTACCTATAATTGCCAGAAATAGTTGTCACCCTACTCTAGCCCTAAGACCAACTCCAGGTCCAAGACCAACCCCAAGCTCCAAGACCAACCCAAAGACCTACATCTGCCCCTCACGTGAGCAAGTACAAAGTTTCTGTCAAAAAGGCTCTAATTAGGGTTGAAAAGGATTGAAAAAGGCCTCAGAAAATAAACCATAAAAATAAGGGTGAAAAAACGCGTCCTACACGTGAGCGAGTAAAAACGAAAATAATTAGGGATGAAAAGGGGTTGAAAAAGGTCTCCGAAAAGAAACCATGAAAAATAAGGGTGGAAAATATGGCCCCCACGTGGGGCATCCTTGTGACGTCAAAATCCAAGATGGCGGCGGAAGGTGCCCTACTTCTACTTCTAGTATTATAAGTATGTACAAATGAACAATAAAAAAAAGCATTTCTCACTTATCATTATGTTAATATTTGAAAATTAAACCAAACTCCAGGTAAACAAGTATGATTAGATTGAAAATGGCAACCTCTTAAAGAAAGAAAGCAACATGTTACATAATTTTTAGTGGGTACTCCTTGAAGAACATCTGAATCAACTACCACAGGAAAGATTCAAAAATAAATGTATAAATGGAGCTCACCAAAGAAGAAAAGGTACGAAAAGTAATTAATCAGATAGTTTTGCAATTGGCTATCTGTGAAAATAAAGTACAAGTGAATCCAGGAACAAAACCAGGTGATAATTGGATAGGGGATTGTTATAGAATTTTAATAACAGGTTATAATACAATCAGGGAAGAAATACGTTTAGCTCTATATGTTAAAATTGCTCCCTCAAGTTTAGAGTACAGGACATTTTGCAATACTGCCCATTTGTATGAACGAGAAGTGTACTTTTACAAAAAAATAATACCAGAATTAATGTTGCTACAAATAGAGAAAAGTGTTACAGAACCATTTGAACCATTTCCTAAACAATATCTGACATCTACTGAGTATTTTCAAGAATTTATTTTAATGGAGGATATGGGAGAAAGGGGTTACGTAACCGGAAACCATCGACAGGCGGTGAATTATGAATCAGCTCTAATTGTCATTAAAACGCTTGGAAAATTACACGCATTATCATTTGCATTAAAAATCAATAAACCAAAAGTGTACCAAGAGATAAAGTCTAATTTAAAGGAAAATTTTTTTTCTCATACGAATGTGTCTCGGTTTATATTGGAAATTGACCTGAATTTGTGCAATCAATTACTTTCGAATTGTGCATCAGACCCATCTATTAAAGAACCAGTGCAAAAGCTAATTGAAAAATTACCGATATTTTGAATCACAAGTACCTGAAGATTGCTGTTTGATTGACATGCAAATTGCTCGTGTTTGTTCCCCAGCGCTTGACCTACTCTTCTTTTTGTTCTTGAGTACAGATAAGGATTTTAGGCGTTTGCATTATAAAAATATAATTGAAGAATATTATAATAGTTTTTCTACATTTTTAAAAGAATTAGGGGGTAATCCGAAAGAAGCACTTCCATTTAATGTTTTGCAAGATCATTTAAAAAAATTTGCGCCTTTTGGGTTATTGGTTGGTATATGGTTGATTAGTATAAATTTCAAATCTGCCGACGAATGTATAGAAAACGATGGAGTTTCTACAAACTCCTTAATAGAAAACTTTTGTAGAATTAATAATAATAATTACTTTATTAGAGTAAAGGATCTGATTTTAGATATGATGGAATATGGTTATGCGTTTGATTACTGAGTTTCAAATAGTGTTCTTGAAATGTTCTACTGTAATAATTAATTTTTTGTAGTAATTAGTTAGCATAGTATGTTGTTGAATCGTTTTGTAAAGTTAAATTCATCTGATAATAAACGTTACTTTATACATGTACAGTGTGTCCCATTTTCGATGTAATTGGTAGGTATCTCCGTTCCTGTAAAAGATAGAAGGTTGCGGTTTTCGTTTCACTGTACTACTTTTTTGTCAAATGATAGAATCCGCAAACAAAACTTTCCCAGGTTTCTTTGTTTCTGGAATGTATGGTGATCTTGATCGTTTGAAATATTGACGCACTCCTTGCATCTCAAAAACTAAAAACTGTATCTTGTAGGGCTTTTACGCATTCATAATAGATATTTTTGTATTAAGATAATCAGAAGATTATGGCTCGAGAATGTCAAAGCCCGGCGCGAAGCGGAGGGCTTTATATCCTGAGAGCCATAATCTACAATTATGCCCGTGGTACTAAATGTTTTATTTTATTTTGCACCATGAAACTGGAACAAAATTTTAAAAGATTCAGTATTTTCGGCAAGTTTTTAATGCAAATGCAATGAAATAAAGTCGACAGTAGGCTAATTTGTTGTTACTAAGATACTTTGATATTGCTAAATTGTTGTTAAGGTACTGTTTGTTTGTAAATAATTTGCATTCCAAATGGAAGGTGAAAACGCAAAACTTATTCACAAGAAATTTTAGATGAATTTGAGGCCGCCCAGGCAAAAATAATTCAAGTAAATCGAAATATTTATACATAAAGAGTACAAAATAATTTTTAACTTAGTGACATATCATGTCATGTTTCAATCATGCTTAACAATGACATTTCCGTACTATAAAGACCACATTACGCCCGCATTTGGGGCGTATAAAGAACATTATGGTGGCAAAATAAAATAAAAGTATTTATTTTATTATTGCGTAATGTGGTCTTTATAGCACGGAAATGGCATTGTGTAACATGATTGCAAACACATGACATGATATGTCACGTAAGTTGAATGAATTATTGAAACAACAACCTTACTATACAACCTTTGTTAATAAAAATAATAGTAATGAAACTTATTCTTGATAAAATTGAAAATACAGTTGGATGGATTTTTGCGTTTTCACCTTCCATTTTAGAATGCAAATTATTTACAAACAAACAGTAGGTACCTTAGCAACAATTTAGCAATATCACAGTATCTTAGTAACAACAAGTTAGCCTACTGTCGACTTTATTTCACTGCATTTGCATTTAAAACTTGCCGAAAAGACTGAATCTTTTAATATTTTGTTCCAGTTTCGTGGTGCAAAATAAAATAAAACATTGATGTACACGGCATAATTGTGATTATGGCTCAGAATAAGCCCTCGCTTCGCGTCGGGCTTTTAACATTCTCTCGAGCTATAATCTTCTGATTATGCCCTTAATACATAAATATCTATTAATAAAATTTTGTGTTTTTCATGTTACAATATAAGGTAATACTTTTTTTAAAGGAACACCCTATATACTTTACTTCACTTTGATTGGCCCTATCAAGCTTTTCAAGAATGTATATTTTTATTTTAAATTAAAGCCAATATTTGAATTTCACGAAGGTTATTGTTAGGACTTACGTAAATAAGTTATGGCGTTGTAGATATGTTATCGTCCGTCTGTAAATTAAATATTTTAATACGTGTAAAGTAAGTTACTACCATAAAGATCATAAATTAAGTTATAACAGTAGCGACGAGAATGGGAAAGTATAGCTAAAAATAACGTTGATAAAAACCTTAAATTGGATGATAGGATGGTAATGTAACCTACGATTTAGCAATCGGAAAAGGTCAAATCCTTAGGCGTCATTCTAATTCTAGGTATTTCAGCATACGCTTGCGATAAATAATTATCCTGTCTAATTCCATATCGAGTTTCTTTTAAACTAAATGGAAATGGTCTTGCCTTGCAAAACACTAGTTTTGAGCCTTCTTTTAAATATAATTTGGCTGTAATACTACGCAACGTTTCCAAACCTTCTTCAAATACCTCAGAATATTTATTTAATAAAGAATGTTTGGTAAGCATGCATAAAACGGGCCTCTCAGGCCCGGAGAGATTTCAGTTACTCATTGTTTTGCTTCAAATAATTTCAATCGGCTTAAGCATTCAGGTGCTCTAAACACGTCTTCATTGAAAACACATTTGATTCAAAAACATTCAAGTGTATTTCGAAATCAAAAAATAAATCTTTTCCATTAGTACCCCGTATTTAGATAAATCGGGCATCTGAAGCCCGTCCACTACTAGTTCCAATAACACCAGTTTCAAGGCCGACAGTTATTATACTTTGTACGTGTCTGTGCAAGTTGAAACCTGCATTACTGCTGGATGAATAAAAGTAGACACAACTGATTTTCATTCTGTTGCATTGAGTGAAGCACATATGATAATGGTGTCAAAAAAGTATGTGAAAAGCGTGAGATTTGGTGACCCTGTCTATGAAGAAACAATTTTGTAGCGGGCAGCTGAAAGTGATGGTCTGCCTTCTGAAGAAAGTGATGTGCCAGAAGCAGAAAATTATGACACAGAAGAGGAAAATTTCGAATTAGTTTCCGACGAGCAGTCGGAATCCAGTTCTGATGATGTTGACGATAATTCAGAGGATCATGTTGACTATATTGGTAATTCTTTAACGAGTGGTTACATTGCTCCAAGTGGTCTGGATTGGAGTTTGGAGCTTCCATCAAAACATAAAATTCAACCACACAACATTATTCGACGTGCGCCAGGACTAGCAACATATGGCTGCTACACCAAACGAAGCGTTTCAGTTATTTGTAATTCTAGTTATTGTACAAGAAATTGTGAACTGTACTAATTTAGTGGGAAAACCGTGGAAAGGCGTAACTGTTGATTGATCATGCGGGAGTTGACAGAAGCTGGGAAGTCCCTGCGAGAGAACCATTTTGTTGTGAATTTTCCAATCTTATCTACCGAGCCACAATGTCCATATTTAGTTTTGAAGAAATACGCAGATTCGTCAGATTTGACAAGAGAACCCGGAATGCGCGTTTTGAAACCGATAAATTAGCAATCCTACGTTTAGGATTTATTCATTCAGCAATGCAAAACCTGCCTCATACCGGATACTAATGTAACTATTGATGAACAAGTCTTTGGGTTTAGAGGTAGATGCAGATTCGTTCAATATATTCTTAGAAAACCGGCAAAATATGGATTGAGATATGTGAATCTAAGCCTGGTTACGCTCTGGACGTTTTAGTTTATGTTGGTCGCCAGCCCGACGAACCTCCACGTAAAAACCAGGGGCTTGAGGTAGTACAAACTCTTGCGCGTGGCATTCATAATTCTGGTCTCAACCTCGCGATAGACAACTTCTTCACTAGTGTTCCACTAGCAATTTATCTGTTGGATAAAAATATTATTGTTGTGAATACACTGCGTTAGAGTAAGCGTGATATTATAAAAGAAATGAAAGCCTCAAAAGATCGTTATAATAAATTCTGATTAGAAAACATACCCCGAGATGGCAGCATTTAAAGTTACACAATTCCAAAATACAATTACTTATTTATGTTGATTTATTTTGTAAAAATTAGGAAAAGTCGATTATCGTAATGATAACGGTTGAAAAACGATATCCTTGAAATCTAACAGATGTTTGGTACGTTACTTTTGCAGCATGAAAGTTATGTAGGTTATAACACATTGCTACCCTACTACAAACAATGCAATTTTCAACAAAATGTAAACATTTAATAACTACAGCGGAATTAAGAAAACAGGAGAATGATTGTGTTGTAGGGTGCTGATAAACAACCATACAATGGATTAGGGAATTCAAATTATACCAATTCAGTAGCAATGATGGCCCACAATAAGATGGTAACATTATTACACAAAATGGATGATAAGCTACGTGCCTAAATAAAATGGAACGAAGATGACATTTAATGTGGAACATAAAATCTATAGGAAATGTGTGAATTAACATATTGAGAGGCATTTTACAACAAAATATTTTGTACTTACATAATTGAAATACATTACTAACAGAAATTGTATTAAATATGAACTGACACACTTGTATTACTAATTGCAGTTGCAGAAACATGCTTATTAAAGTGTAAAACTTCTAACCCTAGCTTTCAAAATAGTTTCCGATGTTAATAATTTGTTCGTCAACTGTGATGTCCAACATTTCTTCTCGTTTATACCATTGCTTTATTGTTTCTTCAGTATGTCACACACAACTATCCCACACGGTTTCTTCACATTGCTGTAAAGCTTCGTTCCACATAACAATTACGTTCTCATCTTTATAGCCATCTGGTCCAATATGCTTGTCATAATATCCCTTTGCGTGTGCCCATACTAATTCCATCGCGATAAACTCACAGTGATATGGTGGTAACCTTAATACTTCGTGTCATAATATCTTATTATTTCATCTACTTCGTACCTTTTTTGTATTTGAAATGACTTAATCAGACCATACAGTTCGGTTTTGAAGAGTGTGGGATCGTGAATTTCTGCATTTAAACTGAGACATGTTTTTCTGTAAATAAACTAGTATGTCAAACGTGTAAAAGATTGTGGTGTAATATTATCTCACTTTGTACGTACATATTGTATAACGTATTCCTTGCGCCCGTTTTGGATGTTTCAGGTAGAACGTCAGATTTTATTTCCTTGCGTGGTCGTTTTTAACCCAGGGTTAGACGCAGCTTGAAACTTGATATTTCTCACTGCCTTCTCAGATGTAACCTAGGTGCTTGCGACGCGCTGTAATTTCGTGATGGTAATGAATTAAAATATAAACACCTAATGTATACTTACTTATTGGACACCATACACTGATATCAAGAAACCCCCATTTGTGTAATAAAAATGATTAAAAGAAGTAAATGCAGGAAATGAAGAAACATCCAAGGAGAAACAAACAAATGGAGTTTATGTAGTAGTAGTCAAATGAGAATTAAATTCATATGCATATAAAACAAATTGATTTCTCATTTAATACTTTGAGCTAATTGTATAAAATTTCTTATATGGGGGTTTCTTGGGATGAGAAATTCAAATTTATCATCGATTTCGGTGTATTTCCAAGGGGGCGCTACAAGCGACCATTAGGACAAGTTTAAACCGCTGCAACTTTTTTGTGCTACACTGCAGGCCCTTTTAGTATGGAATAATAGTTTTCCCTACCTTTTCTGCTTAAAAAACGTATACCTTCTTGATATCGCTAAGAGCACCAGTTTCCGAGAAAAACGCATCTAAAACTCATGATGCATGCAAATTATCCAAAAGTATAACAATAATTCATAATAATAATAAGAATAATTCATGAAGCCGATTTATTGAAAAAAATAAAGAAGTTTTTCAAGAACAATAATAAATTATTGAAGAAAAAACAAAAATACTAATTAACAATATGAAGAACAAAGTTAAACAATTAAATTGCATTATTATCAACCAAAAGCTAAATAAAAATTAAAAAAATAAAATTATGTTAGGTAAATTTTGTTTTAAGTTTAAGTTTAAGTGCAATTCATGGACTTTTCTTGAAGGTATTTAATTTGCTAATTCAACAAATGTTCAAAATTTCCACCATTTTCTTGCATGCACAAGTTAATTCTTTTTAAAAATTACATTGTACTCTGGAGAATACTTCAGGACCATTCTTCAATAAATCGGCTTCATGAATTATTCTTGCCAACAATTCTTCTTGCGTATTAGCTGGGGATGCATAAACTTTTGATTTCAAGGCACCACGCAGAAAAAAATTGCAGGGTGTCAAGTCCGATGGGCGAGCCGGTCAATTCCCAGGTGCGTCACCTGCTGTTCCAATCCCGCGCTATGGATATACCTCATTTAAATGTTGTCTTACATTTAAAGTAAAATGAGGAGGTGCGTCATCATACATAAACCAAAGGTCACGACGAAGCAGTAAGGGAAAATCTTCCAATAAAATAGGGAAATTTTGTATTAAAAAGTTCAAGTACCTATCTCCATTTAGCCGATTTGGCAGTACAAAGGGACCAATAATAAAAGTGTCTACAATTCCATCCCAGATATTTACTTGAAATTGATGCTGTTAATGAGATACTCTCGTTTCATAAGGGTTTTGAACAGCATAAACATATTCATTATGAACATTGAAAATACCGCATCTAGTAAAAGGAGCTTCGTCCGTGAACAAAATTTTTTTACTGAAATTTGGATTCTTCTATGAATATTAAATCGACAGAAAGCTAAACATTGATTAGGATCCATGGGCAATATGTCTTGAACTTTTCGAATATGAAAGGGGTGCAATACTTGTTCTTGAAAAACTCTATGAACTGATGAGTTCGAAATTCCCAATTGCAATACGTCGTGTGCTGGTCTTTAGATTTATTTTAACAGCGTCCAAAATCTCTTCTTCTATTTCCACCGTCCTTATGGTTCTTCGACCGTTGCAATGGCAACGTACATAGACTAAAAGCATATCCACCATTCCAAAATTAGTGTAACTGTGAGCCATAATTATGAATCTTTATCAACGGAAAAGCGGCAGAAAAAACTAACGTTTGATAAATAAATTCAACTGTCGATATGGTAACTAAAAAGCAAAGGTGACTAAAGGTTTTTACCTAAGTGAAAGCGCTTTCGCAAATATGCAATGCATTAGAAAATATTTTTTCCTGGCTAAACCGTTCGCCTTATCCAAATGTTTCACTAGAGAAAAAGATTCAAAATTAACTGAAATTAATTAAAATTTATTGTTATTGCAAAAATAAAAATAGGATAGTCAAATAAGTTATTTTAATACTTTTGTATAATTTACAAGCATCATGAGCTTTAAATGCCTTTTTCTTGGACACCGGTTCTCTTAGCAATATCAAGAAGGTATACCTTTTTTAAGCAGGAAAGGTAGGGAAAACTATTATTTCATACTGTAGCGGTTTAAACATGTCTTAATGGTCGCTTGTAGCGCCTTCTAAGAAATATACAGAAATCTATGATAAATGTGAATTTCTCATCCCAGGAAACCCCCATATAAGAAATTTTATAAAATTAGCTCAAAGCAGTCGAAAGATATGAAAGAAAATGTGATTTATTTTTTCAACTCTGACAACCTGTAGCTTCGGTATTATTAACTTTTGGACTAAGGCAAGTTTAGTTAATTTGGCTTATTTTCACGTAAGTAATCTTCATTATCCGTTTTGGCTATGCAATTTAGGGACACCATGTATATATATATATATATATATATATATATATATATATATATATATATATATATATACATATATTGCAGGTAGCGGACCGCGAAAATTTTGTTATTATAATAAACATGTTCAAATCGCAATTGTTACCGCGATAGAAGGGTTAACGGTGTTTGATATGTATTTTATACATTAAGTCGTAATTTGATTATGTTTTCTGGATATTCCATTTTGTGCAATTTACGTAATTGATATATGAGTAAGGTATCTTATTCGCACGCGGGCTCATTAAGCTGCAATCTGCTAAAATAAAAGACAGTACAACGATCCCTCATTCTTGTATTTGTATGAATTAGCATTGTTGTTTTTTGTTTATATTTATATTTGTGTAGAGGTGGGCTGGCAAACGGGTACATGATACCGCTCTTATTATTAATGGTAATATGCAATTGCCAAGTGAGTACACACTCTCGAGTCCAGATAACCATTAAACACTTCGAATTTTATTTTTATTGTTTTTATTGGTGTATAGATGAATGTGTAACCTGAGAAAGGGGCGCTATATTTTTCTAACGCACTCAAACGTATATACCGGTCACGATGTTATGATCTATTTATAACTTACCCTTGCAAGGCTTTGTTTAATAAGTTTTTTTGTGTCAGTTTGTTAAGTAGAATTGTTTGTCTGCGAACTAATTTCTCGTTATATGTAATTTATTATAATTTGACTTATGTGTTTTGTGCTTTAGTAGTCACTAAACAATTGTGTGCGAGTAAATTTCTTATCTATTTTCTTTTGTCCTTGCCTTTACCTTATTATCACCTGTGAAATGTTACTGTTGTATTTTATATGTACCGTAATTTGCTTTATTGTTTTGTGTGCTTATTTACTTAAAGACAGGCGTAATTGGTTTAGTATTACGATTTTTATTCTAATTTATTTATGACGCAATTGTGGATGTGACTACATGTTTTTTTTATTCTGTTTATGTGTAACTAAACTGCTTTTTTTATTTATTTTTCTCTTAATGTTATAATTTTATACGCACTTTAACCTGATTAGTGGTGTTTTGTTATATATTTAACCCTTTCATTGTTTTTTGTGTGTTATTTGATTTATTAATGTACTTGTGCATTACTTATTCATGAATAAAGTGGGTTTTATTGTTGGTTCTTTCCCACAATAGTATATTAACGGGCTGAACTACCATTGCGCAAAGCTCGTTAATTTTAATTTGAGTAGTTTCATTGTTTACCTGCCCCTCATGATGCAACACTTACCTCATCCAGTCTATCTATTTCAAATAGCACTGCGTACCTACCACTAGACGCCACTTCGTTTGAACAGACTTGAGGTTTGCGAGTAATTAAATATCATACTTGCAAATAAATTCTAATCTTTTAGTTATTGTCAGGAAAGTCCATGTAAGGCAAGCAATTAATTTTAGTAACAGTAACATTATTGTCAGTGAAGTCAAGATACATCACTTAGCTTGTTTTGTTCTTGAATTTCCATTATTACAAACAGGTTCAAATTACACTTTTCAAGATAGGGTACCTGGGGACGTTACATATATATATATATATATATATATATATATATATATATATATATATATATATATAAATCCGTAACACAAAAACTTCAATTACACCTTCTCTTAAAAAGCATACACGATCTTCTTCTTAAATTTAAATTACATAAATGTGTTTATCATTAGTCTTAGTAAATTCTATCAGAGAATTTACATAATATTTTGGCCGTCAATGTCGTAAGATAAGATAATATTACGATTTACCTTCAGGTACAACTCGTACATTTTACAATCTGAAATTGTTAATAAAGTAGGAGACTTTAGGCGATTGACAAATTTCTGCCACTTATTTTTGTAGGAAGTTTGAAGCAAAAATCGATTATCAGTCAATCTGCAGAAAATTTTCAATTACTCTATACAATTAGATATCAAGATTAAGTAATGGGCAGATAATTTTTGCATGCCCGACAACACTTTGTTGCATTTAGACATTTAGAAATTCAGGTTGTGAAAATTTTTGCATACCCAAGTCATAATGAACGACCTCAAGAACATATTCATGAAAAATAACAACAGTTTCTGTAATATATTTAAGCACATTCTTCGTTCGTTATTGTAAATTCAGGTCATGGTTAAAAAATTGAAATTGGTCTGCTACCACGATATGTCTACCTTACACCTGTGTTTTTCTCAGAATAATTTCTTCCACAGTAACGATAATGGTTTTCAAATATGTTAATAATATTCGAATAATTATCTTCACCCGATAACCCTATCCAAATAAAATACTTGATCTACACTCAATTTTCTGGAAAATGATACAGAATTCACAAAATTGTACAAAGCCTTGTCATGAAAATTTGTCAAACTACTTAATAAGTAGTGTAATTGTTGTCATGGCAACAGTTTTTGTTGATAACTAAGAGATAAGGTTTACTATTAATAAATCTTCGTAAGTATGTCAAATGCATACCGTTTTGTTATTTGCTGCACAAACCCAAAACAATTCGATATAAATTGAGCCACTGGTCCAGTTGACTAGTTTTAATCATTCAAGATAAGATAAAAGAGGCGCCCTAGACACAAAATATTTACACATTACAAAGTTCAAAAAACGTAGAATATGTGTCTTACATAACCAGATAAGGAAATACTTCACATCTCTTATTGTGTTAATAACCCAGAAATATTACTCAAGTGTAATATTTTTAGAGTGCGTAGAGTTTATGTTTATAGTGCAGCTTTTTTGTTTAAAAAGTAGTGATTAAACATAAATATTTGTTTAGCGGGTGCCATTGAATTAAAATATAAGAGATAAAAATCAACGACATAAGTGTATACATGGAACTCGCTAAAGAAGAAAACGTAAAAAAAATAATTAAACTGTTAGTTGTACAGTTAGGTATCGACCATTATGAAGCACAAATAAATCTAGGAACAAAACCAGGTGATAATTGGATAGGGGACTGCTATAGAATTCTAGTAACAAGTTTTGATAAAATCGGGAAAAAAATGCGTTTAGCTCTATATGTTAAAATTGCTCCAGCAAGTTTAGAATACAGGACATTTAACAATATTACCGACTTGTACGAACGAGAAATATATTTTTACGAAAAAATTATACCAGAATTTATGGCGCTACAAATAGAAAAAAATGTGCCCAAACTATATCGACCATTTCCTAAATATTATCTGACCTCAACTGAATATTTACAAGAATTTGTTTTAATGGAGGATATGAGAGAAAAAAATTACACAGTAGGAAATCATTGTCAAACGGTAAACTACGAATCAGCTCTAATTGTCATGAAAACACTTGGAAAATTGCATGCATTATCTTTTGCGTTAAAAGCCAGTAAACCAGAAGTATATCAAGAAATAAAGTATAATCTAAAAGAAAATTATTTTTCTAATCCAGAAGTATCCCGAATAAAATTGAAAGTTCTGCAGAACTTATGCAATCAATTACTTTCCAATTGTGCTTCAAGTGACTCGTTAATTAAAGAGGCGGTCCAAAAACTCACTGAAAAATTACCAGTATTTTTTTCACAAATTACCCTTCCTGAAGAAGCTGAAAAGTACGATGTGATTTGCCACGGGGACCCACAATTGAGAAATATCATGTTTAAATATGGAGTAATACCAAAGTATACATTATATTCTAATAATCCTGTATTTATTTCATTTCAGATTGGATCTAAATCACAAACACTGGAAGACTGCTGTATGATTGATATGCAAATTTCGCGAGTGTGTTCTCCAGCTCTCGATCTACTGTTCTTTTTGTTCTTGAGTACAGATAGATATTTTAGACGTTTGCATTATACAAACATGATTCAAGAATATTACAACAGTTTTTCCATATTCTTAAGAGAACTGGGGGGTGATTCGCAAGAACAACTTCCTTTCAACGTTTTGCAAGATCATTTAAAAAGATTTGCACCTTTTGGATTATTCGTTGGTATATGGTTAATTGCTCTAAATTTTAAATCTGTCGACGAAATTCCCGAATGTGGTAGAGCTTCTACAGATTTCTTAATAAAGACTTTTGTACAATTAATAATACAAACTACTTTATTAGAGTAAAAGATTTAATTTTAGACATGATTGATTACGATTATGCCTTTGTTTACTGATTTTTTAATATTAAAGTGTTTATTCAGCGTGAAATAATGTTTTACTTTTAATAATTTAATTAAAGGTGAGTTTTTCTACATAAATGTTCGCTTATATGTACTTCAAATCGTGAGAGAATAAGTTGGACTATTGTTTGGTTACCCATGCCCGTGTGACACTTCAATACAATTATTTCATGCATTATCTGACAAAAACTTGTTGATATTAATTAGAATGCTATTGTTGGTGAGAAATTTGTGAGTGAAGCTATGATAATACGTTGAGTAAAGTTTTCTTTTAATTATCCTAATTATCGTAACTTTCACCAATAGGTTTTGTTATGGTAGAGATTTTCGTATGTAAGCTCTTAAGTTATGTAAGCTTATTTGGATTATCGAGTGCAACCTACTGAAGCTTAAATTCATGGGGATAGTATTGCATTACAAGATAAAACTGTACGTTTTTGCTAAGTGGACAATTTACCGTTGGAAAGTTTTTTGATAGAATTTAATATTTAGCGCATTTAAATGTAATACTACAATTAGTTGATGAATATCGTATTTAACAAAGTCATAGTTGAATAGTAGTAGTTGGTTTCCTGTTTAGTGCGTAGATGTTAGATTCTCAAACAGTAGCATATAGCAGCGTAAAGTTAAACTTTGTGAATTGAGCAATATTACCATAATGAAAGTTCCTGCCTAGACGTGTAATGGGAGTACGGAGCTCCCATGTCTGTCACTTGGTGTTCTGTAAGAAATCGACACACGAGCGGCTAAATCATAAGATCCGTTCCGTAGGTTACAGTAGTTTTGTTCGTCTAGTTTAGATTAGACAAATAAAACCATTGTAACGTAACAGAATTAGATTAAATAAACAAAGCTACTGTAACCTAACACAACTAGATTAGATTAAGAAAACAACATGGGTTTCAATATCAAAGTGGCATAGCACTTATGGTGTAGTGGTAATGGTCGGCTGCCAAGCGGTCGGTGCGGGTTCGATTCCCGGCCAATGCACCTTTCATGTTCTATCAGGTTACGGTAGTTTTGTTAATCTAATCTAGTTCTGTTAGGTTAGAGTAGTTTTGTTTATCTAATCTAAACTATATAAACAAAACTACTGTAACCTACGGAACGGCTCTTGTGATTTAGCCGCTCGTATCGACACAAAAAGGCTGTGCGATAAAAAGCGCGTCGTGTCCACCTTTGGAATTACCTACCGCTTTATGAACTTTCGTAATTCCGTATAATAAATTGAAGTCAATATTATCAACTCGCCAAAAATAACGTTTACGGAATATTTTGGATATTACAGTAACATTTGAAAGCGTTTATTCAGTGTGACAGAACAAGGAATATTGCGAAGTATTCGATGCTTTAAAAAACACGTTTTAATCAGTAAGATAGTGTAATTTGTTATAACAAACGCGCTTTAACTTGGTGCAAGGTAAAAAACCATTCTTTTGTTCATGAGTGATTAATTAAAAGTATTAGCTGCGGAAGTTAAAATTAATGGCTAGTAAAGCAAGTGCAAGCTCGCGTCTGCGCTATTTTGATGCAACTGTGGGATTTGCAGACGAAAGAAGGTTAGATACGGACATTGAACCTTTTAATACCTTGCAACATTTTAGATGTTGTTTTTAATGTGCAATCCCGATAGTGAATTACGATTAATAATTTTTTTACCTTAACGTAGTTTATGATTACGCCCAGATTTCTTTCTTTTGCTTTTGATATCTTAATAACAATAGTAATAATTTTTTTTTTTTGTAGGAGGTGAAATGCAATTTACGCACAGTGTGTCGGACTCCAATAAATTGACTACCGACTAAAACACCCCCTGTACTCCTAGGCACTAACTTGGAACTGTTTAACACATTACTTCAAGTTAGGCCCCTTTGCCATGTTTTCCTTTGCTTCCCATGTGCCTATAAAGACAATTTAGCCATTTGCCATCCTGTTTCGATGTATACTGCATTATATGCTTATCAATGGGATTGTTCTTTTGCTTTTTTTAAGGCTTCTTTAAAAGCCTTACACTTTCCTGTTCCAGACGCATGGATCGCTTCCAATCCTTCTAATCCGTTGTTTACACATAGTAAACAATGTTCTATAGTATGACACTCCTTAGCTCTATGTCCAGATTTTAAACATTTGAAACAATTGTCTTTCCTATCTGGACCGTTACAGATTTTGGCTATATGACCATATCCTAAACATTTAAAGCAGCGCAGTACGACAGCACGCCTACGGACTCTACATATTAACCAACCAATTCTGATCTTTCCTAATTCGATAATTTTTAATGCAGCTTTTTCGTCCATGTCTACAATAGCCACCTTTTGTCCTCTTAAATTCATAGGGGTTACGCCCACTTTGAGTTCTGTTATATCGGGAATCTCTCTTCGAATAGCGTCCTCAACTTCAGATTTTTCTGTAAAACCATCCATGTCTTTTATTTCAACGGTGCACATACGATTCAGGCTACGTACAACAGCGTTTTCTCCTAAAACGTTCTTGATTACTTTACTAAAATCTTCTTTACTTTTGGTATCCGCTCCAAGTTCAATCAAGACCCCCCCTGAACGAGTTTTCTTTATACATTTTATATCCGCTTGTGATTCTTCTACAATAGTAATAATAATAATAATAATAATAATGATAATAATAATAATGTCTTCTTTAAATAAATCTAAAGCAACAAATTCCTTTGCAATACCTGCCATTAGTTATAGTTTTGGTATTATTAAATGGACTCCTACAGATATAGATGAGCTTAACAGACTAATAAGAACAAGTTACACAAAATATCGTACACACCACCCAAAAGCATGTAAAGAACGTTTTCATCTACCTAGAATCATGGGAGGCCGAGGTATAGTAGATCTACGTATAACACTTAAGAACCAGATAACACACCTACGCTCATATTTTTACAAAAAGGCTGAAACATCAAGTCTATACAACTCTATTGTAAACATGGATAAAAACTTAACACCCTTAAACCTCAACAATAAACAGTATCAACCGGATGTCGATTACTCGATCACATATCTTAGAAATAAATGGCTACAAAAAGAATTGCATGGAAGATATGCCAATTTCTTAGAACAAGATAACATTAACAAACAAGCATCTGTGTCATGGTTAAAACAAGGAAACATCTTTTCGGAAACAGAAGGTTTTATATGCGCGATACAAGACCAAGTTATGTCCACTAGATCATATTTGAAATATATTGTAAAAGATGTCAGTATTACCAGTACCAAATGTCGAATGTGTGGAGTTGGTAATGAAAACATAGAACACATAATCAGCAGTTGTCAAACCCTAGCACCTAAAGAATATACAAATAGGCACAACAATCTAGGGAAGATCTTACATATGGAACTTAGTTTAAAATACAAGTTTACTGAACAAAAAACCCCTTATTACATGTATACCCCACAATCAGTAATGGAAAACGAAATATGTAAATTGTACTGGGACAGGGACCTATTAACTGACAGACCAATTCAACATAACAGACCAGACATATGTATACTAGACAAGACACACAATAAAATGCTATTCATCGAAATATCTGTACCTGCTCCTGTAAATATAGATAGAAAACATACGGAAAAAATTGAGAAATATTTACCACTTGCTCAAGAAATAAAAGAAGTCTGGAGACTTACGGAAGTTCAAGTCGTACCAATAATTTTGGGAGCTACCGGAGAAATTCCTCAAAAACTAACGGAAAACCTTAAAACCATTGGACTATCGCCATCTCTATATTCCAATGCAAAAGCAGTTATTCTTGCAACTTGCAATATAATGAGAAAGGTATTAAACATTAAGCGATAATATATCATTCATCTTGCTTATTATAAGCCGATGATTGAGCAGAAACCAACCGTGGTAACACGTGAAGAAGAAGAATAATAATAATAATAATAATAATATTAATAATAATAATAATAATAATAATAATAATAATAAATTGGGAGTAAAGTCGAACCAGCACCTCCACGTGGTACTCCCCGGGTAACGCTAACGCTGGTTGCATGTCGTTTATCTTCGTCTTTTTGGTCGTCTTGGTCCTGTCATTTGTTTTACGTCTAGGGGACCTACCCCCGTTAACAAAGGTGTAATCCAAGGTATAACACGTACCGTGCCGAGGGATGAGTGGCCATACGTTAGTTGGTAGCAAACAGTGTCTGTCCGGTACCTGGCAGTCCCTGACAGTATTTTGCCTTGCTGTGGTAAGGGACCACTGCCTTGGTGGACTTGTATTTGTTCCCAACTCATGGGATGTCGATGAGGCAAAAAACTAAACCCATAGAGGTGCTGGCCTCGCAACCAGTCGTGAGAGAGTCGCGTAATAAACCCAACCTTACGAGCAAGGAAAAGGAGGATCAACCCCGGTTTCTTCTCGTATAAAGCTTGGAAGAAGATTTTAATAAAGGCTCGCCATTTTAATAGCGAAAAGTATATCAGGAGTTGCAGGACAAACAAAATTCGTTAAAAAAATAAGAGACGGTCTGTTAATAGAGATAGTAAGTAACCTACATTCTCGAAAACTATTAAGCACCACGCTACTTTGTAACTTAAACGTAGAAATTACACCGCATGATTCGCTTAATATAAGCAGAGAAATAGTGTATTGTCGAGGTATCTTGAACTGTTCTGTAAGTGAGATCCTAGGAGAACTAAAATGTGAGAAGGTCATAGATGTTCGTAGAATCCAGACAAGAAGGAACGGTACCTTGGCTGACACATCAAATCATATCCTTACCTTTGCCTCTCCAACTCTATCCCAACGCATAACGGGAGGAATATATATTCTACCAGTTAGAATATACATATCAAATCCTACGAGATGCATGAAATGTCATAGATTTGAGCACTCGGCTGCTAATTGTAAAAATCAATTTAGGTGCGTCTGTGGTAATTTACTTCATGATGGCGAATATTCTAATATAACCTGCATTAACAGCGGAGAGGGGCATCTGTGCAAATCTCGAGATTGTCCAAAGTATAAAGAAGGAATAGCCATTCAAGAGATAGAAACCACCAAAAGGCTAAGGAAGAGCTAAAATTGTCTCCAGTGCTATCCAAAAAGACCTATGCAAATGTAGCATCAAAGTCAAACTCAGATATAGGCAATTAAGTAATTAGTCCACTTTTACCGGCTATGGAGAAAATAATCTAGAACGGTATGAAGAAGCATTTACCAACGGAAGTTGTTCACAAAGGTCCCAACAAATTCGTACAACCTACAGGCGAAATTATTTCAGATCATTTTCCAATAAAAATTTAATTTCACAGTATTGCAAAAAAAAGCACCCGCGTTCCGAAATGGTTGACCCACAAAACAGACTGGGACAAATACAGACAAAACCTAAAACCTTTCAATAATATATCAAATGTCGAAGGATCGTTAAAGGACATTACCACTAAGATTATTATAGGGTCCCATGGTGGAACGAAAACATCAAAACAGCAATCGACGAAAAGAAAAGAGCGCTTAATGAATTCGAAAGAAATTGCACTCTCGAAAATGCAATCAACTTTAAACGTTTAAGAGCCAAAGCAAGACAGCTTATTAGAAGTAGTAAATAAAATTCGTGGAAAGAATATGACCACAACTTAAAATCAACCACTCCAAATCAGGAAATATGGCGCAAAATCAAATCCATCAGATGTTACGCCCCGGATAGTTTATCAATAAACCAAGCAGCCATAAATGATCCATGCCACATTGCTGAAAGCCTTAGAGATACATTTGTACAAAACAACAAAACGATACAACCCAATGAAGACGTCCCAGAAGCACAAATAACTTTTTCTATTGACCAAAGTGAACCATATAATCTAACGTTCACTCTGGCAGAATTTCAAAGGACCTTGTTAAAAACTAAAAACTCTTCCCCATGACCAGATTCAATACCATACGAGTTGACTAAACAACTACCTCACGAAGAACAATCGAAAATTTTGGTCCTATTCAATAATATTTGGTCGTCTGGTTCTTATCCAACTATTTGGGGAAAGTCAATTATTATCCCCGTCCTAAAACAGTAAAGATCCTACAGAACCAGAGAACTATAGACGAATATCCCTCACCTGCTGCCTTAGTAAATTTCTCGGAAAAATGGTAAATACACGCTTAGCCTCGTTCTTAGGAAAACAAGAAATTCTTTCTGTCTTTCAAACGGGATCAAGGAGACATAGGTCTACAACAGATAACCTAGTTTAACTCGAATGTGTTATACTAAACAGTTTTGCAAAAACAGAACACCTGATTGCAGCTTTCTTTGACATAAAGAAGGCGTTTGACCTTACAAAACCGCATGGAATACTGCACAGGCTAAACGATCTGGAACTTAAAGGCAACCCACCAATTTTTGTTGGTAGTTTTTTAAATGAAAAGACGTTTCAAGTACGGAACGAATGCAAAGAACGGAGTACCACAGGGTTCCTCTCTTAGCGCGACTTTATTCGCAATCGCTGTTGACCCACTTTTAAACTTAGTTGATCCATCTTTTAGAAAAAGTATGTTTGTGAACGACCTTGTCATCTACACTTCTGGTCCGATAACAAGCAACATAACAGAAAATTTGCAGTCAGCAATTGACAACTTAACTAACGTCGCCCAAAATATCGGTTACAGCTTTCCTTCCACCAAAACTCAACCTATGCATTTTTGGCGTCTACGAAACAGACATGAATACCCTCGTCTTCATATAGATGGCCATACCATCGAAATAAAAAACAAAATTAAATTCCACGGTATGGTCCTAGAACCCAAACTTCACTGGAAACACCATATAGATGAGCTCACATTAAAATGTAAGAAATCCTTCATCATTCTCCGCTGTGTCAGCCACATATCATGTGGTTCAGATAAGAAGATCTTACGCAGGCTTTATAATGGAACTATCCTGGCTAAAATAAACTACGGTTCTGTGGTTTTATCGGGAGCCAGGAAAACGTGAATCAACAAACTGAACAGGGTTTACTGTCAAGGACTGCGTTTGTTCTCAGGAGCTTCCCGCACTAGTACTCTAGACGACATATGTAGCAAAGCGGGACTATTTCGTCAAAAATACTTTCAATTATGGAATAAAAATAAAAGCTCTACCTAACCATCCAAATAATAATTTAATTTAATATTTGAAAACCCATGCGTAAACGTGTACGAATCCCGAAGAATGATTATGCCCCCCTCATGCGTACGGTTCCAAGAAAGTATTATTCAAATCTGTGACGAAACGCTGCCTCACACTTTCACACAAAACTTTAACGATCAACCACCAATTGAACAACCTGTCGTCCATCTAAATAGCACTACTCAAATGAAGAATAATACAAACAGTGAACATCTCAGAGCGACCTTCTTTTCAATATTACATAACCACCCATCCAATGTAAAGATATATACAGATGGGTTCAAAACTGCCCAAAAAGTAGGAAGCGCTATGCAACTGTTAGAAGAAAGCCACAGCTGGGCACTGTCAAAATACGCCAGCATCTACACTGCGAAATTGTACTCAATCTTGCAAGCTCTCTGGTACTGTTCTTTACCACAATCCACAAAATTTCTAATCTGTGTTGACTCCCAAAGCGCACTAGTAGGCATAAAAGACACTTTCTCTGAAAATGCATGTTTAGACTATGTAAAAATCGCCCTAAACAAGAAGGTATGTGTTTTGTCCCAGCACAGATAGGTATAAAAGGGAACGAATCAGTGGACATTGCGGCAAAAAACGCAACGCGTGAAACTACAATCGCGATTAGTACAGTCAGAACAGAAGACATTACACAGTTAACAGCCAAACAGGTTATCATTAAATGAGTTTTGGCTTGGAAGGGAAACGAGTCGTTTTACTCTAAAATAAAGGATAACAATAAAATAATTCCTCTACAATTAGATAGAAGAGAACAGGTCGCATTAACCCGACTGCGTATCGGGCACACAAATTTAACATCATCCTTTCTTCTTCTAGGCAATCCGAAACCACACTGTGAGGTCTGTTCAACATTATTAACCGTGTTACATATTCTAAGCGACTGCAAGAAGTACAGAGAACTGAGACACAAACATAATCTAAACGCACAATTAAAATCCTGCTTAGGTAATGACTTGGAAAGTGTTAAGAATATTATAAGCTTCTTCAAACATAGCAAATTATTGTTACAACTTTGAATCAAAAATGTAAAGGCTAATGACCTTGCAGTCAATGCCTCAAAAATATAATAATCCTAAGGGTTGAACTACCTACTAGGCACGTCCCCAGAAGGCGGATAGGGGAACGGCCTTGCAAGTGATCGTAAGTGATGCAAGGCCAACACCGAAATATGAGCTCGTGGCCAAAATAGTCACCTAGAAAATACGGTGTCGCGAACCAGTTCACCTGGGGCCTCGTAACTAAAGAGGAGAGGGATGGCAACCCTGCGTCCCCTTAGCTGTAAGGTCACTTTTTTATACATGTCTTAAGTGGCTTCCCTTACTTTTACTTTCCTGTCGGAGCACCCTAGTTCCAACTATAGATTTTTCAGGTTCTCAGCCTTAGCTGGAAGACCTCTTCTTTTTCTTTCAACTCTTCCCAGGACGTGCGCCGTTAAAAGCGTATACGGGTGTGGCAAACCCGGGATGTCCTACCTGGGGACGGTTGAGCACTAGCCGCCTCCAAATACCTCAATCGTGAACTGTACTTCGGTGATTCTAGCAGGGCGTGGCTAGGGAACGTTCGTACAGGTAGCGTTCGGGGGGTCTTGGCTTAACCGCCCGGGCCGCGAGGAAGGTAACCTCCATAAAAAATGTCTCAATTCCAAGGTCGTTTGGCAGTTTTAGGTGTTGAAAGGATTGCGCGTGGGGAAACCTGAGCGTGGCCAGGGGGAAGTCTGGTTCCTAGCGTTGAAACACCTGTGGGGGAAGAGGCGCCCCCCCCCCCACAGTATTAATTGCGTCATACTGAGTCTGCTGTAAGTGACATTTATTACCGAGTGATCGCGAGGGAATTGTATGGGATTTAAAAACATAAACAATTTAGAGTTGCCCAACCCTAAAATAATGGACGAGAGAGAGAGCGTCACAAATCCATCTCTAGAGAGTAGGAATTTCTCCTCGCTCCCCGAGATAAACAAAGAAAAGGAGGAGATGTATCCCCGGTTCCTGATTATCGAAAGATTAGAAGGAGATTTCTCCAAAGTAAGTCCGTTTGTAATACATAAGGCATTAGTTGGGTTAATTGGAAAGGTAGATGAGATAAAGAAAATTAAAGGTTTACTCCTCATTAAAACTGTGTCAAATAAACAATCTAAAAGACTCTTTCAAGTTAAGAGATTATGTGACTTTGACGTCCAAGTGAAACCTCACAGTACGTTGAATATATCTAAAGAGGTAATATATTGCCGAGATCTTATGAATTGTAGTGAGGAAGAGATTTTGGAGGGTTTATCTGAAAAAATTTTTAAGTCACTATAACATTCGCATCGAATAATTACATTATTCAATGGAACTGTAGAGGTCTTGCGATACGATATACAGACTTAAAAATTCTCCTCCATGAATTGAACGCTATGTGTATACGTATCCAGGAAACTCGCCTGAAACCATATTATCTCCGAGGATATGATATTATCCGTAACGACTTTTCCAATTGGCAAAGAGTACCGGTTGGTGTAACTACGATTATCAGAAATGGTGTGTATTTCGAACAGATAACTTTAAATACACATCTCCAAGAAATCGTCATTCACATAAGTACACCAATAAAAATGTCTATATGTAATATCTACCTACCTGATGACAACTGGGAGATTGCAGACATTGAGTACATGGAGGAACAACTCCCTACACCATTTCTAGTGGCGGGAGATTTTAATTTTCATAACACATTATGGGGTTCCTAAAAAATCGACGTTACAGGACGATTGAAGACTGGATAACTAGGAGCAAAGTTGTTCTCCTCAACAACGAGTCACCAACATTCCACAATGCTCGTTCAAATTCTTTTGACGTACTTGATCTGACCTTCGCTTCGCCAACACTAGCATCCCGATTTATGTGGAACGTCATTAATAACTTACACAACAGCGACCGCTTTCCGATAAATATCGAGAACGGACACCACCGTTACAGATAGGGTAGTAACTAGACAGTTCATCTTTGCGAACGCTCTAGTCACTGTTCCGTCGAAACCTTGCAATACCTGCAAATATTACCATCGAAACAATAACTGATAGGGTATTGAGAGCGGTGGAAAACAGCACACCAAAGTCGAGAAATAAGCCGGTAAAGAGACTTCTACCGTGATAGAATCATGAGGTTAAGGTAGCCGTCAATAATATGAAGGCAGCATTCGGAAGGTATCAAAGGCAACCAATGGTTGAAAACCACATTGCGTTCAAGAGAGCCAGAGCTGTTAGTAGGCGCATTGTGCACGAAAGCAAACGAAAAAGCTGGATCCAATATACAACCATTTCGGCACGCTCAGACATTAACGATACCTGGAAAAAATTAAGGCAATTAACGGGAGATATAAAATTCAATCAATTTATTCTATACAAAGCCATCAAGACCCGACTAAAATTGCAAACACGCTGGCCAGCCAATTTGCAAACACTGGTACCTCTGCAAACTATCCTCCGAATTTCTCTGAATCTAAAAATGAAAGGGAAATAGAACTCCCTTTTGACACAATTTGGGATCTAGAATATAACGTACCCTTCACCATCAAAGAACTTGAGTTTGCATTAAAACTCAGCAAAAGACAGCGCCAGGACATGACCTGATATCCAATCAAATGTTACTCAATCTCACAACTGAAATGAAAATGAGCCTACTACAACTATATAATCAATTATGGGATGAAAGTATTTACCCGGATGAATGGAAGGAGGCAGTAGTACTAAAACCTAGAAAAAAACCGTTGAGTCCAGCCAGATACCGATAACTTGAATAACGTGCAAGTTAAATATCAGTTTACTATCAAACGTTACATGTAGATCTGTATATTTTTTGATTCTAGACAATTCATTAATTCAAATGCTGTAATCAAAAACTATACTGTTGGTTTTTCTAGCGGATGACATTACACAACATTTATCAGTGTTTAACGTTAGATCATTATCTTCGTACAAATTGAGCAACAACTCAAGATCGTTTTGCAGAGAAATATAGTCACTTATATTTTCCACTATTCTAAACACTTTCAGGTCATCCGCATGCAACAAAAAGCTATTATTAAAACTATCACCTACAGAATTGTAAAACAACAGAAACAGAAGTGGGCTAGAATTTGATCCTTGTGGAACTCTTCTTGTAGCAATGTATTCGTAACACGCAAAACCTTGGCATTCAACAACTTGTCTTCTTTTATATACATAAGATCGTAGAACTTCAGCAATGCTACTGTTAATTCCTATCACTAACATTTCTTCTAGAAGTCTCGTACAATTCACTCTACTTTTGTAAGATCCGTATAAATAACGTCCACTTATCTTATGAGTAACCAGAATTACATGTTCATAACCTATCGTAATAATATAGTCGTCAGACGTAACAAGGGTTAACAAGGGTTAATTATCACTTGTGCAGTCAGCTGGACTGACACTGTCTGTTGGGGAATTCCAGCTTTGACTTAACATTTTTGTTTATTTTGGTTCTGCGGCGTATTTAATGCCTTCGATCAGCACTTCATTTATGTACACATTTCCTGATTTTAAAATTTGAGAACCAAAATCTATATAGCGCTATGATATTCATTTAGTGGAATATTGGTCTTATTGCTTATTGCATATTAAGAAAGCTTAAAGCTTTTTATAAGTTTTTACGTAGACTTGTTTACTACTTTATGCAAACAATTATATATCGTATTCCGTTATAAATTTTAAAACAGGTGGCGCCAAAGCGACATATTATTTAGTGTCGTTCTATTGTTTTCGGTAACCTACCGCTTGAGGTTACAAAAGCGCTTTGCGAACTCAAATCTAAAATTTATATCTTATGCATTTTAACGGTACCAGCGGTGATTATAGATACATTTTACTTACATTTTTTGGAAATTCCCATAATTATAGTGATGTTTGACATTTCGATGTATATATGTGTGCAGTATCTCAAGGTATATTATCTTCATATGCACAATTTGACGGTAGGTAATCTATAATTCAATGCCCACGAGATCTGTAAAAGTATAATATTAAACTTCCTTGCAATGATGTCATTAAATTTATTCGCAATAATCTAAAGCTTATAAAATTGTATAATTGCATAATGTTGAACATAAAGATTTGTCATCAAATTTCATATATTTATTTGACATCATTAATTTTCAAAAGCTATTACTGAAGAACATTACTGTAGTTGGTATCGAAACATTAAATTGACGAAATATTAATAAAAAATACACGATTTCACACCAAAGAGATAGGTATACCACACTCACACACACGATCGCACGCACCCACGCACACACACAGACGTACACGTACGCACACGCACACGCTCGCTCTCTCTATCTATCTCTCTCTGTCTCTCTCCCCCACTCTTTCTCTATTCTCTCTTTCTCTCTCACACACACATACGCACGAACGCACGCACAAACCCTCCCCTCCCCCACAGACACACTTTCACTCACTCGCGCACGCAGACACGCACGCGCCCACGCGCACATACAAAACAAAATACTTTATCTACTGTTTAATTCATTCAAAAACAGTTGGGTTGAAATGTACCAAAAAAGGAACTTTATTTTTAACAAACACGCCACAAAGATAAGCCTGTTAATCAAATCTTCCTTATTTAGGTATGGAATACGACATCGCTCATATGAACCCTTCTACTTTGCTAGCACACCAAAACTCTTTTCCTGAAATTGTTGACTACTGCTTCATAAGCTTGAATTTCGTTTTCACCTATAACTTGTCGGGATTCTTCCCTTAACTCGCGGATGTATCGGGGTTTGTCAACGATTTGAAAAAGTCGCACGGGCTTAAATCACACAATCTTGGTGGCATGTGTCAGTCGCCACAAGACGAAGTGAATCTCCGTTTCTTCAAACGCATAACCACTGAATGTTTATTGAATCGAAATAAGGCCACAACAATTTTCTACCATCGTACAGTATCAGTTTCCATTAACTGTCACAGGATTTTCTGCGACAATTTTGCTTAATGGCAAATCCATTTAAATGAAAGGGTGCATCGTCGCTGAAGATGATTTTCCTTGTTAAGCCATTGCAGCCCAGTTGTCTTCTGAGCATCAAGTCATCAAAATGTTTGGTTAATTGACTTTTGTAGGGGTGGTAATAAAGATCTTGCACAATGCGATAAAAAACACCATATTCCCAATTGTTGAGAATGACGTCGAACCAATTGCTGTGGACTAAAATTTACACTATCACGAACCACCATAATTGAATCAACAGACCGACCAAAACTAGGACGTACAAGTATTGTTATTTTGGCTGTTGATCCTGATTCGTTGAACATTTCATTACTCTATGCACGAAGTCCTCGGATAGTTGCCCCAAAACTTTCACCGTATTGACAAAACGTTTCCGTAATTAACTCACGGTGACCAGTGAAAAGCGTTCCATGATAACACGGAATAAAATCGGAATGCTCGTGATCACAGCATTATACCAAACAGTGGTTCCGTGCAATATACAACAAAATGGCGAGCCATTTAAAACCGGCAAACCGAAGAATGTAACCATATTCGTAACTGAAGTATGGTGAAGTGTATGGCTTAAAGTTCTTTTTAAACCGCATTCAGAAACTACACATTTTCACTTGTATTATCAGATCCTTTTAAAACAGAGTACTGTATGTGTTTGTCACACTAGCGGAAATATTTTAATCAGTGTTTGTGCACAATTCCTGGCACCCAAGATATGAATATACGTAGGTAATAAAGCACCTTTCAGCAGGTATGGGGAAAACCTGCTGATTATATGACTATCATGCTGATGCGAAAAATGTCTACTAATATCTAGCTCTGGGATATATGGCAAGCTACGGCGTTAGTACAAGTTTTACATAAGAACTAGAAACTTTTTATATCTTACGACCTAGACGTCCAACAGACGCTAATATCATTTGCAGTGTTCGATATGACTACCGTAAAACCCAAAATCAATACGATTAGTAAGCAACATTCAAATCAATAATCGTAGTAACAAAGATGTTCTGCGAAGACTTCCACTAAAACAAAACAGTTACTACTAAAATTACTAAAACCAGTTTAGCAACTTACACCGTCTGACGTATTCCTTATCGTAAATACGCATCGACCTCGAAAGCCAAGTAATTATTCATCAATTATAAGATTAATTTTCGGAATCACGCAGTTTTTACTTTGCGTCAAAAATAAATTCCAAATGTAAGAAACAGCGGCTAATTTTTCAGTTTCTTGTCCGATTATACGTGTTCTTTTGTAATTAAACCTCAAAAATCGTTTTATATCTTTGAATCTATTCATTGACATGGCAGCTTTATAAAATGGATTTGATAATTTATTGAGGAACAGTTCAGGTACTGGTACATCCCAACTTTTATCAACTCCAGTCATTAGTAGTATACCGAAGAAAGCATCTAGTTCAACTTCATCAATTGGCTGCCATCTTTTATTCTTCCTTAAACAGATCTTTTCGGCTTCTTTATTAGTGCATATAATAATTTCGTTAGTTGTAGCAGTAGTTATAAATTTTTTCAAAGCTTGAACATGAGAAAAAAGTTCGTTGCGTTGTCTCGAGCCTGGCGTAAAACGAATTATATTACATGGGCGGAGCTTTCTGGGCTTATTAGATGGTTCTTTAGCCCATTTGCTACCATTTTTTGACATCATGAATTCTATATTTGTTGGTGTGCCATTTTCTTCTTCTACAGAATCACTCTCAGAACTGTCATCGGAAGATGGCAGAAAATTGGGGCTACCAGTAACTTCTGCATTTACTTGAATATCTGCGCTCTCTTCACAATCAGATACATGACTAGCTTCAAACCCTACATAATTCTCTTCGTCAATCCATTCAGAAATAACAGTTTCAAAATTTCGATCTGTAGGTCTTACAATTTTTTTACAACCGGAAGCCATCACTACGTATATAATATTTATGTATTATTCTAAACAAAGTAAATTAGTAATAAACTTACCACAGAATCAATAAGAAACTACAATTTCAACACAAATATAAGATTTGAAAATTGACTCACACAACTACCATCCATGATTACAAAGTTGAGACTGGATTATACCCAGACAAATATTATTGCGGTATTGAGTCCACTTTCAAATAAATATAAACTTTTGATTTGATAAAAATGATATCGTTGTTTTTAAGATTATTTTATACTAAACTGCAAGGTAATTAAAAATTATTATTAATTTTATTAAATACATAAATAAAAAGTTTACCTCCAGTAGGATTTGAACCTGCGACCTGTACTTTTCTAGAGTACCGCGCTAACCAACTGCGCCATCAAGGTTCAAGCCCCAATCGATGTAAATTTTGCCTTTATGTATGTAGAACTGATGTAAGTTCTAAATATAATGAGATTACAATCAAATTACTTATATTAATGGAATGTAAGCCTGCAATATCGCAAGGATTCACACATACCAAAGCAACTTGACTAATATTAAATTATTATAAGTTTTTGTTATGAACGAATAAGTTCAAAGGTAAATATGTAATTAAAAATTGTTATTAATTTTATTAAATACATAAATAAAAAGTTTACCTCGAGTAGGATTTGAATCAACGACCTGTACTTTGCTACAGTACCACGCTAACCAACTGCGCCATCAAGGTTCAAGCCCCAATCGATGTAAGTTTTGCCTTTATGTATGTAGAACTGATGTAAATTCTAAATATAATGAGATTACAATCAAATTACTTATATTAATGGAATGTAAGCCTGCAATATCGCAAGGATTCACACATACCAAAGCAACTTGACTAATATTAAATTATTATAAGTTTTTGTTATGAACGAATAAGTTCAAAGGTAAATATGTAATTAAAAATTGTTATTAATTTTATTAAATACATAAATAAAAACTTTACTCTAGCAAAGTACAGGTCGTAGATTAAAATCCTACTCGAGGTAAACTTTTTATTTATGTATTTAATAAAATTAATAATAATTTTTAATTACATTTGAACTTATTCGTTCATAACGTGTCTTACCTTCGCGATAACGTACACCAGATTGTGCTTGAGTAGAAATCACCCACCTTATGCTTATAGCGCTTTAAATTGAAAAATGTTTATTTGACGAATAACAAGATAACATAGTGTACTAAAAGTGATACTACATAACAAGTGGAATCTTTTATTACTTTCCGTCATTAATTGAATTTAATCTGGTCATTAATCACAGCACAGTAAAAAGTGGGTAAAAGGAAGATTTCATTCTTAACATTGGTTGCGTATTATAGAAGAACGATGAAATAAATATTGTATGTAACAATATATTGTCTATGAAATAAGCTCCCGGAATACAAACACGCGCAATTAGTTAGTTACGCATGGACAGAGGCACGCACGTACGGATGTAATTACTTATGCACACACGCGCGCGCGCACGCAAGTATGCACGTGTTCACACCTAGCAGTCGTGTTCAAAGTGTGGTATAAATTATTTAAAAAATGCTTAAACCTCATGGTTTAGTGCACAAAAAGATGAAGTGAAGCAGATGTGGCCAACACATAACTTCATTATGCTTGTGTTATGTTACCTAATAAAATAGAGAAAATTGCAAACTCTGAAAAATGAGATAATAAGTCGATTTAGCCATAGTGAAAAAAAGTCAATTGCATAACCTACATATGTAGGTTGGAAGGTAACAAGTAGTCAAAATTAGCCGTAGTTAGCCCACCTCCAACCACCATTTATTTCTTTCTTATAGCAAGGGATACCTTTGGTAAAAATTTGAAAAAAATCGGATGATCACGTAACTGTCCAGAGCCCTGGCTAGCTACGGCTTAAATAATTAATTTTGCCAAACTGATAAGGGCGGCCCACCTCCGACCACCATTTCTTTATTCCTTATAAGGGGGAGGGGCACCTTTGGTAAAAATTTGAACGATATCGTATAATCGCGTAACTGTCCAGATCTAGCTAGCTACGGCTTAAATAATTAATCCTGCCAAACTGATAAGGACGGCCCACGTCCGACTACCATTTTTTTATTTCTTATAGCGGGGGACAAGTTTGATAAAAATGTATGATCGCGTAACTGTCCAGAGCAATTACGCAAAATGAGCGTGTGAATTGTAATAATCTTTTAGGATATCATGACGAAAGTATTTTCTATATTATAATGTAAGAATTACTTCATAAAATAATTTTTTGCACTTCGTGGATTAAAAGTACTATTTGGTTCCCCCATTTCGGGGACTGAAGTGTTACTTTTAATCTCTAGGGATTAAAAAATAATTTAATCCTCCGAGGATTAAAAAATAAATAATTCACTCTACTAAATAATAATTTTATTAATTAACAATTAACATTTAAGATAACATCTACTTTTGATTAAAATTTACGGATATATTTACATTTGTACAGTTATTAAAGTTAAAAAATTTACCAAAATCGTTGTCCTTAGAATTAAGAACATTATTGAATGATGTTAAAACGATAGATGGTTCGTTACTAAGGTAACATCAATATCTCTAGATTTTTGTGTCAGTTTTTGGATTAAGGCCCTTAGGCCTTGCACACACTACTCAACATAAAATTTGGGTAGCAAAATTTTTGAAATGCTTTAACTTGACATTGCATTGACGGTTCTTGATGATTGTTGCGGATTTGGAATCCTTGTTTCGCGTAGATTTTCTATGGTCTAAGCATTTTATTCGGGCGTTGAAATTTATACATTATACCGGGTCGATAATAAACAAAAACGTAGCAACAAGAACAAGTGTATTACATACATTATATTCTAAAATACACAAAAATGGTTAACAACGGCCAAAAGTCAATTCTTAAAAAATTTATAATTCTAAACCTAATTTAAGGGTTCCTGCAATACCTAAAAAAACACGGTGTACTGTAATAACAAAGATTAGGTATGTATGGATAGGGATACCTAGTGGTAATTGGTATTGGTATTTTTAATAAATAAAAAAAAATTAGCCTAAAAAACATAAATTGTCTGTCCATTAATTTTTGTTTTCAATTCACTGCGTCAAAGATGGAAACTGCAACCTTGCATTTTCGGAGTTTACAATGAAATTGGGTTATTGTTGGCAACAGCGTGTTAAAAGGACGAGACCATTGAAAGCAACCGGCAAATATCAATGGAAAAATGCCAATTGTCCTATCTTGAAATACCTAATCTTTGGTAATAATTTACCCAAAATTAAGTACATTAATAAAAAAAAAGAAACTAATATTTTGTTGGTCCTCCTGCTCGACGTATTACTTCCCGACATCGATTTGGTAGAGTATCCAAAAGATTGTTTATAAAATCTTGTGGAATATTCTCCCATTCTTCACGAATGGCCTCGCTAAGCGTTTCTAAGGTTTCAGGGGGTACATCACGTGATCTTACTTTAAGTTTTAAATAAGACCAAACGTGTTCGATGACATTCTGAGCCGTAATTTCGAGCAAAAGGAACAATAATAGGTTCTAAAATTTCCTCCTGATAAACAGTAGCGTTAACGGTTTGGGTGGTAATGAATAGCTCGGTTTTACCATATCTTATGATACCTCCCCCACACTGTAACACCTCCGCCACCAAATGCCTCTTGAGGGGCCATATTTTCCTCCAAATATCGCTGATTTGGCTCTCTCCAAACTAACATTCGGCCATCGGAGTGAAACAAATTAAATCTTGTTTCGTCAGTAAATAAACAATGGCTCCACTCTGCATTACCCCAATTCGCATGCCGATTTGCCCATGCCCGCCTATTCGCTCTATGGTGTTGTAATAACCGCACACATTTTGCTCTGCGACGGGCTCTATAATTTAAAATGTTTGGCATTATGTTATGTTTTTGAAAAAAATTCTCACCTCAAGTTGTTTCTATTTAATGTTCTTCTCACTGTTCTGTCCGAAACTGTCACCCCAGTTTGTTGTCTTAAAGAGTCATTCTGTTTCCTAGAGTTCTTCGTTCTATTCTGCATAGTTTCTCTCATTAAAATTCTTTCGGTTCTTTGGTTTTTTTTTTTGTATATCCACCCCCATGCCCATAATTATGATCACCAGTAGTTTCGACGCGACGGTTCAATTTATAAATTGTCTTTCGGCTAACATTGTAAATGTGCGCAATTTGCTCTTTTGACATTCCTTCGTTGAGAAGTCGAATGCAATTTTCCCTTTCTGCCGTGCTTAAACGCCTCATTAATTAAAATTTACAAAATTGTAACATTGAAATGTGTCAGATTATTTCTAAAATAATATTAACAGTTTTTAATTCCACAGCAACAAATCTTTTTTCCCAATTGACGCGTCGCGTAGAAATTACACCCGATCATAATTATAGGCATGGGGGTGGACAAAGAACTCTGTACAACTGAATCACTCTTTGAAACAAAGTGGGGTTTGAGTTTCGGACAGAACAGTGAAAAGAACATTAAATAAAAACAACTTGAGGTGAGAATTTATTTTTACAAAAACTTAAATAATGCCAAACCTTAGAGGGCGTCGTACCCTACGTTTTTGTTCATTACCGACCCGGTATAATGTGTAAATTTCAACCCTTAGATAAAATGCTTAGACTATAAAAAATCTACGTGAAACAAGGATTCCAAATCCGCAAAAATCATCAAGAACCGTCAATGCAATGTCAAGTTATAGCATTTTAAAAATTTTGCTACCCAAATTTTATGTTGAGTAGCGTGTGCAAGGCCTAAGGGACTTAATCCAAAAACTGACAAAAACGTCTAGAGATATTGATGTTACCTTAGTAACGAACCATATTGCTACGCCCAAAAAAATTGTTTGCGCAAATTTCACTTATACAAACTTTTTGATTTTTTGCATGACTTCATTGATCACTTATGGTCCTACGATAAATATACGTCATGCAGCTTAATCCGAAAAAAACTAGGTCTTAAAATTTGCAAGCCGCGTTCAAAAATTTGCATTCCTATTGAAAATATTTAACTTTAAATTTTGCCTAAAAATCACTATGTGTAAGTTCGAGTGGCCAGCAGTTTATTTATTTGGTTTTCTGAATCAATTTTTTTTTCATTTTCATGCCCAAAAATTTTTTCTCCTATAATTTTTTTTTGTTATTTACAGAGCTTTCAACATATCCCTCAGCCACTGAAGACGACTTCCAACCTCCGTGTCTTTTGAGAACGTCGACATTTGCCCCAGAATTGGCTAATAAAGACGCCGACGTGCGTCGAAAACAATGACCGGTGTATAAAGAGGGTTCAGGAAGTTTCAAAAAAGTTGCAATTCTTTGGGGTAGTTTTCCAAAGGTATTTTTTCAAATGGGTTGAGTTGAACATCTCCGGTGTTTACATTGGACAAAAAATCGTGAATGGTTTGTGTCAGGTTTTCTTAAAGCAATGTAATTTCTGCATAGTTTCAGAAAATCGACTGGGTTATTTACTGAATTCTGAACAACGAATACTCGGTCAATATTGTTCTTTGTATTTTTCATATTAACTAAGATGGAGTACCCCAAATCGGTAACATTGTGGATTGATAATTCAACTAATTCGTTTCTTCTACACGCTCCTGCTACACCCATGATCAGTGCAACCTAAAAATTGAACACAGTGTCAAAATATCTATCAAAAAATTTATAGATGTTATATTACTCACCTTAACCATTAAAAAATCGTCATACACTTTTCTGGATTTTGAGGGCAATAGTTGGTTAATAGCCTCTTCAGCCGCTGCTTCAATATCAAACTCATCCATTTTCGCAACTACGCGTCGTCAACATTCCAAGTTTTCACAATGATGAATGTTGTTTATTATTTATTTACTCGTTGTTATGGCATTGAAACATCTGGGATTTTAAAAATAATTCATAAATTTCATTAGCCTTGAATAGTGTAGCTTCTTCGTCAAAGTGATTTTTCTAATAATTTAAATTTATCATAGATGTAATATTTTAATTTTCAGAAAATAATATAATTATTTCTATTATTACTCCACGGGATTGAAGTTCCTTAATCCCTTGAATAACTGTTGGTCTCGGGCTAAAGCCCTCGACGAACAAACTCTATTCGCGGGATTGAATGAGTCACTTCAATCCCTTGTTATCTAATGTACTACCGGGATATCAACAATGAATGACCGAAAAAAAACTGCTTTTTACAGAATTTTTATCAAAAGTTTATTCCAAGTTACTAGTGAAATTAGGCACAAATATTTATTTCATCTTCGATTGACATTTCATAAACGTACATAGATTTTTCCTTTTTCAATTATTCCTTTATCTACATTTGTATTGCAATAAAATAGTTTTTTTCAAAACTCATTAATAAATTAACCAAGACAGAAATTTTTTTAGGTTATAATGCCTTTTACTGTGGAACAAGACAAGGAAGCTTATTTCCGAAACGGCGAAAAAGATGTAGATGGAAACTGAAAGTATTCAGTACGATCATGTGTTGAAGAATATCAACATCACTTTCAGAACATCGAATTAGATAATGATGTTTTATGCCGACACATTCGAAGAATTGTTAGTCGTTTTCATGAGCATGGTAGTGTTTGCAAGGGAAAATCTACGGGTCGCACAACTGTACTTACAGAGGAAGTAGTGGAAAATGTACGATATCGTTATATTTGTATGTAAATAATATGTGCACTAATTGAAAATCTTTACTCATTGTTTACTATACTTTAGCTGAATTGATCTCATTTACATGCACGTTTGAGATCTAAAAAAACAATGCATTATTAATTCATTATTTGCTGTGCTTTAGATCAATATATACAGATTTGAGTTATCTTAAAAAACAATAGGTACATCATAAAGTAGACATGGTGACTAGTTCCATATGAGAAGGGCTAAATCAGTGGTATATAATCTGAAATAAGTTTTTGTTCAAAAATTAGAATGCAATGCAAAAGTGATATCTAGCATTAAGTTAAATAAGTTCTTTTTTTCCATTATAATGTATTCGTGATGTTCACCAGTGTACATTCAAAGGTGGTCAGCAAAAATGGTGTACCTGACTTGTGCTGAATATGTTGAATGTATGCATTTATAATAAACTAACTAGTCATACATGTAATTTGTTTTCACTAATATTATTTAACAAATATATCATACATTGATTTCTGATCAATGACAAATTCATTTTAAAAATTCATTTAAATGTTTTAATGTCATTGTAAAGGTAACATCATCCAATATCACTCCTTTTTTTAAATATTCACTCTCCACATATTCACACACTTCCTTCGAGTTCTCAGCTGTAATTTTTTTCAATTCTTCATTGCCAATTGCTTAACACCTTCCATTTGAAATGTCACATTCCTCACTGCTATCCGATTTTTCAATGGGATTTAATTCAGAGTGGTACAAAGGGAGACGAAGGACAGCATGACCATTTTCAACTAGTAGCTTGTCTAGAACAATTTCTTCAGCAACACATTCTTGTAATTGGGATAATGGCATTGTCATCGTTCCTTCTTTTTCTTTTTCATAAATTGGTACACATTGTAGATAATTTGCCGCCCTTGGCTATGAATTACCTTTCGATTATTCATTTTCAACCTGACAACAAAATTCATACATTATTGCCTATTTCAAACCACTCATGTCAATATAAACAAAAAGATCATTAAACGCTCATCTAAACAGTTTTTACTCTCTAAACTGTACATTATTCTCGTAACCAAATTGAGGTTAAAAAGCAAAATTTGTTTTAAACATTACTTTTAGTATATAAAAGCACTTACAAAACTTGAATTTGACGAGTAAATACCATGTATTGGTTTAATACACCAGAAATACGCCTTGGAAATCCAGAAAATCTGTAATATCAATTAAAAATAATAAATGATAATTTTTAACCAAATTTTTACATACCTTATAACAATTTCCCTTTACTCTTAAGAAAGACTAAATTACAATTATTGAAGTTTTTGTACGTCTACATAATACGCAATTCGTCATTCACCAAAGTTTTTGTCATTTATGGTAGTATTTATTTTAATATCTGCATTTACGCCACTGGGTATAGCACAATTTTCATTTTAAGGATGCGGAACAGTAGTACTGTTCTAGGAGCGGCACGGTCAAACAATGATGATCGCACTGTATTATTTGCCTTATTATGTTTAGTTACAAAGTAATTGTTTCTTGATAACTTCCCGTTACTCTAACGCAGACGTGGCAACACTGCCTGAAATTTAACTCTATTTCGGTCAAGGTCATCTTGGTTAGCTAGACATTTGGTAGCAATCTTCATGGCAGTGTATAAACACACAAAACACTTTGTTATGTATTCTGCACAGATAACCAGGTTATCTGTGGTATTCTGTGTTATATACAGTTGTTTGTTCAGTGAGGCTGCTCTGTTTCATTTTCGTAATGAACCTTTTTAATGTGCACAAAAAAAGCATAATTGCTCCTTTGGCTTTTAATAGTGAAAAATGATTAAAAGAATAAGTAGGTAATGTCGAAACTCATTAAAAACAACATTTGTGTTCTAACCAAAAATCCACAAATGTTCTAATAATGACAGAGTTAAACAAATGTTTTAATATTTAATAAAATTGCAGATCACATGACACACATGACATATAGTCTACCTTTGGAGGCTAAAACTAGGTGATAATACTTCACTTTATCAGCAGTGAAAAGAGCGCAGCAGCTACAAGATGAATGGCACATATGATGTAGAACAATTACCAATTCGTCAGGTATACGTGAGTCAAAGGCAAGAAAAAGAAGGCAAAAATTGATTAGCTTAAGGATATTAAAGCAATAGCTATCTCCAAGAGCCTTAAGAAAAATTTCATGAGGTTGTCGAACAAATCCACATATAGCATATAAATAAATAAGGTAAACCGATTTCCAAATTAAGCTCATATTTATTTTTAAATTGATATTCCAACATTTTTTTAGATCCACAAAATACAATAATTACATCAAGAGAACAAAATTGGCTAGACAATCGCTTTAAGATTGCTTTATTTTTATTTCTTTAAATGTCAAAATTTTTTAAGTGGAAGGCATAGGAACTTTCAAACCAAATTAAAAAGTCCAGATTTGTTTATGTATGAACTTCTCCATCAACTCAGACCCATAGGCAACCCACTATACACCAAGGCACCATTGGCAGACAAGTTAATATAAAAAACAATTTTTACATGTAACAAAGTAGATTTACCTAATTTCTTGTAGATAACGTACCTTGATTAAAACACTACTTGCCATATAGTAATGGTACTTTTTGCATGTGTAAGCGCGTCTCAATCATACTATGCAGTATACTGCTTATAAGAATACTGAACTAACAAAATTTTTTAGCATCAAGAATAAACTTGAAACCGATTGTGAAAAATGAATATAGGTAATTTTTCTATGAAAATTTACTATTTATATTTATACTTTCAGTTAATAACAATTACTCGTAATACCTCAACACACTCACAGTTGCTGTTATATAACTTGAAAGCAACTAGTTACATAACTCTCGTGTAACCTAAACGTAACTGTAATGGTAGCATAGCAATGTAACTTTGGCATATCTTTCCTACATAAATAATAAACAAGCATACTTGCATGGCTTTTTCTATTGAGCATAAAGACTTAACTTTTCAATATTTTTGTACATTTCTCATTGTTTAATTTAAAATGAATTTTGTTTTATTTATATTGCATAAATTTAAGGCTTACATCATATGTCATATATAAGTACTAATTATTAAGTATCTAGCTTAAAGCCTAGTCCCTAGATAATGCATAAGGTCATACTTCTCTCAACCTTTCATGTAATCTCTTCATTTATTTATGCATTTCAGAACAGCTCATTAAACCACCACTATGTAATTAGTCATCATTAATGCATAAAGATACAGTCTGAAAGCTTTTTCAAAAAATATACTAAACAAGGAGTAATCTACATTATTAATGATATATTTTTTATTCAAAATAAATGTGTTAAATTAAAACAAAAAATTAATTAGTATCATTTAAATTTTAGACACTTGCTTAGTGAAGTAAAGCTGATTACTGTAATTAAAACAGAAATTAAGTTATTGTTTAGAACAGTTCATTTTGTGTGATATATGCGATAGAATGTAAACCATTTGCAATTCCCAAATTTTTACCGTCCAACCTACATATACATATGTAGGTATAGAAGGTTATACAATCAACTTTTTTTTCACTATCACTAAATCGACTTAGCTCATTTTACAACGTTTCGCCAAAATCAGCGATTATGTCTGGCTGTATGTGTGTGTGGATGAATGTATGTTAGTATCCATGATAACTCCAGCTACATTATAGCTAAAATGTTGTATTTAAGCTTGTTTTCATTTCGCTTGGAGCTGATTAGATTTTAGGAGAAATCCAGCAGAGAGGGGGGGTTTATTGGGGGCAGTTTTTTTTTTTTATCAAATGTTTCTGAAACCACAGCGTATTTCAAAAGTTATATAAATATCGAGATATAGACCTTAAACATCGATTAATTATGTTCTATGCAATTTTTTGATATGATGCGGTATTTAGCGGCAAAAAAATTCTTAAGGTAGAATTCAAGTGTTAGTTCTAATTTTTTCAATATCTGAATAACCGTTAATTTTATGACATATTTTTTAAAGAAAAAATTTGATTTTACATAACTTTTCTTTATAAAGTTTCCTAATATAACGTCAGGTAAGTCAAAAAATGAATTAAATATGAACGAAAATAGTTAAACAGTGTTATAGATAGTTTATAAAGTTATGAAGTTTTAAACATCATTCAGACATAGATTATAGTTTTTGTTTTTACAATGTTGCCTGTTTTTGTTATGAACGTATAAAAAAGAGGTTACATAGTTATCTTAAAAAATTATAATTAAAATTATTTCATTTCTTTTAATTTCCACGTTGTAGGTTGGAAGATTGTGTGTTGTTTCACACCAGATATTTTTGAACCATATATATTAACCAGATTTATTTCCTGGAACAGTTGAATTTGTTTCTAAAATGCAATAATGTATGTGCAATTTCTAATAGCGTTTTCGGATTACTGCCCTGGTTCCGCACTACCTTGCCCCGAGAGTAATTTTTATATTCAGATTATATGTTTAGTGCAACAGTGCACTTAGCAACCGGTGTTCCTGTTATTAAAATGACTTCAGTGCTAATTGAGTGCTGCTTTTCAGCACTCAAGGCAAACTACAGTGTCGGTTTTAAGTGCAAAAAAAAAATGACCAATAATGTCAACAATTTCGTCTTCGGATTCTGACACTGAAGAAGTAATATTAGTAATGTGCAATGAGAAGGCGGTGATAACCAAAATTAAAAACTTTGTGGAACTCGTTTGCAGGTTAAACAATGTACAGGTAAAGTAAGTTTGTTGTGCGATGTTCAAATCTAATTTTAGTTTCGACAGCATTTTGTACGTGTAATTCAACTAATGTCTGTTGAATACTTTTTCTGGAACTTCTATCTGAAGAAGTATCTTCACAACTTATTTAAGATTTAAATTTCTTCATTTATTTGGGGAAACAATAACCTCTGTTGTGATGCTGTCGTCCATGTCTGAAATTTTTTTCATCTCTCCTTCAAACGTAACTTCCATCCGTTGTGCTTCACTTGTCGAATTATTATAGACGACTGCTTTCTTACTTTTCATTATTGTTTTATACCTGTTCTCAACTTGTACTGCTGTGAAAGTTAAGTGGCAGATTTTTGCAACGTCCTCGGTGATCCTTTTCCACATTACTTTTTTAGTCTTACATGTTTTCGTTGGGCTTATCTGTTTCAAATAATCACAATATTTATCCAATAACAACTATATATATATATATATATATATATATATATATATATATATATATATATATATTTTATTTTTCTTTTTTTTGGTTTTATTAGATCAGCTGGATGTTTAATGAATGCTCTTTATTATGGCCTAAATTTTCGCAAATTTATTCTTTGCTTTTTCAAAGGCTACAACTAGAAAACGTTCAACAACAAATATTATAACACACGGATCTTACTTACTATGAGGTTTACAAATTGTTGCGTTTTTTTATTTTTTTTATATTTTTTTTATTATATAATAATAAAATATTAGCTTCAAAATACAAAACACGTTTCTTATGTTAAAAAACTTTATTTTTGTTTTGTTTATTAATTCTATATATACAATGGCTAGATTTTTTTTTTTTTTTTTTTTTTTTAATTATTAAATTATCAAGATGGGTTATAATATTGTAATATTGGACTTTTATATATATATATATATATATATATATATATATATATATATATATATATATATATATATATATATATATATATATATATATATATATATATATATATATTTATATACTATCAAAAAAATGTTATATAATTTATGAATTATCTTTTTATATTAATAAATATGAGTATATAACACTTAGGTTCTCATATCACTTTTTTGTTTAAGCATAAAGAATTTTGATAAATATAACACATTTCTATAAAAGTTCTTTTGTTTTATTTGCTTCTAAATGTAAAATTTTTCCGTTTTCAAAGTTAAAATTATGCCCTTTATTTAATATATGTTGTGTTAAAGGACATGCTAGAGGTTTAACTCTCACATCGCTTTTGTGTTGGGCAATTCTTTGTTTAAGGTACTGTGATGTTTGTCCTATGTACGTATTATCACAGTCTATGCATTTAAGTTGATAAACTAAATTCCTTTGTAATAAGGTTGGTGTTTGATCTTTAACCTTGGGATGTAAATTGTTTATCTTAACTAGACTCTTTTTGCTATGTTTACATTAATATTTTAAATAGTTTTATTAATTTTGAGGTTAAAGGTTGAATGTAAGGTAACGACGAATATAAAAATTTTGAGTTGTCTAAATTTCTTTTTTCTTTAAAATCATTGTTGTTATTATATAAAAGTTTTTTAACAAGTTTTGTTGGATAATTGTTGTTTTCTAATATTTGTTTTAGTTTCTTTAAATTTTATTGTATAATGAATGATGTGAAAGTAATTTTATTCTGTTTTAAAGCCTAAAATAAAATTTATTTTTATGTTGAAAGAGTGATAAGATAAATAGTTTAAATATCGCCCAGAATTTATAGGTTTATGGTACCAATCTGTAATAATTTTGTCTTCATTTCTTATCACTAATGTATCCAGAAAGGATATACTGTAATTTTCTTCAACTTCAATAGTAAATTGAATTTTTGGATGATATGCATTAAATAATTCTAAAGTGTTATTTATTTTGTCATTAGGTATAGCTGTTATCTAATCGTCTACAAATTTCTTAATAAATGGGACTTCAAAGGGTAAATTAGGAATGACAGTATCCAACAAAAAATCCATAACAATTTGTGCTAACACTGGGCTTATTTTTGAGCCCATGGGGCAACCTGTAATTTGGAGAAAATATCTGTGGTATGAAAAGTAACTGTTGTTAAATATAAAAGCAATAATGTCTAAAAATGTGTTTTTTGGTATATTGCAATTTTGTTTTATGTTAGGCCAAATTTTTGATATATTATTAAGAACAAGTTCTTTGGGTATGTTTGTAAACATAGATACTACATCTAAACTAACTAATACGTAGTCTTTAGGTAATTTAAAGTCATTTATAAATTTAGAAAACTCAAAGGAATCTTTTACATTGTATGTGTTTGTATTAAAAGATTTTTGTAAAATGTCACTTATAAATTTAGATAAATTTTCTGTAGCACAGTTATTAGAGGCGACTATAGGTCTCATTGGTAATCCTTCTTTGTGTACTTTTGGTAGAGCATAAAGTTTTGGTAACGTGCTTGAGTATTTGAAATGTATTCCTTGTTTTATATATATATATATATATATATATATATATATATATATATATATATATATATATATATATATATAGTTTTGGAACTTTCTTGTGGACTATCGGAAGCGTTCGTATCCTCATTATTATAGTATATTACAATAGCGCTACAATTTACATCATTACAATACCTTTATTTAATGCCATTGTGAAAACTCGCCCATCTTCTGAAACTGGTTCAAGCGTGCATAAATCTTCTAATCTTCTATATGTACTAATTTATGTTTTATCAATTGACATATATAATTGACAATATACCTATTCATCATCATGTGTAATGAAAAACGACTTTTGTATATTCTATATTTGAAATTGCAAACGGATAATTTACTAGTTAATTTAAACAGATCATCTCTAAAGGCACCATAATTTTTAAGGGCTGATTATTTACTATAAACTGTAACTCCAAGGCTTCTTCGTTCATGGTGTGTTGCTAAAGTACCTTAAACCGGGTTTATCTATGCCTCAAACAATGAAATGAATAATGACCGCGACAACCGAGCACTATAACCTCACTAAACTATTGCACTTTTTTCTAACCATATGTTCGAATTAGTAACTGCACCTAAATTGCCCTTGGTTGCACTGCGTTAGTGTTACTAAACACTAGAACAGTGCAGAGTGCGCACTACATGTCGATAATCCGAAAACGCTATAAATGTTTTGAATGTCGCTGCATGTATAAACCACATATTAATAAGAATCCCTTACGATATGCATAAAAAGGCGGCAAACTAAGGAATTGGATCAATGGAAATGTGTTTATGACAAATGGGTGTGTATAAATGCATCGAATTTTTTAGTTGTAGGGAGAAGGGGGCATCTTTCAACACTTTTTTAAATAGGACTTCTGTATTTTGGTTATATTATCAGAAACGGAATAATGGCTATACTGTGAGATGCTCTTATGTAATTAGGTTCTAATTCTAGTAAGTACCTTCTATTTTACGAAATGGTTTTATATTTCTTTGTTTTTGTGAAGTGCTGCAGCAGTGTTCAAATGTGCCCTATAATGGGGTACATTTCAACACTCCTGTGGTATATTTGAGGATCAGTAATAATAAGCTATTTTGAGATTTAGTAAATCGCATTTTAATCAAAATATTTTTTACATTACAAGTATCATCCGAAGACCGTGCTAACGAAAATTAAATTGTGAGTGATAAATATTGAATGAGATTAGAGACAATGTTCTTTCAGTGCCTTTAGAATTCGAAGGAGAATGCAATTTGCGAACTATATCTGCAATTTCTACATTCGAAATATTTTCTATGATGGGAAAATAAAACTTCAGTCCTTTCTTCCTCAAAAACTGAACTTGTAGCTCGCTGCCTTCTTTTTCTTTGATTTGGGCCACATAATGCACTACAGATTTTTAGGGCAAAATTTGACAATTATGTGTCATCCACTGACAAATTTTCATAGTCATCTTCGTAATCGGATTCACTCTCTACATCTTCATCTGATAGAATAGACGTATGTGAACTTTCGCTGGAATTTTCAATTATAACATCAAAATTCCTTGTAACTTTAATTTTGTTTTCTTTATCTACCTTTTGTTGTTCCAAGGCTTCTTTTTCAGGGGTTAACAGTAAGAATTTTTTATCGTCCCCTTTTCCTTCCACGAAGATTGTCACATCTAGATGGTGCCTTTGGGTATAGACATACACAATCTGGTGAAATAACTGGCGGCAAATGAATTAACATAGAGGCATCATAATTTGTGTTAGTCAAAGTTTCGAGCGAGACAACCATGAAAACTGGTCGATGGGACCTCTTGAGGTGATTGAGGTAATGGAGAAGTATGTCCGGGGTCTTCAGTTGATGTGTAAAAAAATTTATTGGGCCTATCAGTGACACTGGCTGCATCAAAATCTTCATCTGCGAATGCGTTTCTATCAAAAGGATATATTCCCGGTTTTTGAAACCAGAAACTATATTCTTTATTGTGAAAGCATTTTGAAATTATTTACCTGCCAGATCAGCAATATTGTGAATTGTAATCGTTTTGCCAGGAATCATCCAATCATTTTGAGCTACTTTGTATTTTGCTTTAAAGGGGCCAATTGCAGAGATGTCTAGCGGTTGTAAACGATGGGTGCAGTGCGTGGGGAAAAGTGACCATTATAATCCCATTTTCCCTCGCATAAATAATCACCTCTAACTAGCAATGACTTTCCTAATGGTGCTTGCTGCATTTCATGTGATTCTCTACATGCTCTGTAGTTTTGAGGAATAGCGATGCAGTCATCCGTCCGCTAGTGGGACTGTTCACCAGATCCAGACTTCCTCGTAGTGCACCAATCATGAAAGTGTCATGAAATCTTGCCCGAGGGAAAATGAACACTGGTGGTATTGGAAAGAGCTTGTCCCACTTGCTTCACACCTTTTTTAGCAATTACGTTCGGAACTTGAACAACCGTCATCACACCAGTTTTATTGAGGTTGGAAATTTTGTCTGCAGTGTATGGATGCTTCTGTAGAGCTCGACTATAGTTCTCATAAAATTCCATTGCTATTGATTTATTGAAACTGGTGGATCGTGCGAGGCTTGTATTTTCTGGTTTGCGAAGCGAAAGATTTTGATGCCTCTTCATGAAACCTTGAACCCAGTCCAGTCCTGCACAATTGTTTTCCCCCGTTTTTTCTGGATTTTCTATCTAATTTCATGGCATACTCATAAGCCAATTTTCATAGAAGATTGTATGTTAACCCGCAGTTAGAACATTTTAAAACATATGAGATAAGAAGTTCTTCCTGCTCATTACTAAATACTTGTCGGAAAGTATCCTTTGAAGAAAAATTTTTGACCTTTTTGAAATGTTCAATTTGTCTCGTGTCATATGCTCTGGCTATCTAGTAATTAAGTAAGATATCTGTGGGTTAAGTTTACCTTTAAAAACAGCTATCCTATAGCACTATATCACAAAAGCACACTTTAAAATTACAACAGTTTACAATGTACACGCATTTTTGGTATAATTCACGACTTTATATGTATCCTATGTTATAATTTTTAGCGGCAAAATAAGATTTCCGTTTCACAACCAAACAATCACGTAACTGACCTAAACATCAGTTGCCACACGTTCAATAGAGGATATGCAGCGTTGCCAAACCGACAAAACTCCGGCACCTTATTTCTAAAGTCACGGCAAAATCTTTTCCGTTGTGGGGGTGAAATTGTTAGAGAAAGACAAACTTAACATACCAACTTCCATAATAACCCTGATAATTACAAATGATATATCTATGTTAGTGAAATACACGTTGTTGGGTTGTTAGAACTGCCGAATAAATTACAATGTTGTCAGCTCTTCTGTTTACACATAACTTCTAATTTTGACCTTTTCCACATTTTGAGATTTTCGATTCGTGTGGGTTGCATTGTTCTATTATAGAAACAACTGTTCTTTTCATAACAAATCCTTGTGTCATTTGTAAGAACTGTTAAAAGTATTGTTACTTAGTTGAGAACGAGTATTTCCATCAAAAACTAATTTTCAAAATAAATGAAAAACAATATAACCTAAGTATTATGTTGACGTCGAATTTCATACGTTTGGCAACAATGTCAAGCGCTGACGTTTATCCCCACATTGGAAAAGAGTTTGCCGCGACTATACCACAGATTACTTTAACTGTTCAAAGGTGCCCCCTTCTCCCTACTTATTACAATGAACCATCAGCTATTCAAAATTGTAAAGTTTACATTTAGTTTTACGATAATGGGGCCCTTAGTTCAGGGTGACTTTGTTCACTGATTTCTTAGATATTTTTTAACATTTCCCAAGCTGAAAATTTTCGAACAATTAATTCTGATCAAAGAAACTTTTATACATTCACCTCGTTTTAATTACTATTTTCTTATTTTTTCCTATGAAGCACATAAGTATAAAATAATTATAATTTATATTTATATACACATTTATGTTTACATATTTACAATTCCAGTTACGTTTAGGTTCGCATTTACATTCCCAATTCCATTTACGTTTACATACTCATTCACATTTATACTTACACTTATTTATATTTAGGTTTACATTTACATCTACATTTACTTTTACATTTACATGTAGTTTACGTTTCGTTTACGGTTACGTTTACTTTTGCGTTTGCGTTTTCGTTTACGTTTGCCTTTCAGTGTGCGTTTGCATTTACGATTGCGTTAACATTTAAATAATATTTATATTTTATTTTTGTGAGATCGCTGTTACCAAAAAATTTCAATTGGATGACCACATACGCATTGTTCTACATCAAGGAAAAAACAACGTGGACGCACACGCTACACAAACGTACGCACATGCACACACGTCAGGCGGACGGTATGTCGAAAATGGTGAGAATGGATTCAAGGACTCTCAAAATGGGACTGATTTTGGGGATTCGTCGGTGTCTCCTAGCAACTGTACAAAAAGTATTTTACTTTTTGTGGTAGTACATTTATATTTACATTTACAATTCCATTTACGTTTATATTCGCATTCACACTTATATTTATATTTACATTTGCATTTATATGTATGTTTATGTTCCGTTTACGTTTGCGTTTAGGTTCACTTCTGCGTTTGCGCCTGGGAGCGCTTCCCTTCACGTTTACGGTTACTTTTACGTTTGCGTTGTTTAGGTTTGGGTTTGCATTTACGATTGCGTCTACGTTTACGTTTGCGCTTGTGTTTACGCTTAGGTACGTTTACATTTGCGCTGTAGTTAAATTTTATTTTTGTTAGATTGCTGTTACCAAAAAATACGTAACGAAAAAAAACTTTAAAAATCTTCCTACGCAACAATTACTTCTTAGTTATGTTAATAAGACGACTCCGACAATTTCAATAAGGATCTAGTACAATGATGACGTATTGCAACATTCCGTTGAAGAAGCTCGATCTCGATGTTCCACAGTTTGTCATTTAAGGTATTCTTAAAGGGCTGGATTTCCGTGTACTACATTTGGTTATAGCATCGATGGAACTACCACGTCAAAGGAAGGTATATTGCAAACTTAAAATGAAATAATAAAAATTAAACATCCCTAGAACTTGTTTATGCATAAACTACTGTATCAACTCAAATTGGTAGGCAACCCACCATACACTAAGGTACCATTGGCAGACTAGTTAATACAAAAATAGTTATTTTCGTAACTAGTGCGCTGTTTACACATTCCGTGGTGCAGGCAAAGCCGTTCTTTTTTACCCGAAGCGTAGCCGAGGGATAAAATATAAGGCCGAGCACCAAAAATGTGACAGCGCACGTGTTGAGAATAAATTTTTTTGTAATCGTTTGCATGAAATTAGAAAAAATTAAAATTTTGAAATATTTGATGACAAATGTCAAAGTAAATACACAAACAAAAAAGTTTATATATTTAGTTATATACCACTTTTTTGTTTATGTATTAAAAGTAACCATTACAAAAACAATTTTTACCTGCCAGCCTGCATATACTTATGTAGGTTATAGAAGGTTATGCAATCGAGTTTTTTTCACTATCGCTAAATTGACATATTAGCTCATTTTACGTTGGCCAAGTTTCGCCAAGATCGGCCATGTCTGTCTGCGTGTCTGCATATATAGGGCTATTTTTCTCGCGTGACTTGCGCATTGGTGGGTACAGTTTTGACGCGTGATCGGTCTGTCAGTTATCAATTTTAGTTAACCTAAGCCAGAAACTTAAAACACATTAGAAGTGATTAGAGGTTTTATGGCCTAAATAATATTAAGGTAAGTTTAATTACACTTTAAAAGATTATTTCGCTAGATAAACAGATTGTTAAATCGCAAATAGATTTATGATTAAAGGACATTTTTTCTATATTTTGAACTGTTTATTATTTTGTAAACAAATATTCTACAACTACTAGGACTATTTGAATTCTCAACTCAGACATTCATCTAATTTTTTTTCAGAAATATGGCTTCCTCATGACCTGTAACAAAACTGCTGGAAACAGATGTACTAGGTGTGTCCTTTTCCTTTAAACGATGTATTTTTCTTATTTTCGGCACTCATTTTCACAAATCTTAACACTAATACGACTTTTGAAGTGTGTTCTCACAAAATAACCTTAACAAATTATAAAAATTTGACTTTCAACTGACAGTTCTGTTTGACATTCTGTACCCGCTTCTGAGCATGCGCCAATGAAATTCGCCGAGAAAAACACCGCTATTAGGGACAGTTTTTGGTTTTTATCAAATATTTCTAAAACAGCTGCACATTTCAAAGATATAGAAATATCTAGATATAGACCTTAAACATATCGATTATGTTTTATGCAATTTGAAAACGACGCTTAATTTAGCGGCAAAAAAATTCCTAAACTAGAATTTCAATATCAGAATAACGATTAATTTAAATATGAACGTAAATAGTGAAACTATTATTGATATTTTATAGAAGCGGGCGGCTTTGGAATTTTTTTAAGTTAGCATTTATTTACGTCTAAAGTCACGGCAAAATCTTTTCCGTTGTGGGGGTGAAATTGTTAGAGAGAGACAAACTTAACATACCAACTTCCATAATAACCCTGATAATTACAAATGATATATCTATGTTAGTGAAATACACTTGGGTTGTTAGAACTGCCGAATAAATTACAATGTTGTCAGCTCTTCTGTTTACACATAACTTCTAATTTTGACGTTTTCCACATTTTGAGATTTTCGATTCGTGTGGCTTGCATTGTTCTATTATAAAAACAACTGTTCTTTTCATAACAAATCCTTGCGTCATTTGTAAGAACTGTTAAAAGTATTGTTACTTAGTTGAGAACGAGTATTTCCATCAAAAACTAATTTTCAAAATAAATGTAAACAATATAACCTAAGTATTATGTTGACGTCGAATTTCATACGTTTGGCAACAATGTCAAGCGCTGACGTTTATCCCCACATTGGAAAAGAGTTTGCCGCGACTATATTAATCTCTATCTGACATGAAGTTTTAAACGTCATTCTGACATAGATTATTGTTTTTGCAGTGTTACCTGTTTTCGTTATGAACGTAAAAAAAGAGGTTGCATAGGTGTCCTAAAAAAATTATAATTAAAATTGTGTTTTACACCAGATATTTACATGTAACAAACTATATTTACCAAATTCGTTGTATATATCCTACCTCGATTAAAGTGGCAAACATTGTCGTTGGTGTTTTGAATGGTAACCCTTCGTACAGTAAATTAGTCGCTGTTAAACAATTAGAAAACATCAATCACTTAACAGTTTCTAGATTTGTTAATGAAACATCTGCATTGTTGTGTTTCCTTCTGTAAATGCCTATATGAAAAAAAGGCTTTGAAAGCTCCAACTAGGGTTCAAGTTTATCATAAACACTTTAAAGACACAAAATCGTACAATTGAAACCAATGTTTAACAGCGACTAATTTACTGTACGAATTCAAAACACCAACGACAATGTTTGCCATTTTAATCGAGGTAGGATATATACAACGAATTTGGTAAATATAGTTTGTTACATGTAAATATCTGGTGTGAAACGTCTTTTAATCATAAATCTATTTGCGATTTAACAATCTAGCGAAATATCTTTTAAAGTGTAATTAAACTTACCTTGATATTATTTAGGCCATAAAACCTGTAACCACTCCTAATGTGTTGTTTCTAGTTTAGGTTAACTAAAATTGATAACTGACAGACAGATCACGTGTCAAAACTGTACCCACCAATGCCCAAGTCACGCGAGAAAAACAGCTCTATATTTGCAGACACGCAGACGGACAGGCAGACATCATGGCCGGTCTTGGCGAAACTTGGCCAAACGTTGTAAAATGAGTTAATATGTCAATTTAGCGATAGTGAAAAAAACTCGATTGCATAACCTTCTATAACCTACATAAGTATATGTAGGCTGGCAGGTAAATATATATATATATATATATATATATATATATATATATATATATATATATATATATATATATATATATATATATATATATATATATATATATATATATATATTACGCTATAATTTTTTATAAATTTATAACTATAACGAATGTCTATTTATAACTATATCTAATGTATATTATTATTAATTATTGTTTATGTTGATATATTATTATATCACCTAACTAGCTTTAAATACAGTCTGAGCATTAAGACTCTTCACAGGGGATAGGGATCAAATTTACAAAAACAATTTTAATTTTATGATGATTGATGTTGTTAATGCGTGCATCCAAATTGGAAAATAAGATAATTATAATTAAAGTGAATGAAAGTAATTTTAAAAACATTCTGAATAATTTTCATTGAGTTGTAGCAACTTATTTTTCTTTTTAATTGAATTCTTTTAAAAATACTGAACTGTGAAATATTTTGAATTGCATCACTAAATGTGTGCACCTCCCTATACATAAAATAAATCTCAAAATGTGTACTCTGAGCATCCGCTAAGAATACGCATTCATTTACTCTTTCAATAACGTATACTGAAAAAACACAACATCAACAAGTAAGTATAATTACACCTAACTTTAAATATATTATTAACCATTTACTTTATATAGCTCAATTAATGTTCCCTTTGGACATTGTTATATGTTGTCGCACATTAAGCTTATTACAAAATATGGACATAATTAACACACAAATATGATATCAATGTCAATGGTTACTTATACAAATTGGTACACTCACATAAATATGGCCTCCTTTTCTTGTTGAAGCAGGAGTTGACCGTTGAAAAACAGCTCCATAAATATCCAAATCTCCTTCTATGATGACTCTAATTCCTTCCAGTAAGTTACTAATATTTCTTCTCATACGTTGACTTTTTATTTTTAGGATCACCGCAATTTATTCAAATTTTTATTTCAAAATAAATTTTGAAATGCACCATATGATTGAGGTTAATTTTAAATTAAACACACTTCCGATAATACTTTTATATTAATGGAAAAAAAACGAAAAACAAGTAACAAAAGAAAAACAACTTGTACACGATCGAACTTCGGAAATAATTTTATAATCGTAGCTGTCGATAACCATCAAATTACTTGTTTTACCGACAAATGAATATCACTTGTTTATAAATACTACCAATACTAAGATCGCACTTGAATTTTATCGAAGCGGCTTTATTTTTATTTTAAATGGCAACATCTTGTATATTCAAGGTGTTGGCCCACAAAATTTAAGAATAGGAAGAGAAAAATTGCTTTCAAAGCACTTCTATTTATATGAAACTGCTTAGAAACCAAAATTATCAATTGTTATCAACAACTACATCGTATTTTATCTTAAATTTGATTGGCTAATAATTTTCACAATTTTAAATTTAACTTAAAAAGCTTATAACTTCTATACCAAAATTATCAATTGTTATCAACAACTACATCGTATTTTATCTTAAATCTGATTGGCTACTAATTTTCACAATTTTAAATTTAACTTAAAAAGTTTATAACTTCTATACCTCTTAATCTATCTTAAATCTATAAACATTTTTGAAATCTCCATAATCTTTCCTATAAAATAAGTCCAAACACGACCTACTTACTCAACTTATTAAACATGTTGATTTTCTTAATTGTTACTAATTTTTTATGCTTTACAGGCCTGGAATTCATTTCCACATGGATATGGGATGCTACTACATGTACATACACATCCTTTATATGTCTAAAACCAATTTGAGAGGAAAATTATCTGTAATTTTGATACACCCTTAAAAACTAATTTTGGTAAAATTGTCACTAATATAATGTTCTGTGACTCGAAATTGAGGCTACTTTATTATTTTTACCTCTTATAATTTATTTTGGCCAATTTGTCCCATTTTATAACATTTTTATGTAAGTTTTGTATAGGAAGAAATGACATAACCTTACTTCTATACAGTAATTTTTAATGTTAGATTTTACATACTTTAGCACTTTTAATGTTTGTGAAAGTGTAAATTCTTATTGTTTATGAGTTATTATAATTTATTTTCACTGTTCTGGAAGTTCATAAGTTTTAATAAGACTTGTATAGAATTGTTGATTGTCACTAATTTTAAGTCTGTAAATGTTAATTATGCACAATAACTTCAGAACTGCTGTACTATTTATGTTTCATTGTTAATAACCAATGTATTCATTCTGTTTTCCATTCAGTTTTAGCACTTATATTATGTTTTTGCACTAACACGAATTACCTGCCTGCATATACTGTACTTGTGACATTGATATCTGTCCCAAACTACATCTAACATCACGTTTGTTATCTACAACCTATAACTCATGTCTTAAGGGAAAATTATACTTAAATAAACTTACTAACTAATAAGGAAATTGATTTCTTTCATTACGATACCAAACGTACACTATACTCACTTGCAATATGTTGCGATTTATTATTATTTTTACATTTTTATTAATAATTATATATCATTGGTCTAACTCAATGCTAATTAAACATCCCTACATCATCTTAACGTATATTGTACCATGTTATTATTGCATTGAACTTTTTACATTAATTACATTCTGTTCGTTCATTACAATTTCTATAGTTAGTAGAAATTAATTGTAAAATTTGAAAAATCAAATTTCCAAAACCCCCACCTTTTTCTTTTCAATGTTTCAACTAAACTTGGCACAAGTATTCCTTCAGGGATATTTTGTTTTTCTGCAACAATTAGTTCGACAAGATTGTCCTCTGGGTCTGTTACAGAATGTGTGGAAGATGAATTAAATGTGCTCGGTTGTGCATTCTCAATTTCAACAAAATTACTAGAAGTAAAGTGTGTAAATGTGCTCGGTTGTGTATTCTCAATTTCAGTTGAACTTTTGAGGTGTAATGGTCTGAAACGACCCATCATTGTTACTATATATTCTGATTTAATACTGAACACTAAAACTAACACATTCATATGATATTTAAAAACATCTTTGTAACTGTGTTACCTTTGAACAAGGTTTAAACCAGTTTCATAATACTAGGCCTTAAGATTATTAACAGAATTCATATGTAACTTACTAATACAACTTACCTTTCCATTTGATATGTTTCTTTACAAAAAGGAAGTGGGATGGCGCATTTTTTTAAGTACCTTACACCTGAAGGTTTCACATCGAAATCATCTATTGTAAAATGGCTAGAACAGATTACAGCTTGCACTGGCATCCGTCTATTCTCTTTGAAACCCAGGAATGGAAACCAAACCCGCCTTCGGTTGGGATTATTAGGAAACCTTCAATACATTAATAATTTAATAAAAATATTGGTCTTGTAAATCAAAAATAAGTTTAACAAATAAAACTTCAGACAAAAGGTTAAACCATTTCATTAATCTACAAAATTAATATTTTACATAAATTATTCTCTGCACAGAAGTATTAGTAAGATTGATATAACATTTTACTTATTATTTACCTATATTAATGAATCATCCATGAGCAATATGACTAACATTAATTGTAACAACATTTATTTGAATATTATCAGGATTTTTAAATTTAAATTTTTGATTCTAATATATTTTATTTATTGTTATAGTTGGGGGATTACTAGTTCTATTCATTTACATGCCAAGAATTGTGTCAAATGAAAAATTACTACCGATATTATAATTTTCTTCATAATTATACCTGTTATTTTATTAATTATATTCCTAACAAATAAACCATAAGAATAATTTGAATTATAATAATAATATATCTTTTAATTACACGTATTGCACAATTTTCTAATTTTTGTTTACTAGAGGTCTTTGCAAATAATTAATGTTACGCCTATGGTTTGTTTACTTTTCGATGAAATGTGAGGTTACGATTTAAATAGTCAAGTTTTTTACATATCACGCACTGTCTCACCATTGTTACACTAGATTTTTTACAAAAAAACGACAAATAATAACGTTGCACATTCTAAGCGTTTGAAAAAACACCAATAATAATCAAAAAAATCGTCAAAATCAGCTGTTGTCAAATATGGGCGCAGCCATGTTCTGCCAATTTGCAGTTATGTTGGGACACATACAATTGTAAACAAATAGGTCTATATTGGTTCATAGTCATTGATTGAAACATATTGTTAACATCTTCCATACAAGCTCTGCTCTATCTGTAGCAGATTGTCATAGTCATCATGAATTAATTTCTCAGTTGTCATATATAAAGTCTCACTTTTCCAATACTCCCACCATAATTAAGAAACTTGAAACACAACATTTAGCTTTGGCAGGTGTTCTATACATAATTAATTGAATACCCTCAAAGAACAGTACCCAAAACAAATATGATACATGTAGAAAAATATCAACAAAAATTAATCATTCGTTTCAGAACAGTTGTCAACATCATCCATAATAAATATTTGAAAGCTAGATTTTTCCAATTTTGAAAACATGAAACAAAATGTAACCATGCATAAGTCACATTTATTTAAATACTGTCCTGTAACATCTTGTAGTCCTGTACGTCTTTTATCCCAGTTGGGACTCCGTATTGATGCCCAGATCTACTTCATTGCGAAAATATAAAATATTTCAATAGTTTATTATGTGTAAATCAATAATAGGGTATCGGATTTTATGGTTTAATAGATATTTTTAGTGTCAACACTCATACACTCTATTATGTAACCTCCTAAACCATAACACTCGAACTTATCATTCCAGACCGAGCGAGTCCCAAGCGGTTGGGATTAAATATGTCAAAAGGTGATAGGGTTATTTCAAGATTCAGCACCTTGGATTGTTTAATTTACATGTATTAAACTAACTACAAAAAATTAATATACTGTGTGGGTAAAAAGTCTGGAATAATGCCTGTAAAATTTAGACTATTGACTTTTGAGATGATTGCAAGAACAGGTCAACTTTTATTTTTAATTGCACATTTACTGGGGCTATAATGAAATATACAGGACGATCCATCTAAGAATAATGATGCCACTGTCAATCTAGCACCAGTAAATGGGCAAGTCAAAATAAAAGTTGACCTGTTTTGGAATTTTTTTCTCAAAAGTCAATAGTCAGCCATTATTCCAGATTTTTTACTCACACTGTATACATCAGCATGTATCAGGAAAGCAAGCACATACTCGCAATCATCCCTTTCTATTTCAATTACACGAACTACAGTTTGTTAATTTGTGGTCGCTAACAATGAGGTTTAGGATTGTAGGTCCACACTCCATGATGGTAAGGTACGGATATACCTCAATAATATCATGGTCTCTACAATTTCTTGACTCACTTCTACGTCTAATGGATTAACAATGTTAGTGAACTAATGACTGCTAGTACAATTTGCCAATTGTGTTTTAAAATAGAAAACACAAACGTATTAAGTATCGAATATGACTTATATTTGATAATGCATTATGTGCTTTTTATTGAATTTTATTTAGTGGGTTGTTTAGTTAATATAACAATAGGTTATTAGATAATAACTTTGGATATGATCTAATTTAACCATATGTTACAAGTTGATTTAGCCCATGACTTTAGTTACCTTGAAAAGATGAAAATAAACAAATCATACTTGGTAGCATTAATTATTTATAATTTTATTCATTATATTGTTTCTATAACGTTTTGTTTTATTAACTGAAACACAACTAACTTTAAATCTATTAATACTTTCATAAAGAGATAGGTACTACATGCACAGTGTTTATCAAAGAAGGCACATTCAACATTTTTTAATTGTAATGAGCATTATGTTACGTAAAAATTGTTATTGTTTTTCAAAATACTGTCCTTTAAGATCTATGCACTTTTGTATTCGGTAAAACCAATCTTCAAAACATTTTTGCCACTATGGGCGAGGTACCTGGAAAATAAATGCTTTAAAAGCTTCAACAGTCTCTTTCTGGTGGTGAAAAACGCTTACCACGCATTTTATTTTTGATGTTTTCTACAAAAAAAGGTCATTTGGAGATAGAAGAGCAATAAGTCATTAATTTGATATTTTGACTAGTCAAAAATTCTGTAGTTTGTCGTGCTGTGTGTGCACTTGCATTGTGATGATGCAGAATCTTAATTAGGACAATGAGATTAATTCAGGTTCACTGTCATTAGATTCGTGTTTGTCAACATGAGCTCTGGAAGAAGGTAAATGCGAAAGTTGATGTTTTAAATGTTCTGACTTTAGATTCTATTTCGGACTTGAAAGTGGCAAACATTAATAATATTCGACTCTTTTTTGTTTTACTTCGTCATTAGAACTGGGTTTCATGAGCTCACAACGACGTTGAGCATGAATAAGGAGAGAGCTAAAGTGTAGAAAAGAGGCTGAAGTGATACCACCAGTAAAGGAAGCTAGCGTTAGGGCAGAAAGGTATACACTGAATATCATACTGAAGCTCAGGTTTACTAATATATTCACATCTAATTTCCTCACTACAGCCGTATTGAAAGTGAGGATGAGTAAACAAAAATTGGATAACAACAAAAGATGGAAGGAGTGACAAAGATTAATCGAGGCTCGCACATTAGGGTGCGAAAATATTTTATGTTACGTGCAGAAACGGGAAGCGGAGGAAAAACAGAAAAAGGAGATGGGTCACTACTCACCTGCTGATGTAAGGAATCGCCGACGTCAGGCGGTCGGGCGGGGTCAATAAAGTCCCGATAGAGATAAAATGGGAGCCAGGAGCCGCTCCGCAAAAGAAGAATTCACCGTTATCGTTCTGAATAACGATGTCAGAAAGAGACAGGAGAAACTAATAGGGAAAAGAAAAGAGTATTGTGGGATAAAACAAAACCTATAATTATTAAATCACATAAAAAGAATACACATAAAAATAAAACGTGTTTCAGAAATAAATAAACTCTAACAAAAGATCGACAACCCGGAAATTTACGTCCAAAGCAAGGTAAGTACGCAATTAAAGAAAAGTAAATTTATAAGTGTATAACGTAGATAAGTTGGTTGATTTAAAAATTTAAAGAAAACAAAATAAAAGGAGAATATCGACAACAAGTTTAGACAAAATTAATCCGTAGAACGTTAAAAGTACGAAAGAAATGATTTTATAGTAAATTATAATTTTAAATAAATAGGAACCTGTTTAATTTGAAAATGCCATCCTAAGGCAAAGAAGGATTTTTTTAATCGTAAAAAAGTTAATATGCTAAATGATAATTAAATTCAGAAATACTTTTTATGTCCTAACAAAAATTTAATTGAAGAAATTTGAAAGAGAACGTCAACAAAAAAAAAATAAAATTTAATCAATTGCCAATGTCAAATTAAAAATTTAAACATGGAAAATATCTAAGCTGAACTAATGTGCTCAGGTTGGTTTGATACGCCACAAAGAGAATAAAGGATTTCAGATAAGATTAGAGGTAAATAATACTTTAGTGAAAGCAAGGAGTTATTCTAGTAGCTTTCCTTATTTTAGTATTATTTAAAAAATAAATGAGGTAGGTGTGAAAATTATGATTAAAAACGTCTGACCTTTTTTTTTTTGTTGATTTCTACGATGATATTCTATTTAAGTTATTTTTCTACGAGATGAACTAAAGATGGAATTTCTAGGTAAGTTACAACATATCCAAGTACAGATGGTATACTCTTAAACTTCTTTTAATTGTATAAAAAAATATGGAACAATAACGACAATAACCAGAACAAAAATAACTGCAAGTACAACCGCAAGATCAATGGAAAGTTCAAGGTAAACTCAAATGACAGTTCAACGGAAGGTTCACAGTTGAAAATTGAAATAAATCATTAGAAAAGGCCACAGAATAATAGATTCACGTACCTCTAAGATGGAAGGCGAGCTGTTCGTGATAACTTGTATGAGTGGTATACTTTAAAACCGCAATATGCGAAGGATGCAATGAATACTCAGCACTTTCGAGTAGAAACTTTGTTTTCTTTGTGAAACAATTCCTTTTTAAAGATGCATCTAGCGAAGATTGAAAATTAATTCAGAAACTTATTTAGGAAGCTTCAGCAACCAAACACTAAAGTGAACTCAATAAAAAAAAAGAGTGTTATCTAAGAACTAGCCAAATGTGTATTAAAATGAAATGTTAGACATTTTGAATAGCCACATGTAAAATTAAAATGTAAGAGATAATAATTTTTTGAAAAAACCATTGTATTGTAGCATCCCCCAGGTACGCTATCTTGAAAAGTGTAATTTGAACTTATTTGCAAGAATGCAAATTCAAGAAACAAAACAATCGCTAAGTGATTTATCTTGACTTTGCTGACAATAATACTATTACTCAAACTAACTGCTTGCCTTGCATGGACTTTCCTGACAATAATTAACAGGTTAGAGTTTATTTGCAAGTCTGATATTTAATTACTCGCAAACCTCAAATCTGTGCTATTTGAATTAGATAGTCTGGATGAGGGGCAGGTAAACAGTGAAACTACTCAAATTAAAAGTTTTGCGCAATGGTGGTTCAGCCCGTTAGTATACTATTGTGGGAAAGAACCACCAATAAAACCGTCTTTATTCATAAATAAGTAATTGCACAAGTACATTAATAAATCAAATAACAAAAAACATTGAAAGGGTTATATATATATATATATATATATATATATATATATATATATATATAACAAAACACAATTACATCAGGTTAAAGTGCATATAAAATTATAACATTAAAAGAAAAATAAATAAAAAGCAGTGTAGTTACACATGAACACAATAAAAAGAACCCATGTAGTCACACCCACAATTGTGTCAGAAAACGAATCGTAATACCAAACATGTGACCCTTTCAAACCAATCATGCCGGTCATTAAGTAAATAAGCACATAAAACAATAAGGCAAATTACGGTACATATAAAATACAACAGTAAAATTACACAGGTGATAATAAGGTGAAGGCAAGGACAAAAGAAAATAGACAAGGAATTTACACATACAAAATTGTTTAGTGACTACTAAAGCGTAAAATACATAGGTACAGTTACAAGAAATTACATATAAGGAGAAATTAGTTCGCAGGCAAATAATTCTACTTAACAAACTGACAAAAAACAAACAGCGTGACCGATATATCAGTTTGAGTGCGTTAGAAAAATACAGCGCCCCTTTCTCAATTATTTGCTGCCAGCCTTAATTTATATAAAAATACCTACTTACATCTATACTATAGTGAAAGCTAAAAATAAAATTCGAGGTGTTTAATGGTTATCTGGATCCGGGAGTGTGTACCCACTTGGCAATTGCCTTTTACAGTTAATAACCAGCGGTATTATGTACCCATTGACCAGCCCACCTCTACACAAATATAAATATAAACAACAATGCTAATTCATACAAATACAAGGGTGAGGGAGCCCTATGCTGTCTTTTATTTCAGCAGATTTCAGCTTAATGAGCCCGCGTGCGAATAAAATACCTTTGCAAGGCAAAGCTCAATTCTTAATAGGTTATATAGGCTTGTATAATCATTTGCTGCCGGCCTTAATTTAAATAAAAATACCTACTTACACTTGAATAAATCGTTAACATACGCGGTTTAACTTCAAAAAGGGTGTCTATTATTTATAAATCAATGTTTCGATCTGGCTCCGGCGACACTCCAACTACCTTTCCCCGATTTCGAAACTAACTACCTTTACTACCGGAATCAACCCCCATTTATCAAAAGTAATAAAAAACAAAAAATTATTATGTTGGAACAGTTTCATATTAATTATTGAACATCTTAATTTTAAAAATATGTATACGTCCATAACAAGCGCTACATTTAAGTCTCAAGTTTGCACGTACCAAACAAAGATGTCTTTGATTGGGGTGTGTACCGATCTAATTAATTACTAACTAATGACATTTTTACATCAATAATCTGCGCATAAGAATTTCCAATAATTTATTACGCCCCTTCAATAAAGGCAGTTCGAGCGAATATCTCTTTGTATCCTAACAATTGCGATGTGAACCTGTTTATTATAATAATAAAATTTTCGCAGTGCGCTACCCACAGTATTAATAAAATTCGTTTTGTATCAAAGTATAGGCAACCAAAAATACTTCAATGTATATTTAATTGTATAACACTTAAGGATAGTAAAAATGAAAAATTAAATGAATAATTAAAATCTTTTTGTTACATTCTAAATAATGGTTAGTTTTAGAAGAAATTCTTTAAGGATAATTTAATTTTACATAACTTTTCTATATAGAGTTTCTTAATTCGAATTCAGAAAAGCCTTAAAAATTAATTAAATAAGATTCAAAAACTATACTATGTTATTCATAATTTTATAGAAGCGGCGGCGTTTCTTTTTCAAGTTTAAACGTCTATCTGACATTGATTATTATTGCCGTTTTTTATTAAAAAAAAATAAGTACTTGTCCCAAGTAACCCCACCACAAGGTGTTACTTGGGACAATAGCTTATTCTCATTGAAAGTTTAAGTAACATTATTTATGGAGTTACTTAGGACAGTCGAGATGTTTTTAAAGAAACTATCAATGTTGATAAAAGGCAAAATAGAATGAAAAATAATTTTGATGACAATGTATTAAAATAGCAATAAAAATTTATTACAATTCCATAAAAATCAGATTTGATTTAATAGTTGAATTGGAATGTTATGGAGTTCGTATTAGATTGAATACAGGCATGTTGTAATTAATAGTGAATTTATTAAGATGAGCAGTCTTAAAAATGTGCCAGTCCCTTCGGACAACTTTTCCTTACAGATAATTCATCAGCTACAGTTGGAAAAATGAATGCATTATCACATTTAGAACTCTTCCTCAAGAAAGAACAAGACCACTCATCATCATTACATTGCAGCCCAGTCACTTTACAGATAAAATATTTTTAAACTGATTTCTTGCTCGATTCTCTATAATTAAGCTTCACAAGAAGAAAGTCGCCCGCTTTAATATTAACCAAATCCTGTGAAGGAATTTCTGGTAGGCGTGTAGTGTCTTCATCGCTTGAAGTCTGAGATTTATTTGAGGCTTCTTCCTCCTCTGTAACTGAGCCTGGGTCATCAGGATTGTCATGCTCTGTAAAATGCTCAACGCAAACACTCTCCAGGAGCTGCAGATACCTTCTTACGCGACACTGTTTGCCTGGTTCCTTTTCCAAAGCGTGCAGGTTTTTATAATTTCTACAAATCTTTCTGACTATGACATATTTTCAATACCATCAGCTGGAACACCCCCACTGGACATTGATTCATTGTGACTGTCAGGGAGCCTTTTGAAGGCTTCATTTGGACAAAAAGGGAAAATGCTACAAGCCTTGAATCCCGCTTTAAAGTTGTCGATAATTTTGGATTGAGTCATCCCATCTAATGTTTTTTCAGAAGCCTAGGGAGTTTATCCTTTGGTATGGTTCCTTTATTAGATTTTCGTCCACTCCAACAGTTGAGTTCTCCAGGATCGTTTTAGAGGACCAAAGAAGGCGACATCAAGGGACTGGAAAGAATACAAATCTTACATTATTTTCTTCACAGGTTGATATCACCTTCAACGAAAGATAGCTTGCCAAATTGTCACCCTGCAAAACTTTTGGGAGATTCTCATTGTGAGGATCTGTTTTTCGAAAATAGGGCAACGTTAATGTAAAAAACCAATCCTACAGTAACCTGCCATCGAACCAGCCACTCTTAGAACGGTTGAATCTGCATCCCTTTGGACAACTTTCCATCCAGGAATCATATAAATGCTCCGATTTATAAACGACATAGGGAGCTAAGAGTGTTCCTGAAACCTGCAACCCGCAAGCATTACATATGTGCTGGATTTTGACGAATCCATCACTCTTTCAGCACGTTTACTTCCTCGACGTGTTATAACTTTTGATCGCCCAGGGTCTTCAGTCATGTTAGTCTCGTCAAAGTTAACAACCCTATCTGCAAGACTAACTTTAAAATTTTCAAAGTAAGTGTTCAGAACAGACTGGCCTACTTCAGCTCTTCTTCTTTTTATATTGTCGCACAAACGAACAGAGAGTTCTTTATTTCGCTCTAGAAGTGACGCGCACCAGTCAACCCCAGCATGGTTATTCTTGAACAATTTTTGTATTATACCTCGTCTGTCAAGGTAACCTTTCATAAGGTAACGAATGTCTAGGTATGAAAACGGAAACCCTATTCAGCAGTTTTCACCAGTCCGTGAACAAGATTTTTTTTCTCATGCGAACTTAGCGCTGTAGGTTTCCACCGCGTACCACTATTCAATCCCTTCATTTTCCTCTGAAGCGTTGATTTTTAAATTACATATTTTTCGGAAACTTTTCTTATACTTAGTGATCCTTTCTTGAGTTCTTTTAGAGCTGTTCCCAGAGCATCCAGAGTGTAGTCGGCATATGTTCGACTTCCAAGCTTTCTTTTATACTTGCAACCCATTTTATTTTTTGGAATTGAGCTGAAACAAAAAGAAACATTATAGTAGGTCTATAACACCTAACCTTATACAAAGAAAGAAATAGAATGGATGCAAAATGATAAATTAAATATATTATAGTGTATGAACATGATTTTAGAGTTACTTTAGACATGTCCCACGTAACCCCAAAATTACAATTAAAAAAAAATTCTCTGAAACAACTAACCATTAATCTTAACCAAACTTTTCCCATTCTATCTCTATATTACAGGTTATGAAATAATTAGAGCCATGCATGCTTAATGCATACTGATAAAGTCCAGGAACAGAAGTTTTTTGTTTTGAAATAAAATGTTTCAATATCTCTGAAAACTGAAGAAAACACATTAAATGAGCTTTTATCTGGTTCTACAATCTCAGAACAATGTTTTGAATAGGTCCAGCATAAATCAACTGTGAAATATGAAATGTGAGGTTATGCTAACCTAACAAACCAAAATTGCCCATTTTGTACCTTACTTTTCGCGTTAAGGATACAATCCCATTTGAACAGCATAGGGTATCTCATATTATACAACTGTGTGGCTGAAATATAGTATGAGAGCTAGCAACATCGGGAAAACAAGAATTTCAGGTAGGCCAGTTTTCATATATGCTCTTTCATTCCCACGGACAGTATACGGGCCAACTGACAGCGGTAGAGGTTGCGTTCATTAGTGCGCATCGTACCTGTACAGGTAAAATAATAAATTTTGAAACAATTTTAAGATGTTTTTTTATAAAATTTTTTAAACTGGTCGAAACCTAAAATTAATATTGCCAGACGTTTTTATTATCGTTTATACTATGCCAAACGCTAATTTTGACTAAAAAAGAAATTTATTTTTAAAATATTTCAGTACGGCTGAAATTTTTATGTGATGTGAGTACAGACATTTACGCGTTAGTTGCGCAAGCGAGAGAGACAACACCAGCTGTTCCTAGTCAAGATGGCGCCAGTTTAGTTAAATTGTAGTGTTTGCTGTTGTTGTTTCATGTTTTTAATAAAATTATGTTACAATGGCCAGTGATAAAATAAAATGTATTTTTTGTAAAGAAAAAAATGGAAAAATAATAACTTTTGTTGAAGAGAAACTGAAACAGTGTAAAGAAGTTTTACAAATACGTGTAAATTTTAAACTAAAATATAATAGTACACAGTTACCTGAGCAAGTGAATGACACCGATGGATATCACAGAAATTGTTACTGTAGTTTTACAGCTTTAATGGCAAAATATCGTAACCGGGCTGACATTAATTTCTCGTCAACAGTAGACTTCCCAGCACATCTAGTTTAACTCCGGTATCAAATACTGCAGCATATGTTAGCGAAACGCCAGATAATACTTCTTCAAGTTCAAATTTAGATGTCAGTATTCAAGAAATTGACACTTCTAATGCAATTTCTGAGGCTAAAAGTGTAGATAATATAGAGACAATTTCAAATGTCAGTATGTCACACGAGTATTTTTTTTTAGTAAAAAAGATCGAAAACAATCAAGAGGTAAACAACAAACTTTACATTCCTCAAATGATACAAAAATTTACAAAAAAATATCAGAGTGGATGTCAGAATTAAATAATCAAGAGTTGTTAGAAAAAATCGGAAATTTACAATAAAAAAACTATTTTTTATCATCATTCTTGTGAATTGATGTATTTAAATGATTATAATAAAGTTATTGCTGACAATCCACACACCTCCTGGCGTGATAATCGAAGCATCCACCAACGCATTTTTAATCAAATTGTATCATTAATCGATGAAGAAGTTAAAAAAAAGTGTTTGCTGTTATCTTCTGTATGTGATACCTACAATAATGAATTGAAACTTATAATGAAGTGGTCGAACTGGTAATCGTAATAATATAATAAATTGGTTGTTAAATAAATGAATAAAGAAATAAGAGTAAAAAGTTCTCCAAAAACAAATTGTTAAGCTAACTAGAGATACAAACCATTCACCACAAATAATGCCTTTGTCCCAGTCGGTAAATTAAAGTAGGGCCGATTCATTATTTTGATTTGCTTAATTACCACAAATTTATGCTTGTTATTTCCACTATACATAAATAATAAAAATGCAATGTAACACTAATAAAATGATCTCGGACGCCAAGTTATTTTTTATAATGCTCGGAATAACTAAACCTAGGTTGTTAACAATAAAAATTTTATCGAAAAGTAAAAAATAATATATATACAACTATGTTTATTAACAGTTAAATAAAATATATCTTAAAAATAGCCTTAAATTACTAATTAAATCATAAATACCTATTACAAAATATACTACATCTTCTTGAGAACCCCTGGTATTATAAAAAATAATGCAGAAATGCAAACCAAGGTGACGTAATCCTTGAGTCAATGTTGCACAATATATTGCAATAACAATGCTTTTATGTTGTCAACCACACCCAAACTGGAATTTTTCTTCTAATAAATGTATCTTTATGAAATTGAATAATCCGTTTAATGCATGTTCTTGAAATTTTCAAATAACAATTGCAATCATAAAATTAAATGCGTACTTAAAATGTAATTAAAGTGTAAATCCAATCTGTCCCCTTTATAATTAATATTCCCCAAAATGCAACTGCTTTCTTACACTAGTCATTAATTCAAGTAAATTAAAAGTAAAAATAAAAGAAAAGAAAGTAAAAGTGAAGTGCCTGAAAAGAGCAAATGTTTTAATTTTTAGTATAATGCGTTAAAATATCTTACCATCGAATCAATGGCACTTTCACTAAATTTAGGTGGAAAACCCAAAGAAGCTTCCTACCCAACATGAGGTTCATTAAGTACTAAAATGGACGCCTAGAATATCAGACGATGATGAAGCCGTGCGCGAAAAATTTGCGCGAACATATTTGAGCAGAAAAATAATTTAAATGGGGATTATAAACCATTAAGAAGTACATACATTTAAGTTACACCAAAATGAAAATTAAGTTGCCTATCTCATAGCTATAATGCAAAAATAATTAAAATTTTTCTTATATTTACAACTGAATGAACGAAAGACCTAAAATTACGGTATATTTTAATACAACTCAAAGTGGGTTGTTACATACTTCAGCCTCAGTCAGAGGTAAATTTAGTGACAAATAATTATCTTGAAGAGAAAATATCCAAGCAATTCAAGAAAAAAGTTATCATGCATAAGAACCGTAATTTATTAGAAGATGATGATTTGATCACACTTGAAGAGAATGACCTTATTGATAAAGTTGCATTAGTCCTACGACACACTATTTTAAAGATTTTGATAAATCAAAATTACCATCTAAAATCAAGACACGGGACTTAATCAATAGTGAATGTACGATTCCTGAAAAATTAGATCGATTGTTCAAAGTATTGATAGGAGGCAGAGATGGTGTTGACTGTACTTGGTTAAGCAACTCAATGGCTTCTGATACTATTTTTTGTGTGAGTAATGGTACTATTAAACCATCAAAGCACATAACTCTTGGTATGACTATAAAAAGTCTTACAAGTAGTAGAAGAATCATTAATATTCTTAATCGCCTTGGACATTGCTGCAACTGTACTACACTAGAAGAACTGGAAACTGAAGCTACTTACTCATCGGTACATTGCTCTGAAATTAGTCCACTTAACATTATTCGGAAATCGTCGTTATGCACAGGTGTAGCCTTCGATAACTTCGATAGATATGTTGATAGTCTCAATGGAAAAGAAACTTTGCATGCATAATTTATCAAAATATTGATAGTGATGATTCTAATGAGCGTGATATCAATTCCAGCAGTGATGAGTCCGACATGTTACCACCACCAGAAAAAAGAAGACGAACCTTTGAAGCCATTGTTCCTGAACTTGTTCCGATTTATAACCCATTGCAAATGATGGAACGATTAACACCTATTGAGAACATGGAACAATCTATTCCGAGTAATTTTTCTGTTATTCCAACTACGGATTTCTTACATATGACTTCACTCTTTTTTCATGCACGCCAAACACTCCAATGTGGACGGGATTTAATTGTAGAATTATAAAGGATAATACTCCGAAACGAAAAGTATCTTATCTTACTTCAATCAATTTATCACCAGCAGACGCATCAGTAGTAAAGTTGACAATGGAACAGGCTCTAAAAGTTGGTGCAGAATGTGATCAAAAATTTGTCAAGTAACATATGATTTGGCCATTGTTAAAGTAGCCCTCAAACTTCAGGCAACAGAGAGCCCGAAATTTGATAATTTCTTCATACATCTAGGTTCATTTCATTTGATGATGGCATTTTTTAGGGCGATTGGAGTATTTATCAATGAGTGTGGATGATCACATATGATGATTGAAAGTAAGATTATAGCATCAGGCTCGGTGAACGGAATTATCGATGGTAAGCATTTTAATCGTTGCAAACGTTACACTTCGATCAATATTTAAAAACCAAAAAAAGTCGAACACAGTTTTGTAAAAGAACAAATCTTTGATGATCTTTTAAGTATCAAGACCTTGAGGTATCCCATTCGACTACGACTGCTGAATTATTACCGAATCAGGTATTGTTCCAACTGCTTTCTTTGTACCAAAAATTCGTTGAAAAACAAGACAAGGCGATCATGGTAAAACTGCTCAGTACTACATGACCTATATCCAACTAGTTTATGATTACATCATCTTATCAAGGAGCATACGCATGGGTGATTTTGAAATGTTCAAGTATGTAATTCCAAAAATCACCAATTTATTTTTTATTGTTAATCAGCCAAACTACGCTCGATGGTATGTCAAATATTACGATAATATGAAGAATGTTGACGACACCCATCCCGGACTTGAAGACGACTTCAAATCTGGATGTTTTGGAATTAGAACTGACAAACCTTTCTAGAGGATACCGATAGATCTTACGCTGGAACAAATTATAAATGCCGATGCTGCTAGACGTCTCAATGGTATTGCGCATTTTACAAATTCTATTGCCGCACGTCAACGCTGGACAAAAAGTCACAGCATTAGTGGTGCTTTGAGCTCCCATGTTTGTGGATTAAGATACTTGCAAGACGTAACCACAGACTTACAACCTAATCGGATTAAAATTTTTGAAAAACAATTAGCCGAATTTATTGATATCTTTGAAAAAACTGTACGCTGTTCGATCCAAATTTAGGTAAAGTGAATCTTTATAATATTGCTACTGCTAAGCCGGTCTCTCAAGATGTTGCTGAGTTACTACTGAACATCGAAGAAAATGGTGATGTTTTAAGAAAGCAGTTTATTACTGAATGTGTTCTTGATGAAGGTCGATTTGACAAACCTATAAAAAAAATCGGGTGCTCAACTTCGCTCACGCTCAAAAAAAAAGAAATTAACTCTGAGAATGCAAAGAGATTTTTTTGGGAGAATGTTATGGATTTCCTTAACTCATAAGGTTGATATTGAGAAAGTATTGACATTTCCTCTAACACCAGTGCCAACATCAATGTGCCACGCTGATGGCATCATTTGTAAAACTGACAAAGCTCAATTAGTATAATTGATTAAGAAGAAAATCGGTGATAATGTCGATCAGCCACCTTTGTGTAGATGATTTCTTTATGTCATATCTTATGAAAGAAATACCTATAACCTACGATGCTATATCTAAAAAATTTCTGAGTATGATACTACGATCAATACTTTACACCGTCAATAAAAGATTATGAGCGTCGAAACGAATCAATCAGCCAAGTTATAATCGGGCCCAATCAACTTCGTCTACACAATTTTGTAAGTGAACTTAAAAATATACATTTTAAGGAAGCTCTGGTTAATTTTTTTATTGATCATTGGACCGGTGATAATATGGCTCCTTTCATTGGGAATAAAATAATTTATTTGGACTTCAACAAGTGCTACTTATACCGGGTTGAAAATAACAAAGTTATTAGAACTGTTGAAGATTCATTATCTTGTGAAGGACATGAAGAAGCAGATTCTCGCATAATTTATCATATTTGCCAAATAAATTTCGATGCCGAAGTTGTAATACGCTGCTCAAATACAGTAATAATACTTCTTAGCAACATAGATCACGTAAATGCATCATTAAAACTCTGGATAAATTGAAGTGTGGGGAATCATGAGCGATTTATAGGTGTCTACCAAATATACCAAATTTTAGGCAATTCTTTATCGAAAGCTCTACCGTGCTTTCACGCACTCACAGGGTGCGACTACACACCAGCTTTTTTTCGGAAAGGTAAAATTGGGCCTTTCAAAGTGCTAGAGCAATCGGAGCAATATCAGTCAGCCTGTCAAAATATTATTACAGATGATTAGGAACTGCTGGATCAGACATTTACAACCTTAGAAAAATTTATTTGACATATATACGGAGCACTTACCGGTCTAAAAATCAGGTGATAATTTTGAAAAAAAATTCCGTAATTTTGACTCATTAAGCCTACCACCATGTAAAGCTGAATTGTCCAACACTTACTACGAGCTCGGTACGTCACAAAGTTTTGGTGAAATGCTCATTTAAAACTCGACATCTTTATCACCTCAAGCTTCCGGTTGGACCATTAACGATGATACATATGATTTTATCTGGTTCGTTGTGTTGGATGTTCCAATAAAAGTTGCCGTGGAAAAAAAATGTCACTTTTCATAATTAATTGTAGTTAGTGATTATTTCTGTACTGACGTGTTTATTTTTCTTTTAATAAAAATGATTAAACCCAACTTCCTGGTGTTTGAAAAGCTTCAATAAACAATTGGTTATGGGCCCAGACACCCTACAATAACAGGAAGCTTGGAACGTACAGTACAAGTTAAAACCAGTTTCGGCTAATCCACTGTCCAAATTTAATGGTGATAACTGGAAAGCATGGAAATTCGAAACTCAAGTCATCTTGAAAGAACGTGGACTGTTTGCAATTGTGTCTGGAGTTTCAGTGAAATCAGAGGATGAAGCAGACAAGTCATATTGGATTAAACAAGATGCTAGAGCAGTAGTATAGCTATAGCGGTTCTGTCCCACTTTTGTCACTAGATTTGTCACCAGATCTAGGAAAAAGTCACCAGAAAAGTTACTAGATTTCAAGGTCAGTAACATTGCCTATTTTAAGGGGAAGACCGCAGGTGTGTAATCCTCTTCAAGGTCATGCTTGCACGAGTCCTTCAAGGTCACTAGAAAAGTTACTAGATTGTTGATTGTCCTGAAGGTCATTGCCCTCAAGCAAGTCTATGCATGTTTCGAGGCCGCGCCCTATTCTGAGAAACAAAGGTGGCCCATTGTTTAAAGTCTATGCTTTCAAGGTCAGAGAAAAAAGACGATCTATTGTTTTGGCTGAGTCATTCTAGGAAATCAAGAACAAAGGCGATGCATTGTACAAAGTCTATGCTTTCAAGGTCACATGAATGAACAAAGACTATCTTTTGTTCCATTATTCTAAAATAGATTGTTATCTCAATTCTAGGAAATCAATAACAAAGACGATGCATTGTTCAAAGTCTATGCTTACAATTTTCAAGGTAAAAGAACAAAAGCGATTCATTCTTCTGGTCGAGTTAAAAAATAAATTGTTATCTCAATTCTAGGAAATCAAGAATGAAGGCGATGTATTATCAACGCTTCAAAGTCTATGCTTACAATTTTCAAGGTAAAAGAATAAAAGCGATTCATTCTTCTGGTCGAGTTATAAAAATAAATTGTTATCTCAATTCTAGGAAATCAAGAATGAAGGCGATGTATTATCAACGCTTCAAAGTCTATGCTTACAATTTTCAAGGTAAAAGAACATTCTTCTGGTCGAGTTATAAAAAATAAATTGTTATCTCAATTCTGAGAAATAAGTCTGTGCTTATAATTTTCAAGGTAAATGAATAAAGACGATTCATTGTTCTGGTTGATTTATAAAAATAGATTGTTATCTAAATACATCTCTTTCAAGAACAAAGGCAATCCATTGTCAGCGCTTTAAAGTTTATGCTTATAAGGTCACACCTCTGCAAAGACGATCCATTCATCTCAATTCTAGGAAATCAAGAGCCCTGAGGTGCATGTTTCAAAGCCACGCCCCCTAAACAGGTGGCCATTCCCCTAAACAGGTAGCCGTTTCCTAAAAACAGGTAGCCGTTTCCTAAAAACAGGTACCCGTTTCCTAAAAACAGGTAGCCGTTTCCTGTAAACAGGTAGCCGTTTCCTAAAACAGGGGGTCCGTTTCCCAAAACAGATAGCTGTTCCCAACCGTTTCCCCCGAAAAAGGCGGTCTATTGTTCAGGTCGAGATTCCACATCTCAATTCCAGGAAATCAAAAACAAAGACGACGCTTCAAAGTCTATGCTTACAATTTTCAAGGTCATACGAGAGAACAAAGACATTCCATTGTTCAGGTTGAAAATAGATTGTTAAATACACTTCAATTCTAGGAAATCAAGAACAAAGACGACGCTTCAAAGTCTATGCTTACAATTTTCAAGGTAAAAGGACAAAGACGATCTATGGTTGAGTCGTAGCTTCTGAAATTCTGAGAATAAAGACGATGCATTGTTCAGACTGGTCATCTAACAAGTAAAATATTTTTTATAAGACTACCACAATATACAGATAAAAATTGATTTAAGTAAATACACATATTATGGGAAGTTTGATGTACTTAACATACCTTTGCTGGATCATATAACATTCCTACAACCATATGTAAACATGCTCACTTCGTAGTGTTTAGTCGTAGTGCAGTTGCGGACAAGTAAAGTCATGAAAAAAGCAATAAAATCGCTCCTGGATACCTCATGTAATAACAATATGAATAATAATTTAACATTTTGTTGTTCATGCTGTCAAAATAGTGATGGTAGTAGTAGTAGCAAAAATGAAGAGAAACAAGATGAAGGTTATTCCGACTGGTCATCATCATTTCAACATAGGGCTGAGGTGTATAAACAGGCAGCTAATGAATACTTAATCGATTGTGCTTCCTATAAACTATCGAACGATACGCATATTGAAATTGGATACAGTACACACCTTAACCTTGCACCAGTAGTGCGTATGAGATGTGGCAACAACGTGGTATTAGACGTGAAGGAATGGTATGAACTTTTAAGATGGTATTCATATGTAGAAATACAATTTCTCCGATCCCAAGAAATTGAAAGCCAAATTGATTGGTCACATGTAAACGAGGAGGATATAATACATGAGCAAGATTACGAATCTCTATCTAGTAATCTCGGTATTTATTGCAATTGGGAATTGCTTAAAGGATATGAGAGAATTTTGAAAACTGTTATGATAGAAAACTACAACTGTTGTTCGTGTACATTCAATGCCCATAACATAGAGGAACTATTCGATTTGAAGGATATAATAAGCTATAGATTGGAATTCCTTGAATCTTACAATCTAGCCTGTTTCTATGAAAAATTCATACGGCAAGTGGTTGACTACCGTCGTTTTCGTGAGAAGGTATTCGGTGATGATGACATTTATAAAGACATTGATGATGTTATAAATGCCAAGTATAATATTAATTCACATAACGCTGTATGCTTAATGGAAATATTGTACTATCGCCCTGCCTATCTAATGTATAGCATTTACTAAAAATAAAGTTTTTACACGATTTTAGGTATAAATACCCTACCCTATCCCTCAAGGTGAACAATGATAGGTAAGAAGCGGAAGAGTGCAGGTGGTTTAGTGAATACGCTAATCAATAAACTACCGGTGGAATTGCATTTACCCGGTTACCAGTACTGTGGTCCCGGTACAAAATTAGAGAAACGACTAGCACGCGGCGACCCCGGTATTAATCAATTAGATGCGCAGTGCAAACTGCATGATATCAGTTATAGAGACTACCAAGATTTAGAAAGTCGACATAGAGCAGATAAAATTTTAGAAGAAAAAGCTTGGGAACGCTTTAAATCAGCAGACGCAACATTAGGTGAACGAGCTGCAGCTTTAGCAGTCGGTACCACCATGAAGGCAAAGAGAAAATTCGGGATGGGGTGTCGGTCCAAGAAGAAGAATGGTGAAAGTTTATTGCATGTACGGAAAACAATAGCTAAAGAAATGAAAGCTAACGGAGATTTCACCGACACTATAAAGTCAGCACTGTCAACGGCAAAACGTGTAGTAAAAGGTTGGGGGAAAGACAAAACATTACAGTTCCTAGAGTAATTCCCTTACCTAAACAAGGAGGTGTTTTGCCATTTCTTATTCCGTTATTCGCAGGATTATCAGCAATCGGTGCTTTAGCTGGCGGTGCATCGGGAATTGCCAAAGCAGTCAATGATGCAAAAAATGCCAAAAAATTGCAAGAGGAGACATCGCGCCATAATCGTATGATGGAATCAATCGCTGGTGGCGCATTCTATCTAAAACCATACAAATCTGGAGGTGCATTATACTTAAAACCGTTTCCAAAAAACTGAGTAGATTACCCGAAAGAGCGTTAACAGATATTGATTTAAAGAAATACACAAAAGGTGTACCATACTTTAGGGGTATTTTTATGAGAGATAGCCTGCCTAAATTACCACAGAAAAATGAATCTGGAATCATCAACTTAGATAGTCAGAGTGGACCGGGTACACATTGGGTTTGCTACAAAAAAGCGTGGTGAAAAGGTATGGTATTACGATAGCTTCGGTAATCTTCGACCACCAGTTGAAGCGATTAACTACTTTCGGGGATGTAAAATTTATTATAATTACAATCAAGATCAGGAATTTAATAGCATTATTTGCGGGCACCTATGCCTACAATTTCTATATAAATAATCAACATAACCCTAAATTTTCTCAGTTATGTCAATAACATTCAGTTTAGAAGGTGTTGGTAACATAGCTAGCTGCAACTTCTACCCACCGATAGAGCTAGATTTGGAGAAGAAATACGTTGTTGGATTGGTGGGATTTTACGGTTGCAACAGCATTAGAAACATTTATACGGGCAACGATAGATTTTATTTTAGAACAAATTCATCTCATTTGCGAGTGATTAATATTCCACACGGTGCCTATGAGTTAGATGAAATTAGTGCTTACTTGAAATCAAAGATACCCACAGAAAAATTTTTCATTAGGGCAAACAACAATACGCTTAAGTGTGAGATAAACAGTTCATTTGAGATCGATTTTACTAAAGAGAGTAGCATTGGCCGCATGCTCGGGTTTGAGCCTAGAGTACTAAAAGCGAACGTTCTCCACACATCTGCGTTAGACATCCAAATAATTAAACACACTAATCTGCATGTGGAGTGCAACATTATAAAGGGATCTTATCGAAACGGTAAACCTGCAAAGGTAATATACGAAATTGACGTTTCCGTACCCTCGGGCTACCGTTTGGATAAAGTTCCAACCAACACTCAATATTTAGAAATAAACACAGACATAATCAGTAATATAACAATAAAATTGACAAATCAAAAGGGTGAGTTAATAGACTTTGGTGAAAGTGAACCATTCACGGTACGCTTAGAACTAAAAGAACATGGGTCTGCGAATTAATCACAGGACATCTTCATACAAAAGGCCTAATCAACCCTCATTGCAGTTAACATCTGCAGAGAAATATTTTTTTAACATCAATTGGATTGAAAGTTCTGAGTGAGCAAACCATTAAACGTGTTTCAAAGCGTACATTTTAATAGAATTAATGTATCTCTAAGAAATATTAAATTTGTTGAATGAAGTTTACTTTAATGTCTATCTCTTTTACACAATGATATGTCCCGCTTACATACATCTGAAGCTGAATGCATTTGTTTTATTGAACAATGGGCTTTCTTTGTTAATAATAGCATTTGCATTCTTAAAAATTTGTAGGAATGTATAAAAAAAAATTCAAGCTAATAAAGACTTTCTTTGTATAAAACACACAATGCATCTGCATTCTTAAAAATTATTTTTAATCACTTTAAAACTTATATAGTAATATAATAATTAATGAAAATGTGTATGAAGAAAAAGGTTTCGCTATAAATAACAATAGGTTTGCATTCAAAAGTATGTAATTTAAAAAATGCAATATTTAATGTGAACAAGGATTTTCTTTGTATAACACATTTATAGTGCATTCTTGAAAAATATAAAGTAAACAAACTGTAAAAGGGATAATTAATAACAATTAATTTTAAAAGTTTTGAGAAAAAATTTATATATAAGACATCATCCCTTTAGTAAATCTTTAATTACTCATCAACCCTCATTACATCTACACAATGACTGAATCATTAAACATCTTTCAAAACGTACATTTTGATGATGCTATAATTAAATCAGATATTCACACCTATCTTCCGTATGGCTCTTCTAAGTATGGACCTTCCGAAGAAATACGCATTTTAATTCAAAGTCAGGATCTAATTACAGCTACTTATGATAGTTTTCTGTACATAGAAGGTAAGCTGAAGAAAGAAGATGAAGGAAAATCATGCAACTTAACCAATAATTTCCCCAACTTCCTTTTCGAAGAGATTCGTTATAAGTTAGGCGGTCAAAGAGTGGACGTTTGCCGAAATCCCGGCATAACATCTACACTTAAAGGATATATTTCTTATACGACAAGCAAGAGCAAAGCATTAAGCCATTTGGGGTGGTCACCAAAGAATGAGGAACCATTACAAGTAGAATTCAATGAGGGAAATGGCGAAAAATCCTTTGCAGTATGCATACCATTGAACCACATATTTGGAATAATGGAGGATTATCGTCAAGTGATCGTGAATATGCGTCAAGAGTTGATTTTAATTCGATCTAGAAGCGATACAAACTGCTACTATGGTGACGTTGATGCGGAAATAACCCTAAATAAAATTCAATGGAAAGTACCACACTTAACCCTTAGTGATGCCGCGAAACTAGACTTATTTGAAGGAATAAATAAGAATTCTATTATTACTGTTCCATTTCGTCAATGAATTACCTGCTTTAAAACAAGCAACCTCTGATATATGGCCAATAAAACGTCAACGCAACTAGAAAAACCACGCTGGATAATTGTTGCATTCCAACAAGGTAAAAGGTACACAAAGTCTGCAAGAGCCGGAAATTTTGATCACATTAACATCAGGAACCTTAAAGTACATCTGAATTCAGAGTATTATCCCTATGAAGCAATGCATTTGAACTTCAGTGCTAACCAATACATACCTGCCTATCGTAATTTTTTAAACTTCCGATGTGACTACTATGATGAAGATAATACAGATGCGTTATTCAACTACACCGAATTCAAATCATGTCCAGTATTTGTAATGGACTGTTCTAAACAGAATGAATCCTTAAAAAACTCAACAGTAGACATCAAATTGGAAATGCAAACACTAACACCTTTCGATAATGGAATCGTTGCCTATGGTCTTATTCTCCACGATGCTATTGTGCAGTACAACCCACTCACCGGAGAAGTGAAAAAATTGTAATCTGTATTATATAAATAAAAAATGTTGTTATTATTCGTTTAGTTTCATTTCATCCATCAAAGATGAAAGTAGTTGCGCAGAACAAAAACTACCAATTCAAAATCATGACTTTGATGAAAAGTCTGGCACTTCAAAACATGGCGATTTACTTCCTAATAGTATACGTGGCATTATATGTGGCCCCTCCAACTGCGGCAAAACAAACGCAATGATTAGTTTGCTTACTGAGAAAAACGGTTTGAAATTTAAACATGTATACGTATACTCCAAATCATTAAATCAAAACAAGTACAAACTTTTACAGGAAATCCTACTTCCGATAAAGGATATAGGTTACTTTACATTCAGTGATAATCACGATGTGATTGAGCCGAATTGTGCAAAAGCAAATTCTATCTTTATCTTTGATGATATCGCCTGTGAAAAGCAAAATAACATAAGGGCATATTTTTCTATGGGTAGACATAACGATATTGATTGTTTCTATTTGGGTCAAACTTACAGTAAAATTCCAAAGCAATTAATTCGTGACAATGCGAATCTAATTATATCATTTGAGCAAGATGAATTAAACCTAAAACATGTGTATGAGGATCATGTAAGCCCCACCATAAGCATGACACTGTTTCGGGATATGTGTTCAAAGTGCTGGATAGATCCGTTTGGGTTCATAGTCATAAATAAGGATGCTGAAGTCAGTAATGGTCGCTATAGGAAAAGGTTTGATGAATATATAATACCTTAACCTGATTTCAGTGGTTTAGTAGTTACACACCCGTTTAGGTATTAACAGCCATTTTGCTACAATGGATAATAAAGAGATGATATTAAAGCGAAAAATTATTCAGGCTCGTAAAATAATACAGCAGAAATACAACAGTCTTAAAACTGCCCGCATTGATAATGAAAGAACGTTTGAAAGTACTTATAAACCTCTAATAGAACCCCTAACTGAAATAGCGAATAAAATGCATCCTGATAAGAAAACAAAGGAGTCCGTTAAACCCAAAAACTCGCCTTTGTTCATATTTCGCAGAAAACATGCTACTACTAGCCCGCTAGCACACTCATTAGCAACGAAGACAAGCCCCCTAGCTCAACTTCCGCTGTTTCAAATAAATCCCCCTCCTCGTACACCACCTTTCCTAGAAACATCTGTCGTAGGAGAGATTACTGCCGAGGAAGAAGAACCTCTTAGTATCACAGATGATTCCTGCAATGAACCCATCTCTGAAGAATTTCTCGAGCAGTACCACGAATTACCTCGTATATATGTTGAACGTATTATGAGGGATCTTGAAGGTGCTATTGATCACACTTATGGAGTCCACTACGACGCCAAAACAGACAAATGGGCAATTGGTAATACCCCATCACAATTAAAGGAAAGGATATGATCATTAATGGTGTCACGTATAAAGGGACTCCAGGTTTATATGATCTGCTTATTATGAATGAACCCGATTTAAATCTAGTAAATTCAAAGGATAGAAAGAATTATAAACGTATTTTAGCAGCTACAAATGTTGCAAGGCGAGATTATGATGTAAGTGGACAGATTCGAGGAAGCCGCAGCAAAAAGTATACACAAATAATTAAACCCTTGCTGTCATCACCCACAACTCAGGGAGGTGGAGCTATGTTTTTTAAGGAATTAACAAACAGGCCGATTGAATATAAGTATTGGAATGATGTACATGAACTAATTCGTGATCTAGAAGTATTGTGGGCAGAAAAATTGGCTGGAAACACCGGTGTCGTGAACGATATAATATCAATTGTAGAGGAATTGTATGAAGATGGATACATTGAAAGACCAAACACTAGTTTTCTGAACAATATAAATCAGACTGCATTGATGTCGACATATCATAACTAAAATGCCTCTTGATAAATTTGGACGGTCACATGCCCAGTATCAATTTAAGAAATTAACCCCTCAGTTTCAACTTATTGATGATAATCAATTCGATATCGAGAATAAGAGACTCAGCAATGTTGCCAACCCCATAGATCCTCAAGATGTCATCACCAAGCAATACTATTTATCGACAAGGTTGAATTTGGATGGAAACCGTTTGACCCAGTTGGCGGATCCGGAAGAGGATGGTGATGCTATAAGTAAAGGATACCTTGATTTTTGTCTGCAAGCAATTCAGAAAGCTGTTAAAGGGAACTTTAACGCTTATCTAGTGTTGGAGGAAAAACTACATCAACTTAAAGAAATTGTGGATCATGTCCAAATTACAACTCGTCAATGAATTGCACAAACCCGCAAGAAAAAATTTTAAACGAAGGCGCACAATAATTAAGGGATATGATGACCTCTGGCAAGCAGATTTGGCCGAATTTAACACATATGCCAAACAAAATAAGGGCTACAAGTATATTTTAGTAGTTATTGACTGTTTTTCGAAATACTTGTGGACCAAAGGATTAAAAACAAAAACGGGCTTGGAAGTTGCCAAGGCCATGCAGGCAATCTTCAAAACGGGCCGGAACCCTTCCAATTTGCAGACAGATGCAGGAAAAGAATTCTACAATGAGCATTTCACTAAACTAATGCAGCGTTATGGGGTCAACCATTACTCCACCTATAGTACAAAGAAGGCAGCAATTGCGGAACGAGTGATCAGGACCCTTAAGTCTGCCCTATACAAGTCATTCAGCCTACAGGGTAAATATAAATGGATTGATACAATTGATACCGTAACGATGGATTATAACAATCGTAAGCATAGAACTATAGGAATGAAGCCCAAAGATGTCGGTAATCATACAAAGCTAGAGGCTTACACTCACATAAAAATAGTTGATAGGAATCGTTATTGTGTGGGTGACATAGTACGAATCAGTAAGTTTAAAAGTATTTTCGCTAAAGGATACACCCCCAATTGGTCAAGTGAACTATTCAAGATTGTGAAAGTTTGCATTACTAACCCAACCACCTACATGTTGGAGGACATGGAAGGATCACCTGTGCTGGGAGGCTTTTATGAACATGAATTACAGAAAACAAACCATCCGGATGTGTACCTTGTGGAAAAAGTGCTTCGCTCCAAGAATAACAAGTTATTCGTAAAGTGGTGGGGATTGGATGAAAGATCATGTATCAATAAAGACGATTTAGTTTTATAATATAGCTGTAGGCATTGTAACTTTTAGATGAATTAAAACCATATAAAAAATTATAATTGTATTTATTTAAATATTACATCATCTTATATAGTAAACCTAAAGTATTTCTATAATCGTTTAAATTACTAGACGGCCATATCCCCGAATCTGGTCCACATCTCCATCCCAAGCAGGAATCACCTTTCTCAATGTTTTCCAAAATCCAATTTTGTGGTGTTCCTCATTTTCCCACGGTTGAAACTTATATGTAATGTTTTGTTCTAACAATACTTCAATTAAAATAGTGAGGCACTTGTAATTAGCATAATATGCTGCTGTCTCGATACATTCACTTATATGAAGTGTCTTTATAAACAATATTTTGTACGCTAGCATTTGTACACAATGAATCACCCCATAATAACTTGTATATGTACATTTTAAGGGGTATGTCACCAAGTAAATTCATGCCATCTAAAATCCTATTTACATCATTAGAGGTTAACGAACCTTTATCGGTACACAAGTTCGTAAAACTTTTAATGGTATTGTCTAAGCTAATTTTTCTATCAAATAATGTCTTAATAATTACTGCATTTGCACACTTTGAGTTTACACCAGTTAAAACACTCATCGGGAATAACAATATTTTGCAATATATTCAATATAAATGTATAGTTTTCAGGAGAGGTCAAAGAACGCTTCAGGTACTTTTTGTAGATTTGATCACTACTGCACTGCAGCTCTTCCTGCTCATTGTTTACTGAAAGTTGTACCCCCAGGGTCTAGTATCAGTGAAATCAAAATTTACTAGGCGTTTATCATCATAAGGATTGAGTATGACTTTATTTTGTTTAATGGTAAATACATCATGCTTCTTTGATCTTATGAGGTGTTGATAGCGCCTTATTACGCCACCATCAAATAAAACCTGTTTATAATCATTAATAGTGATCTGCCTCACACTTGCGTGGGTAGAACCCTTTGATTTTTTTACAACCTTTTCATCAACCGCGTAAGCATACATTTTTGCACGAAGTCCTACAAATTCAACCATAATTTTGCCATGATTTTCATCTTTCATTAAGCCGGGGACCTTTTTATTTACTAATGGGAGTCTAAAGATGTTGTCGGGATTATAATCAGATGTATCGAATTTATCGATGTCCTCTTTAATACATTCATAGATATCGGGAACCGAAAAGGCGTATATGAGACTATCCGTATCCGTGTACAAGAGCTTAGCACTATTATGGAACTTGGGTAGCGTGTAACCGTAATGAAAATTATATAAAAAAGTTTTTGAAACGTCTAAAACACTGAATCCTGCATATATAGGTTTATTGAAATATACTTCAAGCTTATTCATTTCAATGATAAGCATATCATTGTCAAATATTGTACAACTATGAAAATTTGGTTTTGATATGTAAGCACGAGCACCATAGCGACCCTCCCATTTCGTTACTAGCCGTATGTCCTTATGCTTACGTACATTTTCCATCAGTTTCCCGAAAACACTATTAATCATTAATTTATAGAAATTTTTATCGAATTCATTTTGAGATTGCTGACGCATGGCTGTATTTAAATCTATATATTTTTTTAACCACGGGGACTGTTTAAAACGTAATATACGGTGTACTTTTACCAACTTCAATCCATATTTTAAATATACTTTTAAATTTCTGTAATGAATTACATAATTACGTTTTGGATACAGGGTAAGCAGTAATTTTTCATTTTGGAATCAGGCGTGGGTGGAACCATATGTTCGGGTGCCAGCGGTAGATCACTGTGACTCTCATGTAATTCTATAGGATAGTCTAAATCACACTCGACTATATAACCAATTTCCGAATCATCAGGATGGTTTATTAAATCTAAACTTTCAAAATTAGCTTCATCAAAAGAAAAATCGCCAAATGGTAGAAATTCTGACATGGCGGCTCCATATAAATTATTCACGTCGTAGTACATTAAATACACACTTTCGGAGGTGGGATCAAATTTTTCCCCATGTACTTATTGTTAGCTTTAGCATACCGATTTGAACATTGAGCTACACCACCTCTAATCCCTCTTTCAATAAACATTAACATATCAATGTCTGTAAATAATTCTAACTTTACTTGTGTAATTTTAAGCATAGCATCGAATGCTAAACCGGGAGCTGTATAATAGTGTAGAGGATCAAGGTCGTAAGTACTTAAACAAGTTTGCCTAAAGTTTTCGAAAATATCTGCTAAAAGTAGAACGTCTGTTTTAAATACAAATCTGAGTACTCCCTAACGATTTAATACTAAATTTGTTCCAAACGTTAACCGCATGCGCAAAACTCTCATCACTGATTCCCTCATTATTAAGATGACTGAAAAATGCTTCTTTGGGAGGGAGCGTGGTCTCATTCAATTTATCCCACGTATCAATATACTCATAAGGAAACACACCTTTGCGAACTACTAGAGAAAATTCCTCCTCATTGTTGCAACTAGCGCGGGAAATAATTTTTTTACTATCCTCCAAATAGTCTGACAACTTTTCAATACTACTACTCATAAATCTGAAAGAGTCAATAAATCTAAACTTAATTTTGGTGCCTTCCATTACCTTCGTGTTTATGGGTAGCAGTGAAATCAAACCGGGAACACTAGCCAATTCTCTAATGATGAAATGAGAATCATAACCTGATAAATTATGGAACACAACTGGCAGAATGTGGGAGTCTGTATAGTTTAGGTTACACGCCTGGTGCGCTGCCCCCCGAAATGCCCCCGTAAGATGATTATGGTCTCTAACTTTTATATCAGAAGTAGTAAATGGTTTCCGACAAATGTGACAAATCGTGGCGCTTTCAAATTGCTCAACCTGACTGAGACTTAAAGTAGCCATAGGAATAATTTGATTGATTATTTCGGTAGCCCAATGTGCAATACTTTGAAGCTCGTTAACAAACCATTGAATGCAATCCTTTCCTCTATAAAGACTAAATCGAGATAAAGAATCATCATATGAACACTTCAAATAGTAGGCAATGCTGAAAGGTGTGTGTTTGGAGTGAAATAGAGTATTACCTTCGATACCATTTGCACACTTCTCTAAAATACTTTCTAAATCGGCATAAATGACAAATGGTACCTTTTCTTGGAATGGGAAATTTTTGAACTGTAAATTCATTTCCCTTTCGGTAGGCAACCTAGTAGAGCATTGATTAAGTTGCTGACAGTGAGTGGTATGTTTTTGTAGAAGGCGATCTGAAGAAAAATGGTTCAAGCATCGGTAACAAATGAATTTCTTGCCCTCATAATTAGATATCTGTTTTGAAAATAAAGCTGACATATTTTTAATCCATGTGAAATGGTATACAGTGTTATCCGCGGTCGAAAGCATTAAAAGATTTATGGGTTCTCTATCGCTTTGATGATTACTCAATACAAATGGTGAAACTTTTTTACCATTTATGCAGTACAAATTAATTGCGAGGTTGTTTAGATTCTCAAATTTTTTTACATCATCCAGCTGAATGGGGAAGTGAATTGAATCAAAATTCAAAACGTCTAGAAAATGAGGATAGCTAGAAGTTCGGTCTGATTTTTGTGAAGCAGGATATAATGCCGAAACAACGGCCCACAGGAAGCAAAACTCATCGTTATTTTTAACATTAACAACAGCGTGTTTTACTACTATGAAGCGAGGAACTTTAACATAAGTTGAACAACCACCTCTAAATGGGACATAGCTATTAATATTCACTTTTAAATGTAAGACTTCATGTACTGCCCAACCAGAATCCCTTTCAGAAAACTCCTCTAATTTTATCCGTAACTTATCATACACGTTTTCATTGTACCAGACACGTACATTGGTTGAAATATCTATAACGCAATTTTTTGTGGCAAAAGTCTTCAACTCAATATTATGATTTTGGGGTTGCATGAAATTGCAGCCTAAGACCACATTTACCTTTAGCATAGATTGCCTTAACATTAATTTCACCTTACGTGCAAAACTATTATATGCGTTTAGTAAAAATATCAAAGGGTCCTTAATGTTTGACATATTGATTATAATTCCTGTAAGCAGCCTACCATTAAAACATGAGTCTAGGGGGTACCAGCGTAATTTATGCATACCTTTTTTATTGACAATTCCACTACCAACCTTCTCTGAAGCGTTCTTTAACCGTCTCAATCTAACCAGATAGCACTTGAGCAATGCTAAATTGCTCTCAAGCTTAAGCAAGCTTTCATTGGTCTCTAATAAATTTTATGTTTAATTATATCTTGCAATAGCTTGATATTGGTGTTAACTATACGGATGTGCCTGGCAAATTCCTTTTTGTCTTCAATAAGGAACAATGCGCTTTGTTAAATTAACCATCTCACTACTACTTGGCATACTCATAGCTAGCAATATGAAGCACACACGTAACAATGAACTTTTAACAAATTGCTCTTCACAACGGTTCTAGTCACGATTGTAAAAATATGATGCACAAATTGGTGAGTAATAATAGTTACTCTTTACGTTTAACAAATTGCTCTTCGGTTTACAATAAAACTTTTAGTTAGGATTGTAAAAATATGATGCACACACTGGTGATTAATAATAGTTGCTTTTTACTTTAGGTAATTTGTTGTTGTGACGATTGTAATGTATCGACTGACGTGGGACTGTTCTTTATCTACTTATATAGAGATAAGATCGGGTAAGGTCGGATAAGTTCGGCTCACCTTTTCATAAGCTACGACTCAACAATGAATCGTCTTTGTTCTTTTACCTTGAAAATTGTAAGCATAGACTTTAAATCGTTGACAATGGATCGCCTTTGTTCATGATTTCTCAGAATCGAAGTGTAGATAACAATCTATTTTTATAAATCAACCAGAACAATGGGTCCCCTTTATTCTTGATTTCTCAGAGGTGTGACCTTGAAAATTGTAAGAATAGACTTTGAACCGTTGAACAATACATCGTCTTTGTTCTTGATTTCCTAGAATTGAGATAACAATTTATTTTTTATAACTCGACCAGAAGAATGAATCGCTTTTGTTCTTTTACCTTGAAAATTGTAAGCATAGACTTTGAACAATGCATCGTCTTTGTTCTTGATTTCCTAGAATTTCAGAAGCTATGGCCAAAACAATAGATCGTCTTTGCTCTTACACCTTGAAAATTGTAAGCATAGACTTTGAAGCGTCGTCTTTGTTTTTGATTTCCTGGAATTGAGATGTGGAATCTCGACCTGAACAATAGACCGCCTTTTTCGGGGGAAACGGTTGCGAAACAGCTATCTGTTTAGAAACGGACCCCTGTTTTAGAAACGGCTACCTGTTTACAGGAAACGGCTACCTGTTTTAGGAAACGGGTACCTGTTTTAGGAAACGGCTACCTGTTTTAGGAAACGGCTACCTGTTTAGGAATGGCCACCTGTTTAGGGGCGTGGCTTTGAAACATGCACCTCAGGGCTCTTGATTTCCTAGAATTGAGATGAATGGATCGTCTTTGCAGAGGTGTGACCTTATAAGCATAAACTTTAAAGCGCTGACAATGGATTGCCTTTGTTCTTGAAAGAGATGTATTTAGATAACAATCTATTTTTATAAATCAACCAGAACAATGAATCGTCTTTATTCATTTACCTTGAAAATTATAAGCACAGACTTATTTCTCAGAATTGAGATAACAATTTATTTTTTATAACTCGACCAGAAGAATGTTCTTTTACCTTGAAAATTGTAAGCATAGACTTTGAAGCGTTGATAATACATCGCCTTCATTCTTGATTTCCTAGAATTGAGATAACAATTTATTTTTATAACTCGACCAGAAGAATGAATCGCTTTTATTCTTTTACCTTGAAAATTGTAAGCATAGACTTTGAAGCGTTGATAATACATCGCCTTCATTCTTGATTTCCTAGAATTGAGATAACAATTTATTTTTATAACTCGACCAGAAGAATGAATCGCTTTTGTTCTTTTACCTTGAAAATTGTAAGCATAGACTTTGAACAATGCATCGTCTTTGTTATTGATTTCCTAGAATTGAGATAACAATCTATTTTTAGAATAATGGAACAAAAGATAGTCTTTGTTCATTCATGTGACCTTGAAAGCATAGACTTTGTACAATGCATCGCCTTTGTTCTTGATTTCCTAGAATGACTCAGCCAAAACAATAGATCGTCTTTTTTCTCTGACCTTGAAAGCATAGACTTTAAACAATGGGCCACCTTTGTTTCTCAGAATAGGGCGCGGCCTCGAAACATGCATAGACTTGCTTGAGGGCAATGACCTTCAGGACAATCAACAATCTAGTAACTTTTCTAGTGACCTTGAAGGACTCGTGCAAGCATGACCTTGAAGAGGATTACACACCTGCGGTCTTCCCCTTAAAATAGGCAATGTTACTGACCTTGAAATCTAGTAACTTTTCTGGTGACTTTTTCCTAGATCTGGTGACAAATCTAGTGACAAAAGTGGGACAGAACCGCTATAGCTATACTACTTAGAGCTCAAGAAATTATCGTCACAAGAATTGAGCATGGACTGCTCACACATATTCTATCTTGTGAGACCTCATATAAGATGTGGAACAAATTAAAAATAGTCTTTGACAAGGAATCGGTGGTTAGTGTCCATCTTCTTCAACAAAAGTTTTTCCTGACCGATTTTGATCAAGGACCTATGTCATCTTTTTTATCTAAAATTGAAGAGATCCGGTCAAAGTTGAAGCAAACTGGAGAGGAAATCTCTGATGATATGACTATTACAAAGATACTGATGTCTCTACCAGAACAGTACAAGCACTTTAGGTTAGCTTGGGAGTCAGCGTCTGTAGAAAAACAAACTCTCAACGAGTTGACGTCACGTTTATTGCTTGAAGAAGAAAGGTCTAGTACTGAGAAGTAAAGACTGCTACAAGAACAAGCAATGTGATATTTACAAAAAGAAAGGGCACATTGCCAAATATTGTTTCTTCAATAAGAAGCAGAGGGAGACTGAGAAGCCAGGAGATTTTACCGCATTAGTTGCTAGTGCTTACCAGCAGTTGACTGATTCTTGGTTTATGGACAGTGGATGTACTCATCATATGTGTAAGGTTTTATCTTATTTTGAAAAGTACAAAGTGTTGGACCACAACCGTATGGTGCAGTTAGGTGATGGTGCCAAAGTAAAAGTTATGGGCGAAGGCAACGTCTGGCTGAAGAATTTCAACGGAGAGGCATGGAACATGGTGCAGCTATAAAATGTTCTTCATGTTCCAGAATTAAAAGTGAACCTATTCTCTGTTATTAGTTGCCTTGGACAAAGACTTACGCATGGTGTCAAACAATAACATTTGCAAGTTTGTAAAAAACGAATCAACAGTTGCAATTGCAAAGCGTGAAGACAGAATGTTCAAAATGTGTTTTTCTGAGGCTAAGGAGAAAATGGGTTTAGCCCTAACCAGCGTCAGCTGAACGACCCCAACAGGTAATTACTGCAAAAATGATTGTGAATTATATGAGTTCCACAAGAGGTTTGCTCATCAGCATTTAGCACATGTGAAAAATATTCTTTCACAGAATAACATAAATGTAAAATGTTTGAAAAATCATTTCTGTGTTGCATGCATTGAAGGAAAACAATGTAAAAAACCACACACAACAAGCATTACAAAAACGAAAGCTCCAGGTGAATTGATTCACACAGATTTATGTGGACTAATTGAGGAAACATCTCTTGGAGGCTCAAAGTATTTTTTACTACTTAAAGATGATTTTTCACATTATAGAACTGTCTATTTTTTGAAAGAAAAAAACCAGGTATTTTCAAAAATAAAAATATTTCTTGCATTGAAAAACCAAGGAATAGATGTCAAAGTGATTAGGACAGACAAGGGACTGAATTTGTAAATAAGGCTGTAGAGACTTTATTAAATGAAAATGGAATTGTTCATCAAACTACAGTAGCTTATACTCCTGCACAAAATGGAATAGTGGAGAGAGAGATGAGAACAGTAATGGAGGCTGCAAGATTAATGTTAAGGGAAAAGAACTTAAAGAAACATTTATGGGCCGAAGCTGTTAACATGGCTGTATACGTGTTAAACATAACTGGAACCAGTTCTCTTCCAAAACAAACTCCATTTAATATCTGGTATAATAAGACATTTGATGTCATGCTATTAAAATCATCATTTGGTGCAGAAGTGTGGACTCACCTTCCGAAACAACGCAGATTGAAATTGGACAGCAAAATTTGCAAAGGGTACTTTGTTGGCTATGGAGAAACCACAAAGGGATTTAGGATTTATTATCCAGATAAAGAAATCTGTTCAGTAGAGCCTGAAGTATTTTTTGTACCACACAGAGACAATTCACTTCCTAGTCAAGAATGTCAAATCATGGAAAACTTGACACATTTTGAGCCAGATTTCATAGAAGATAATCAAGAACCTATGGAAGAGCTACAAAATGAAGTACAGCAGGAAAGTATCCAGGATGAGATAGAGGAACGCGTAACAAATAACAGTATTATTACTGAGGGGACCACAGAAAGTAACCAGATCAACAGGAGACCAACTCGTCAAACCAAGCCACCAGCAAAATTAACAGAGGATTATTACTGTTACCTGGCATTTGCTGAGGGTGAGCCAACCACACTTCAGGAAGCACTATCATCACAAGAAGCTCCAAGATGGATTCAAGCCATGGAAACGGAGATGGCAGCTCTCGCAGAAAACAAATCGTTGGTGAACCTGTGAGTAATGTGCTAGTAGTGGACACTAAATGGGTGTTCAAAGTGAAGCAAGATAAGAATGGTAAGATTAATTTGTACAAGGCTAGGTTGGTTGCGAGGGGTTTTGTTCAATAAGGTTTAGATTTTAGTGAAATTTACTCTCCTGTTGTTAAGATGGCAACTATTAAAACACTTATTGCATTAAGTAATAAAAACAGATGGCCACTTTTGCATTTGGATGTTTACAATGCTTTTTTAAATGGCTCAATTAAAGAAGATATTTATATAACTTTGCCAAATAACCTTGATATCCCTAAAAATAAGTGCTGCAAACTTCAAAAAGCTTTGTATGGTTTAAAGAATGCACCTAAGTGTTGGTATGAAAGCCTAAATGAATTTATGTAAAAAAAATGTCAGATCAATGTTTTGTATTTTTTTGTGAATGAAAATTCTAAGGTATATTTACTAGTTTTTGTGGATGACCTTTTATGTACCGCATATGGCCCTATGTTAACTCGCATTATTGATGTATTAAAAAGTAAATTTAAAATGAAAGATTTAGGGCTAGCAAGCTACTATTTAGGTATGAGTATAAAACAGGACTTGAAGAATGGTATTACAACTTTCGATCAGATTCAATATCTAAAGAACGTTTTGGATAAATTTAATATGTCTGAATGCCATCCTGTAAGCACTCCAATGGATCCGAATTTAAATTTGTCACTTTTACTAAGGGATAAGTCTGAAATTGAAATTCTAGAACAACGTTGTAGAAAACTGATTGACTGTATTATGTATGCCATGATCTTTGTTCTAGTACAACTTTTTTGTCCCGTTTTCGGACTTGTTCTAGTAACGATTTGTGGGTGTGTTTGAAGCGTTTACTCAGATATGTCAAGGGTACTGTAAATCTGAGACTAATATATAAGTCAAACATAAGTGATAGCATACTGACAGGCTACACTTATGCTGACTGGGGCAGCAATACAATTGACAGAAGATCCACAAGTGGTTACTGTTTTCAAGTTTGTGGAAATTTGGTTCTATGGGTGTCAAAAAAACAACCAACTGTTGCTTTGTCATCTTGTGAGGCTGAGTATGTTACACTCAATAATTTTGTCAGTGAAACTTGTTGGTTGAAAAACCTAATTCTCGAGTTAAATCTGTATGATGTTTTTTCAATTACGATATTTGAGTATCAGTCAACTATTCGATCATGTAATTCACATGAACAACTTAAGCGGATGCAGCACTTAGATATAAAATATCATTTTGTAAAAGAAAAAGTTGCTCAAGGTGTCATAGATATAAAGTATGTGAACACCAGTGATCAAATAGCTGATATATTAACTAAACCATTACCCAGAGTTTCTTTTGAGAAATTTAGGGGTCTTATGGGTTTACTTTAAACTAAAATCAGAATACCAGTTTTGTTTGTAAAATACTTTTATTTTATTTTGCCACAATAATGTTCTTTATTTTATTTTGCCACCATAATGTTCTTTATACGACTCCAAATGCGGGCGTAATGTGGTCTTTATAGCACGGAAATGTCATTGATGCTAAGCAGCATGATTGACAGCAAACATATGACATGATATATAATAGTAATATCACAGTATCTTAGTAACAACAAATTAGCCTACTGTCGACTTTACTTCACTGCATTTGCATTTAAAAACTTGCCGAAAGTACTGAATCTTTTTAATATTTTGTTCCAGTTTCATGGTGCAAAATAAAATAAAACGTTGTATGTACCACGGGCATAATTGTAGATTATGGCTCTCAGGAATATAAAAGCCCTCCGCTTCGCGTCGGGCTTTTAACATTCCCTCGAACCATAATCTTCTGATTATGCCCTTAATACATAAATATCTATTATACGCCTCCAAATGCGGGCGTAATGTGGTCTTTATAGCACGGAAATGTCATTGGTGCTAAGCAGCATGATTGACAGCAAACACATGACATGATATATAATAGCAATATCACAGTATCTTAGTAACAAAAAATTAGCCTACTGTCGACTTCATTTCACTGCATTTGCATTTAAAAACTTGCCGAAAATAATGAATCTTTTTAATATTTTGTTCCAGTTTCATGGTGCAAAATAAAATAAAACATTATGTACCACGGGCATAATTAGATTATGGCTCTCAGGAATATAAAGCCCTCCGCTTCGCGTCGGGCTTTTAACATTCCCTCGAGCCATAATCTTCTGATTATGCCCTTAATACATAAATATCTGTTATTTTATTTTGCCACCATAATGTTCTTTGTACGCCCCCAAATGCGGGCGTAATGTGGTCTTTATAGCACGGAAATGTCATTGTTGCTAAGCAGCATGATTGACAGCAAACACATGACATGATATGTCACGTAAGTTGAAAGAATTATTGAAACAACAACTTTACTATACAACCTTTATTAATAAAAATAATAGTAATGAAACTTATTCTTTATAAAAATTGAAAATACAGTTGGATGGATTTGAAATTGTAACTCCAGATGAGCAAAGCTGACAGTTCCTTCGCCATTTTGTGGTATACTTATAGCTGCTGTACCAGTAATGTTCTGAGCAATTTTAATTTTATTTTGCAGAGAATTCTCTACATATGATTCGGCTACTTTATCCGCTCGCCATCCACCAAGCTGCTTCAGTGCCCTTGTATCACCGCCGCTTTCTGCAAAGATCGTCGCCGAACTCCTGCGAAAGCAGTGCCCTGTGTACTTATGGGCATCCGGTAGATTGAGGAACTCTGCTATTATCCTCGGCATTTTGCCTAAGGTGTTTTTCCCAACAGTCTGAGCACTGCATTTGCCATTACGATACGACAAAAACAAGCTGTCAATTTTAGTATGTTCCGGTCGTAATGCTGCATATTTTCGGTACAAAGAGACGTAATCAACCAATCCATCGCTTGGTACAATTGTAAATTGCCTCGAAGTATACGTTTTGGTTTTTTTTGATCTTCACTAATAGCACTGATCCCTCAGTTGTTACGTCCTGTACAGCCAAATCGTGCAGTTCTTCGCGACGACATGCTCCAAAAATACCAAAGGCTGTGACAACCTATAAAACACAATAATTTTTATAATGAGAATTGGAAAAAAAAACTAAAATCGTTATACCTTAACTAACAAGTACGTATGATCAGGCGCCTTCAACATGAATTCTTCAATTTGATGCCGTTGCAATACATAGGACTTTTTAGCTTGATCACCTACAGAATTATTCTTCATGAATTCTGTGAGCATGGAAAAACGAGATATATCAACATCTTAGTAACAACAAATTAGCCTACTGTTTTTAAAATTTTGTTCCAGTTTCATGGTGAAAAATAAAATAAAACATTGTATGTACCACAGGAATAATTGTAGATTATGGCTCTCAGGAATATAAAAGCCTTTCGCTTCGCGTCGGGCTTTTAACATTCCCTCGAGCCATAATCTTCTGATTATGTGCTTAATACATAAATATCTATTATTGAGAGAGGGTGTTGGATGTTCCAATAAAAGTTGCCGGGGAAAAAAATGTCACTTGTCATAATTAATTGTTGTTAGTGATTATTCTTGTACTGACGTGTTTATTTTTCTTTTAATAAAAATAATTAAAAGCAACTTCCTGGTGTTTGAAAAGCTTCATTAAACAATTGAGAGCAATTACCATCGTTAGTTGCTGACATTATTATTCAACGTAAGAATTAAAAAATAAATATTAATAAATTTATTTACCTAAAGATTTTAACATTTTTCACTCCATTACGGATAAAAACTTATTACAAAACGATAACACTTCAAAAGATAATGATGACATTGATGCCAATGAGCAGGAAAATGAGAGCAGTGATGATGATGATAATTATCAAGTTGCTTCCGTTGTTTATGATACAGTTATGGATTAAAAAATCATCTAATTTTAATTTTCATGCAACTATAAGTTTTTGTTCATTTTAATACTTGAGACTAATTATGTATTTTCTTAATTTTATAGACAATAAATTATTATTTTAATACCATATTAATGCACCAGTTTATTCAATGGTTTTTAGTCCTTTTTCTGAAATTTATGTGGCAACCATTTCTAGACTAACCAAAATAATACTGCATCATATTTCAACTTTGAATCGGTCTGGCTGGTAGTTTAACATCAGAATTACTGATTGGCAAATTAATTTTAGAATTGTAGATACTTAAAAACACATAAAAATTCAGTCGTACTGAAATATTTTGAAAATAATTTTTTTTTATCAAAATTAGCGCTTGGCATAGTATAAACAATAATAAAAATGTCTAGCAATATTAATTTTAGGTTTCGACCAGTTTAAAAAATTTTATAAAAAAGAACCTTCTTAAAATTGTTTCAAAATTTATTATTTTACCTGTACACCCAAGCAGCACAGCTTGGTCGAGGCGACGTCGGTAGTATGACCAGAAGTCGGTAGCCGACGTCTGCCCGACGTCGTGCCGACCAAAGTTTATACCAAAATTGTCACACAAATCCTGGTCGACCCTACGTCGGATGTCCGACCATCAAGTTGCCTTAATTAGAAATTGACATAATTATCACGACGGTATTTTAGGTACGGCAAATATTACTTAAAATATCCTTGTTCGCCTTAATATATCAATATTTATACCTACCTTGACGTCGTGTTAATGTTGGAAAATGATATCTAATATAACGTTTTCTCCAATTTAAGTGTAAAGTTGTATATAAAAAATAGATAATCGAAATTGTCTATACTTTGTTTATACCAATCCTGTAGATAATAAATACTACAATTAGTTGATGGTGATAAATTATATTCCAATATGGAAACATATCTGTACAAGAATATAGGACTTGCTCTAGGATTTATGTACAGGGTGTCCCAACGATAGTGAGAAAAATCGAAATTCCTCGAAAACTATCGAATATAGATATAGGATATATTTGACAAAAATGATAGATTTTTTAATCCCGAATAAAATGAAATAAAAATATATAGGGTGTGCAATTAAAAAAAACTGATTTTTTTTAATTTGAGAATTTTCAAATTTGAATGGTTATAACAAACACCCTGTTGAGAAAATTAGAAATACTACTCGGTCTAAACGTTAGTATAATATCACTCATTTTTCACACGAAATATCAATTTTTTTTATTGTGAAATAACGGAACAATTGCCCATTCATCAACCCCACGAAAATGACCATAATAATCTTTAAACGCGAATATCTCAAGAACTAAAAACTTTCAGCCAATCTTTTGTATGACAAAATATGTTTGTATGGACACGTAGAATTAAAACTAAAATCAAATACGGGTGTTCTATTTAAAAAATCATACTTTTTCACGTCCTGCTTTTCTGGCACGCCCTGTATAACTTCCAATATTTTAAAAAAATGCACACTTCTTACCTCTACCCCATGGTCCATACAATATTTACACAAATAATTCTAGTTAAGCATAAACTTACTTTACTCTATCGTTGGGACACCCTGTACATATTTGAAGGACAAAAATTTCGATAATTTGGAACTAAAATGACAAACATTTACAACTTTACTAATAAAGTTGGACAAAATAAACCATTAGAATTAAAGCGCCTTAAAAAATAGTTTAATTTCTAAATATATTTTTGAACTTTTTGAGGGTACTTTTGAAAAAAAAATCTTTTAGTATTAAAAACAAAAAAAATCTTATAAATTTGGAAAAATATATTATTACACAATTGACATTTTAAAAATTCACAACTGCAGCAAAAATATTTAAAAGAAATTAACTCATAATTATTTCCAAGATTCCTATTATTAAAAAAAAAAGATGTCGACGTCGGCAACATCAACTTCTTGTAGACTGGGCAGCCTGAAGATAATGTACCTATTCCATACTCGCGGTCCATTTAATACATTTGATTATTATCCTTCTATACCTCAGGATTTATTTGATATAATAAATTAGTTCAGTTCTGTATATCATCCGAATTGGTTGAAATACTAACACCAAATTGTAGCAATTGTATAGGTATACCAGAAAACCGTTTATGATAATGGTATACAAAACTATACCTTTAATGAACTTACTGGTGCATTAATTTTGTTCATATATACAGGGTGTTGCATTAAAGCATAGATAGGTACCATACAGTATTAGCTTTGTCAACTTGTCCTACAAATTTTAAATTTAAAAAGCGTAAGGTCCCTATGAAATATCTTTAAATAATAGAAAATTTCAATCTATCAAATCAATATCTACAGACATTTTTATTTCAGAGGTCCTAAACAGGAGTGTTTTCGGACACCGGTATTGATATCATGCAAGATTACGTATCTACATTTTTAAGCTCTAAATTTTCTGGTATGTGCGAATTTCGCACTCAAAACGTGTGACAACAACAATTTATTGATATATTTCAATATTAAAAATCGAGCCTTAAATTGTCGGTTCGGAGAGCAGAATTCTTCTTAGTGCTGCTTAGGCCATAGTACCTGAATATACTCTACTGGGTGGTGGTAAGCGGATAGCCAAAAAACTGTATCTATTAAATATAGCACCTGTTTTTTTTTCTCAGATACAATCTAGCAACCCCGCAATAGTCGGTTTACTCATATTATATGCAGCATCACTCTATAACATAACCTATACTTGAAGTTTGACATTGATCGTATTAGGTGTGCTAATTTAAACCTATATTAAGACTTTATTTGTACAAATTTGGTGTAAATGTTCATATTTAATTCACCATAGTCGTATTAGGTATGTTCATTTCTTAATATCTTAATAGTACAAAAGAGGTATAAATGTTCATATTTAATTTTGCTTGATCGTATTAGATGTGCTTATTTATACATATAATATATCAACTGTACAGAATAGGTATAAATGTTCATACTAAATTTAACTTAGTTGTATTAGGTGTGCTTATTTTTACCTATTCTATGTTAACTCTACACAAGAGGTATAAATATACACACCTATTACGACCAACTTCCAATTTAGAATTTCGGTAGTGTTTATTATTATTAGCTGGACCACGCGGCACGCATGTTACGCTGTGAAAAAAGTACAGTTTATACCTATAACACAGATTATAACACAAACGCAAACTAAAAAGCTAAAAACTAAAAAGGAGTGCAGAAGAAAACAATCGGATGCATCGAGTGAACCAGACACCAAAAACTGTTCAAAGTTGAAGGGTGTGGCTAAAGCAGTAGAGCTAATGTATAACGATGAAGTAAAGGCTGCAGATTTGTACGCCGATTTAAATACAGATGACGCAGATGACATAAGATCCTCGAAGCGATCCAAAGTGAACAGTACGACGGCGTCGTCATACTTACACTTCTTGAGCCTGCCACCGAAACACCAGACAAAGTTCCCTCAGGTTAACAAGACGTTTTAGACACTCTCCAGGCCATAGAATCTACTGAAATGGCAGCCACTACTCTGACTAAAGAGACTACAATACAGGAAAACCTGTTAAGTGAAGCTTCACTTCTATCTGCTGACGTGACGTTTATAAACAACTCGGACTTGACAAAATTTTTGAGGTTTTATGTGACCTAAATGCAAACGTTACTACCATGCAGCAGCAGGTAGCAGAAGTGCAGCAGCAAGTGGCAGAGGTTCAGGCCAAGCAAGATAATCTCGAAAAAATGATTTCAAACCATAATGCCGGCGTCGTTGCACTCCACAACCAAAACGCCCAAAATTCTCTAGATCGTGGAACGACAATTTTTCCAATCGACTCCATTATTGATCTACAGGCATTTGAGGAGAAATTGGCCTCCGATGAGGCTTACAAAGACTCTATTATCGAGCATTGAAAGTGCATTATTGGCACCGAGTCCAAATGGAAATTGGCAGCATATAAACTTTGCGGATTTTTATTTACAACGTAAGTGTAGTAAGCATAGTAAGCTGCATCGAACCCGGTGCAACAAACTGCGCAAAATTATCGCAAACGTTACGGAACAGAGTGCTTTTTTGTTCCGCAACGTTCGCAAACATTTTGCGCAGTTTATTGCACCGGGTTGGACAAGGCTTTATATAAAAAAATATACCTACTTATAATTTTTATTTTTATAATTTAGAAGTTCTAGGAGTTATTTAAAAAAATTAAAAATAAGTATTACAAAGTCTTTCCATATTTTCATACATGTTTTTTTTTATTTTAAGCACCTTACTGTCAAAGTATTCATGGATGGGTGTAAGCCGCTTATCAGTAACAAAAGAAGCATTTCAAAAACTTATTGAAGCACTGCATTTATTTTGTTTGGTTGTAAAAAATGCAGACGCCTCGTTTGCAATTGCGATAGGGATAGTTCTAAAATACGGCCAATCGAGACTTCACCCTCGAAAACGTGGAAAACTGGTAAAAAATACTGACGACTCTAAAAAGGATGATGAATTAGATAAAAAGCATGATGAATAAAATATAGAAGAATTGAGAGAGGAAGAAGTACCGAGAGAAGAAGAAGAACCGAAAGAGAATGGCGAAGCAGGAGAGGAGGAAAATAAGTAAAAATAAAAAGATAGAATTAGATACCTACAAATGCTTATTTTCTTCAAATAAAAGTTTTTTTTTAAATACATGTAAGTTTTTTTTATTTAGCTTTATTAAAAAGGCCGAACGTATGTAATAGTGGCAAAAAAAATTATTTTCTTTGTATTTTAGGTACACCATTTTACATTTAATGTCTGCATCAGTACAGGTAGTTGGTTCGTAGAAGTCACTATTAAATAGGTACATATTTAAATGTTAACCCTCAAATGGGGATGCAGATACATTAGACTTTTTTGTTAATTGACTACCATAGATTTATATGTTGTTATCTTTGTAGTAAGCACTATGCATTTTTACTATTCCATTAGATTTAGTCAAAAACCATTCATCTTTTCCATTAGCTTCAAATACAACACCTTCAAATAACTCAAGTTTTTTGTATGACTGTACAGGCTGTCCCAAATTCGAGGGCAAGCATGGGGATCTCGCTTATTATAAGAGATAGGATATAGGTTTAAATTCGGCACTTTTGCTAAATTCGATGCCGAGTAATAATCTGAAAAGAAATTTGAGCTAACTCGAATGGATTTGGTTTTATGCTCAAAAAACTAAAAATTTCGATTTTCGTTTTTCGCGTTTGGCCACCTTATTATTAGGAATTTTCAAAATTCGATTAAACATTATTAAGGCAACTTTTTACGCACAATACTAATAATAATATTAAAAATATTATGCGACGTTTTGTTTATTCTGAACCATCATCAGGTTTATTTTTTCTTATCGGGATTAAGACATATTTTTATGGCGTTGGATGGAGAATGTTACGCTGATTTTAGCAATATATAACACTTCATGATTTGATCGACTGCGAACTAAAATACTCTTAAATTAAAAACTAAATATTACATTATCACGATACCCATGAATCAAATAAAACTCAGGAGTTGGCTTTTGTCATGTCATTTTCTAATTGTAAAAAGGGTAATAACTGCAAGATCCTTCGTGTTAGTGCTTTAAAATTTGCAAGTTTCTTTAGAATGTTTTCAAATTCAGAAAAACGAGACATGATAAGGATATTTTATAGCTGCAATAGAAATAGTGTCAGAGCAGGACGAAGATATTTAGAGGAATATCCGGAGAGGCAGCAACCAAACCAGAGATATTTTTTAAAATTAGACCACAATTTGCGAGAATTTGGATGTTTTCAGAAACCTCGAAATGCATATGGTAGCAGACTAGACAGAGATGTCGAAGAAGAAATATTACATCAGGTACTATTTGTTAGTATTATACGAATTATAAGAATTTCCACTAACTTCACTGCTAATTTCAGCAGACATTTTTTTTGGAGAGTTATGACTTTATGTTATCCATCTTAGGTTCAAGAAAATCCTTCAACATCTACGGCGAATTTCCTGATAAATGGATGGGAAATAGGGGACCACTTAGGTGGCCAGCACGAAGTCCAGATTTAACCCCTTTAGATTACTTCCTCTGGGGCTATCTAAAATATATGATTTATAAGACGCCACCGCAAAATATAGAAGAACTCCAGAATAGGGTTGTTAATGAACTTCGTCAAATTCCAAGGCGAACCATTCAAAGAAGCGTAAACAATTGTAGAAGAAGAATTCGTTACTGTATTCAAGAAGGAGGAAACTTGTTCGAACATTTATTATAATAATTTTTGTTTGTTCGTCTGTGTAATTATTTTGTTGTTATCTATCGATAAATTTGCGTTGTCGCTATTATGACCGTGTTACATAGACATACTTGTTTGATTTGTTTGTTAATGTTTTTTTTAAATTGTTTAAATGTTTTCATATTTTTTTGGATGTTCTAACGAGTTTAACAAATTAAATAAGTAGAACTACTGTAATTATTCCTTGCTGGATCCAAGAAGGCGGAATCTTAATTTTCTCATTATTTTAGTTCGCAGTCGATCAAACCATAAAGTGTTATATATTGCTAAAATCAGCATAACATTCTCCATCCAACGACATAAAAATATATCTTAACCCCGATAAGAAAAAAAAATAAACCTGATGATGGTTCAGAATAAACAAAACGTCACATAATATTTTTAATACCGTATTAGTATTGTGCATAAAAAGGTGCCTTAATAATGTTTAATCGAATTTTGAAAATTCCTAATAATAAGGTGGCCAAACGCGAAAAACGAAAATCGAATTTTTTAGTTTTTTGAGCATAAAACCAAATCCATTCGAGTTAGCTCAGATTTCTTTTCAGATTATTACTCGGCATCGAATTTAGCAAAAGTGCCGAATTTAAATCTATATCCTATCTCTTATAATAAGCGAGATCCCCATGCTTGCCCTCGAATTTGGGACAGCCTGTACTCTCGGTGTAGTATTCACTATATCGGTCGTTATATATTTAAACAATGAAGTTGAACGTTTTTTTTACTTTACAATAACCTTAGACAATTCACTCAAACGCTTTGCAGCCTGAGAAAGAGGCCTATTTCCATGACGTAAAAATCTTTTAATAGTATATAACATATTTTCAAATATATATGAAGACATGTTAGGCAAAGGGCCAAATCTCTGTATATCATATATTACATGACATACGTTATGTACATTAGTACAAACTGCATCGATTCCGTATATGGAAATATACTGTTCTATAAAATCCAAAAACAGTTTTTCAGATAGAAGCGGAAAATTTTTTAAATCAAGGTGATATTTGGTAGAACATATTGATACAGCACATGACAGTGTAAGAAAATTTTGATCTCTGAAGTCAAATAATCTTTTAATACCACAGGACCCAAATACAAAAGAAAAGTACGAAACTCAGTTCCCTTCCAAAATGATAGACAATCAAGCCCTCGAACCGCGTGATAAATTTCTTTTGGCATTGTCGAATTGGTGGAAATCGGCCACTGAGATATTTCAGATATTTGTGTTGGAAAAAACTTAGATCGGCAATTAATGCTTCCACGAATCAAACTACACAATAACCTTTTCATTATTCCTAAATAAAATAAATGAAGGTCATCGGCTGTAACAACATCTTTTACCATATCAAAATCACGTATCTGTTCCAATGGAGAAATCAGAAATTTGTCATCAACTTTTAGATGGTGGTCCGGTGTTCGTTTGTTTGTAAAGCTTGCATCAGTTCTTAGTGGGCAGTCAACTTTTGGATAACTCATATGTCTTTGTTTTAGATGATTTTCACCTTCAATCTCGCATTTTTGACATCCATTATATGCGTTAAAATAAAAACACCTGCAAAGAAAAAAACACTATTAACTTTTAGGCTATATACGAAGAAAGATCATAATTACATTTTAAAAAACAGCGTGCTGGAGTGTCACATATAAAGCAGTTTAATTTAACAGCTATAATGTGATCCTTTATAGTAATTCCATGAAGCAATACTTCATTTAACTCTTCGACGAACTGTCTCAAATATTCCTCTGCACTTGGTGGTTTCGTATCTCCACAGTATATTGCCACAATAATTGGTGAAATTTCTGGTAGGTTAATTATCCTTACAAGAATGGGCCAGAAACTATTTTTCGAACTGTTATTAATTGGTAAGGTGTTTATATTTATCTATCTAAAAAAATGAATCGCCAAATGTGTTGCTAAGCGCAAAACTCGCGAACGGCTGGACCAATTCTGCCAATTTTTTTTTCGAGTAATGGTTGAAGTCTGAGGAAGGTTTTTATGAAGAGAAAAATTGGTAAAATCTCCCGGAAAAACGTGATAACCTAATTTTTCGTTTTAATTATTGTAACACGGCGCACGCCCAAGCCCTCATACTTTCTCTCTCACACACCGACCATTTATCTCACCGCGAATGCAAGAGTGCATTTATTTGTTATTATTAAGCCACTGGTATCTGTGCATGGTGTTGGAATAATTAATTTTTTATTCTTCCATTCGCTAATATCGCTTATATGACTGTTTTAGCGTTAAGCAGAATAAGAGAATAACCAATTATTTCAGTTCATTCTGTCTACATGAAACAAAAGTGACGTAATGGTGTATCCAGTTTCAGTAACCATGTACTACAACGGGAGTTGTAATGTCTAATGAACTGTGAATACACCAAATTGGTTAAATGTTCAGTTAATGCAGCAGTTTTTGTGTGAAGTACCAAAACAAAGAAATCAACCTAGACTCAAATCAAGTTAGAGAGCAATTTAACTTTAACTTTAGGTATTATTAACTTTAGGTTATTGATTAGTAATTTTTGTAGCAATCTTAATAGGTAATCTGTGTATATAAAATTCAAAGTCCTGACTGACCCAGTGACTGACTGATATATCAACGCACAGTCTAAACCGCTGGTCCTACAGACTTGACAGAGGGTGTGTTTTTTTGAAGTGTAGGTATCCACTAAGAAAGGGATTTTTCGAAATTCCATGCCTAAGGGGGTGAAATGACGGGTTGAGTTTTTTTTAACTTTTTTATTCCGTGGGTCGATTGACTCGAATAACTATGAGACACGTGTATCACAAAATTTAAATATCCCCCTCCCCATTCTGAGATCGCACCAGCGCGCGACGGGTACGGCTTGTGTCCAATAAAATTTCACTATATTGTTTGTCCAGAGGCAAACACGATATTAAACCGCCTTTCAAACCGTTGTACCAAAGCTCACCGGATCCCATTTTTTCAATACGAGCCATTCTGGGCGTACTTAATAGTGTTCTTGCATCTTTTGGCAATAAATCATTTGTGATGTACCCAGGTAAAACGCCAGCAGCTCATTTATTGTATTATGAGTGATATGATTACGCAGTGTCCAATTTTGTAACTCTGTTGCAAGAGGCAGAATTTCCTCCACGGGGTCTGCCTGGTCACCTCCTTGGTGGTCATTATTATCATTCAACTCATTACTCATAATATGGTGGTAAACTTCTGGCCTCTCAGTATCATTATCCTCACTAATACTAATCAAATCTTCTTTACTGCAATTATTTGACAGCTCTGTAAGACTAGAACTAGAAGTACTTACAGCTGATGTACTCTGTGGTATAATTTTTATTTCACTTTGTCTCATCAACAAAGGACACTGGTGCTTTTTCAAAGACAGAAATGCTGGTGATGAAGATACCTGATGAGATATTTTAGAAAGCACAGTATTTTACTGTTTTCTCATATCAAATTTTACTTTTCGATAATATGTAGCAGTATGGTGATATTGCCTACTGCTGCGTGTTTTTAAATTATTATTCATTGTAACAAGATTTTAATACACTTTATTGTATTCTACACAAAAAAAGCAACTACACACTAAAAAACAGGGCACGATATGTTTCATGATTGTATCGTATCATATTTTAAGCACTTGGTTAAATTATAGTTCAAAACAGGATAGGCACACCAACGTCGGCTGCACCTTCCTGGTCCGACGACGGAATAGGTATTAAAATAGTTGCAATCCGACGTCAGTTTAGACAACTTGAATTGAACATATACATTTGGTTGGGAAAAATTGTAAAAAGTGACGTCGGCCTATCCGACTTATTTCATATATTACACGACGACGGAATAGGTAATAAATAAGTCGGAGTCCGACGTCGGTCTGGACGACGACAATCATACTATACAATTGGTTAATATTGATAAGACCAAATTAACGTCGGCCTATCCGACCTATTTGGTAATATAGAAAGGTGCGGAATGCCGACGATGGCGGTAACTACCAAAATCTATCCAATTATGACCATATGGCTAAAACTATACTAATTTCATACCAATTTTGTAGTCATAATACGTATAAATTTGTTATAACTTTAGTCGGTAGTCAAATTTAGTTTGGTCTGTGCTGCTTGGGCAGGTACGACGAGCACTAATGAACGCAACCTCTACCGCTAACTAGTTGACCCGTATAATGTCCGGGGGAGTGAGAGAGAAAGCATATATGAAAACTGGCCGACCTGAAATTCTCTCTCGAAAACGTTGCCAGCAATGCCGTCCTAACTAAGAAAGCAGTATGTCCACAATCGCAACTTTTGAGTTAGAGCGTATTTAGATATTTATGGCTGGGCCACCAAAAAATAATTTAATAATTTTCAAATTACTCAAGCAAATCTATTCCTTTTTATTTTATATTCTAACAATTATGTGCTATAACGCGTTTTTTAATTAAATAAGTAGTAAAATGGCGCTTACTGCTTTTTAGTAAAGTATACAGTATTCTCAATCTTGCGCTCTAGAATAGCAGTAAAAGCCATCATTAATATATTTAGTAAAAGAAACCAAATAAATAAGCAATAAAAACAAATATTTATTGTTATTCAAGAAAGGTTATGAGCATAATAAAGAAATAATACCTCACATTTAAATTTTCAAAATACAAAACGCTTATTTATAAAGACAAAATACAAACTCAAATATATTTAAACTAGCGGACTAGTCGTCAACGTCCGTTCTTAAATCGACAGCATTATCATTTACAGGAAGATTCTCCCAAAACTGCCGCCTGTTGACCGGGATTAACTTCCTTAAGTTTTGAATTATCATGTCTTTCCTCTCCTTCTTAATGCCCCTAAGTTGAGCAATCCTCGAGGTTTTTCAAACCCTTTGTGTATGACTTTGCTTTTAGAAAATTTAATTCAATTTCCGAATCATTAAAATTGTTTTTATAAAACAATGTATAGCTTCCTCGCTTTACCACAACTTCAACCATGTCTTTTAAATACGGTCTGGGCTTAGAATGGTTAATCTTATAAAGTGAGGAGTTATCAACCCAAACAAAGTAGTCCTCTTGCTTCATTTGTTTAATTTCAACCTTACCAGAATTACAAGATTGTACACAAGAAACAAAATCTGCAAAATCGTACACTTTTTTCTTTCGTTGTAAAGATATCTCAACCTGGTGATGAAAGCTATCTGCTGACATAAAGGTATGTCCAGGTTCAAAATATCTAAACGTTATTTTTTCAGCCAAAATGTCATCTGAATTAATCATATATATTAAATAGGAAAACAGCGACCAGTTTTTATTTTGTGCAGCACAATTATCAAGCCAAATAATAATGTTTTGCTTATCACGCATATGCAACATAAAGGTATGAAATGTGCTGATAAGGTCTTCTTTTTTTCGTCCTGATATACACTCATGCCATAGACATGCAAAGGGTTGACATTTTTGTTTTTTACCAACTGGCACAAAACTTTAATTAAAAACTATAATTCGTTGGCAAAATACTACTTGCTTGAACATATCAATTCGAGGTAGCATAATCACCTTCTCCAGGTCTGCGGAAAAACATACTGTGTTGAGAGAAAAATTATTTTCTGCATCATTTCTATATTTTTCACGAGATTCCTTTGATTTTTTGATGTGCTGTGTCCATAAATTGCACTGACTACAATCTTCAGGCAAAGACTGCTTCGTATGTTCGGGATTGTGTAACTGAAAACTTTCGCATATTTCACACTCTTCATGCCCTAATTTTGTGAAAGAAATATTTAACTCTTTTGGAACAGTTTTTCGATAAAGTTCGTAACAGCATTTTACGTTTGGATTTGCCTGAACAAAATCGCTGTGCATTTTTTTAATTGTGAGATCATTAGGTAGACATCTCCTGTTTGGAGCATGTTCTCTTCTATAATGTGACACAGTAGGCCCAAAAGATTCAACGTGTCTTTTAATCAACTCGCGATCTGTTTTTGGGAGCTTTATGTGTTTCCCACGTTTATCTATGATAAAAATCATTGCCATTTTACTTACAGGGTACGGCTAAATCTTGACAGTAGTTATTTATATTATTTTCTGAAATTACCGACGATGCTAAAAATGATTTTACACAAGTTTTCGAACTTTTTAATTGTAATTTTACTTACTAGGCAAAGCTAAATCTAAATTAAGTTCATTTGATTGTCCACAACTATTTTCGGGGGATGGTTCCTCATCAAATAGACTACTAAGGGATCCGAATGCGTTTTGCAAATCCGATGATAATGAATTTGGAGTCGATGACTTGCTCGAGTTTGCGGATCCTACGTTACAATAACCAAATCAACTCGATAATATTTTTTTCAGGTATTTAGATATTGTATAATTTGCATTGAGTAAGACTCGAAATTTTAACTTATTTATTTATTGTATTTAATTAGAATAAGGAATGAATGTATGGAGCTGACTTACCTTGGTCGTTTTGCTGTTCTGCCATCAGTTTAATAATTGTAAAAGCTCTACTTGAACTCATTTTTACTCACTCAACTCAATAATAATTATATGAACCTTTACTATGTAAAGACAGGAAGATACTGAGACTTTATTAAATTTTTAATAAGAATTGTAATGTTTATATAAAACTCTTTGGTAGTAAATTTAACACGAAGACATTGATAACACGCTTCAAAAAAAGATAGCGTTCCTACATCCAAGGGCGTAGCCAGGATTTATAACAGGGGGCAAACCATGGCCCATGGTCGTTCAAAATGTAAAATTTTAGGATGAAAAGAAAAGGCAAATGAAAACAAAACTTTGAGATTTTAATTATACTTAAATTGTATACCCATTGTACTCCTGAGCCAGGTTTTTACCCTTCGCAGGGTACTGAACGATCTTTCCACGGTAGCAGTAGTGGATGGGAAAGCACTTAATATTAGCAGTGCGTGCCTTGTTGCAGGGAAAAAAACATTAGCTTCCTCCAAAAGTCCAGCCACTTCAATGTCCTTTAATTTGTCTTATGCTAAATTCTTTTTCTTCCACATATTGTACCACAAATCTAATTCTGCAGAGACATCACCCAACTTATAAAACTCCATGAAAGATTCTGTATTATTTTTGAAATCTTTTGAAGCCATTTTGAGCATGCTTGAAGGATGAAGATAAGTTAAAGCAAAAGCAGGTGTATTTTCGTTTGAGAATCTAGCATCCAAAGACGAAGTTAAAGAATCAAGATAGGGGATGATTATTGACCGCTTCCAGTATTCAACTGCAGACTTAGATGGTGGATTACTTCTGTGTACTTGCTTTTGAGTGACTCGTGGTACTGACAACTCAACCCCTACTTTCTCTGCGATATCAAGTGATTTTTTAAATAATTCATAAGAAACATTTTCGACATCTTGCCTATCTTCTTTGATTACATCTAGAATATCATCAATATGTTTCTTCGCCATAACCAAATTCATACTTTTACCTTGTAAAACGTTTACAACGGGTTCCAAAATTGCAGAGTATCTTGCAATTATGTTTAAGCCTAAGATGAATATTGGTTCAGTAACTGCATAGTGCAATTGGTAGGCAGATTTTCTTGTTGCATAGTTTCCTTCGACAGATAGATGTTCTAGTGCTTTAACAATGTTAGTGAAGCTTTCTGAAAATTTTTTTATGCTCTTATATTTTTCCGACCATCTGGTCTCACAAATCCTTGAAAGATTTGGAACCGATTTCCTACGGGCTGGCGATTCACGAAAGAAGGTTAATGTGTCTTTAACCGTTGCAATTGTGTTTCTTATTTCTGGTAGCTTGCTAGTATCATTGACCACAAGATTTAGTCTGTGGCTGGAGCAATGGAAAAATAAAGATTTATAACATTAAAAGCGGCTGCCAAAGTATAAACACTAAAACTGGGCCAACTTATAACATTATAAGAAAAGCGATGATGTAATAAACAATTTGTAATTGATCGAATAATCTTAATTAATAAAAAAATATTACCAAATATCAATCGCTACTGCCGTCGGCTCAATCGGTAGATGAAGATAAGGGAGAGTTCTAATATACTGAGTTTAATTAACATACCTGAAATACTGCATGCTTCCCATCTGCTTAATTATTTTCACTTATAATTAATTAATAAGAAAAATATGTAATGTAAATAAAAACAATAAAATGATACGTTACGTTATTGGAACAGCTAAACCAAGTTTGTTAATAATAATAAAACATTAATCAAAATGAAAATAAAATTACAAGATACACTAACGTTTATTAATAATCAATTGTAATAGAAAAGGTCTTAAATCTATTCGTTAATTACTAAAAAATCATACCTTTGAACAGTTCTGTATATATTTTATTACCGCTGGTGACACATGAAACGGAACGGTCAACTAGATGAAATTATTATAGCATCATTGTGGTGCAATCTCCAGATCTAAGGTTACCAGCCACACCCCACTGTAATTATCTTGATAATTTATTCTTAATAATTCGAATCCATAATAATTAATGCATTACTTTGAAGTTTTTAGTATGTAAAAAAAATTGCGATTTATGATGTAAACCAAGTAAAATAAGGTAGTTAAAAAATGGTACTTTAAAAGTAAAAATTAATTCCATTACAATTAAAAAATACCAAAATAGTGCTTTAAAAAAATATGCATTATTAAAGTATGCAAAAGGTGTAAACGTATAAAATACAAAAGTGTAATAGTAAGTAAGTGAGTTATAAAAAGTGCCTAAAAAAAAGCAAAGGCTTTAGTTGTAACTATAATGAGAAAAAAAATAACTTACCATCAAAATCTGATGGCACTAATAAAAAAGTTAGGTAAAAACCATGCTTACTGCTGTAACATTCAGCATTAAGTGAATTAAAAAAAAAGCTTTCAGAATAACTCAAGTGGGTATTCCCCTAAAAGTTTTCACGCGTTGCGCGGATACAACAATGTGAATCCAATTTTTTAAGAAAGGGAACTATAACTATTTATGTAATATTACACCCAAAAGATGTTCTAGGAAATGCAAATTAAGTTGCCATTCTCAATTCTACATATTAATAATTAAAGACTTTTCTAATATTACGCCAAATAAATGAACGATCTTAAATTAGTGTATTTTTTAATACAACCACAAAAAAAAGGTTGTTACAGATTTAGCGTACTTTTTTTTAAGAATGGCCTGTACACCACCTTCTTTGCCGGCCATCGTGGAACACCCGTCAAATCCGAATCCTACAGAATTATCGGCGGAAAAATTATTATCTTCTAAAAAACTTTGAATTGCGCTAGCTATTGTAGAAGCATCTTGACATTTTAACACAATGTAGCCTACAAATTTCTCCCTGATTATTTTTTGGCTTTCATCATAGAACCTTAATCCAATAGAAAGCTGCTCTTTTCCAGCGATATCTGCTGTTTCATCAGTCATTACAGCATAAGCTTTTGCCCGTTTACAGTCTTCGATTATTTTTTCTTTGATAACTTCACCGCATAATTGTATGATCTCATTTTGAATTATTGGTGAGGTATAGACTGCGTTTTTTTGACATTTATTCAAGTGGCTCTTTAGCTTCACCAGAGTCAATCCTCAAATTTAAAAGGTCAAAGAAAACTCCCTCATTTCCTTGTTTTCCTCTAAGCGGCAAATCATGAATTCCACAAAATATTATGCATGAAATAATTGCTGACAATATTTGTTTATTTTCTTCAATAGTCTTATGGTGTCCTATTTGCAACTGGACTTCAACAGGAGCATTTTCAAGAAATGCTTTTGCAGCAGCTGTTGAAGATTTGTGGTAATGGCTGCCAACGTGCTTTCTACAATCTTCATGTATATCCTTAAACTTCATGTAAGGCCTTACCATAAATGACCCCAAAACTCCTTTAACTGTAGCAATTCTTGGCGGAAATAAAACACAATACAAACATAGAGCACCTTTCAAACGACTTGAGTACACCAGCCATGGAGTATATTGATCTAACCAGCGATGGTTAAATTTTCTTTTCAAGTGAATGGCATCAGAAGCAAAATCGTAATTGGATGATGGAACCCAAGGGTTTGTCAACAATTCCTTCTTTTTTTCAGAAGGCAAGTTATTGGCACAACTAACATAACGACCAATGTCATTTTCATGGTAGCCATCGCGTTCGTCAGTTTGTTTAGAGGTCCCAGTTCCAGAGACAGCTTCATGTAGATTTCAAGAACTACTTGAACCTCCTTCAAAAATAGATTCCGATTTTGATGTTCCGACCATTTTATTTTCATCTTCATCACAATCATTGCTTCCACTTCCACTACTGTCTTCATGAACTTTTTTCCGTTTTAGAGATTTTTGACCTAAAAATAATAACCTAATATTATTCTTGTTCTTAGTCCCTAGTATAAAAATTAGTATAAAACAAAACTATCATGTAATGATAGCTTATAATGTGGATATACTATATCCGATGTTAATATTTTTTCTCTAGATTAAAAACACAAAATGAAATTAATAGCACGTATAAAGTGCTGTTTGATCTTTAATATGTAAAAATTTCAAGTTTTTATATTTAGTCCCATTTGAGATATCAGCTGTCAAAATCGGTGCATTATTGTAATTTTTGTTATAATTAGAAGGCAAAAAAGTCGGCGTCATAATAATGAAAAATATATAAAATTATATTAATAATGCACAGAATCTTTTGCCAAAGCTAATAAAAATTGTTTCACAAAGATACAAGCAAAGTGTAAAGAGCAATTGGCAATTTTGTAAAGGGCTGCAATTGAATTTTTTTCCAAACGTTGCGATACAAATAATTTTGAACAAAAATTAACATCGGATATAACATATCTACATTATAAGCTATCATTACATGGTAGTTTTGTTTTATTTGGTGCTGGTCGAGCAACCAATTTTCAAATTTTTGGACCATTTCTAATGGAATGAATCTAAAGTTTTAATTAAAAATTTAATTTTCTACTGCAATTATTTAACTTACCTTTTTGTAACCAATTTCTTATATCCATATTGTCTTTTCTGTGATTTCTGTCTCTTTATTCTATGGTAAAACTATTGTTACGGATTTTCCCTCTTGTTTCTCAGGCAATAATTTAACACTTATAACTATTCACACCAAATTTATTTAAAACCAATAAAGTTAACAAAACAACACAAATATTCACTTTCTCAACACTTTTTAACTATTCCGCTTTTAAATCTCGCGCCTCGCCGTATGCAACTTCGTATCCTGCACTATGTACTGTACTGTACTGTCTGTCTTCGCGCCGGATAGGCAATTTTATTTACCCTTTTTGAGCCTAGAAATAGCCAGAACATTCGCATCGCCGGTTCCCGTATATTCCTCACTTGTATCTCGATTTTTCTCGAAAAAAACCAGTGGCGTTTCGTTACACTATTAAATAGGACACTGTCGCTAGAGAAGAGCACTTACACACTAACTCAATAGTTGTTGCAAAAAATATTGTTCTATGTTAGGATTTGGAGCAAGTTGTGTTTTAACCACTTGATAGTTTTGCACGAACCGCACTCGGGCGTGACATTTTTCCGTACACTGACGATCCCGAGTCTCGTTCAGGCAACTTTTGTTTTAACTTGTTGGTGCAGGTCTTACGTACGTTATAAGAGTATTTATTTCGGATTCTGATGTAGGATTGTGTATTGAATGTTTCAAAATATTTCACACTAAAACTACTTATTGAGTAAATTTATTTTAATTAATTAATAGGATTAAAAAATGTAGTTAAATGAAAACAAAAAAAAAGAGACAATTTTTTTACCATTTTTCTCAAAAATGTCCGACTGTTAAGTGGTTGAATCGAACACTAAAAATTGACGTATCCTGAGAGTAAATCGAACACTCGTTTTTATCCAATTCTGGGTGGGACAATTCTGGTGTGCCCCAATGCATTAAATGCATAGATCGAAAACGCTATTAATATATATTTAGCACTATGCCAGTTTTTCAAACAGCTTTGTTTTTTGCTGATGAAATATATTTTAGTGACAAAGGACACGCGAATAATTTTATTTATTATAGCTTATTAATTAATTTTAAAATGTTCATAAAAGCAACCAAACGACCACAACAACAAACAAAATATATAAAACAGATAACAAAAAAAATATGCAGAACAGAAAAATATGTATATTTTAGATTTAATTTTTTGTTTATTAAAATTTAAAAATTATTTAATTTATTTTTGCTCTTCTAGGGGGGGAGGGCAGTTGCCCCTCCCTGCCCTTAGCTGGCTACGCCCATGCCTACATCTTCTAAAAATAATCTGAAGCTGTATCCTGTTTATATAATATTTTAATAATCAGTAAATTCGCTGAAAGAAATGCAAAAATTTAGTTTGCGTGGTCAACCGAATATTTTATTATTAATATCACAATTAATGATTATTAACCATTTTAGATGGTTTATTTTCAATTTACCATTTTTGACATTCTTCGTTTTAAATACAGGGTGAATCTTATCTAATCCGCCATAATTAAAGGAGTACTAGAACTCATCATTCTAAGCAAAAAAGTTCATATGTACATGGGTCTGGAAATGCTTCGTTTCCGAGATACAGGGTGTCAAAGTTGAAAAAAGAAATCGCGTTTTCTTCAATATCTTTCGACTGTTTCGAAATAATTTCATGAAATTTCGTATGCGGGGGTTTTTTGGGATGACAAATTTAAATTTGTGGTCCATTTAGTTGTGGTTTCTAGGGGGCGCCAGCGGCAACCATTTCGACCCCTTTAAATCGTCGCAATTTTTTTGTGCTACACTGTATACCATTTTTGACTAGAAAAATCGATCTTCCTATCTTTTCTGCTAAAAAAAGGTATAACTTAGTGAAGTCGCTAGGAGCAACCCTTTCCGAGAAAAACGCATTTAAAACTCATGATGCATACACACTTTCGGAGGGTATTCTTTTGACAGGTTTATCAATAGGGATTCTTAATTGTTACTAAGTAACTTACTTGTTTACTTATGTGTCTGCCCTAGCAACTTCACTTTTTTTGGCCGAAAAGATTTGAATTTGTCATCCCAAAAAACCCCCATATAAAAAATTTCATGAAATTATTTGACACCTGTATCTCGGAAACAAAGCATTTCCGGACCTACCTCATATGAACTTTTTTGCTTAGAATGATGAGTTCTAGTACTCCTTTAATTTTGGCGGATTAGATAAGATTCACCCTGTATACAACAGCTAATTACTATTTAATTATATGAAATCTTAATAACAATTAATGATTAGGCGGGTATTAATTGGAGTAATCAGTGTGTTATGGTATAAATTGGAATCAATTATGTCAACTGATTAACACTAACTAAAAAGCATCTAACGCATTTTATGCATTTTTTCAACGCTAAAAAGCAGTAAGTGCAATACTCGTGGGAGATACTGCTTTCAAGACTTGTAAATGGTGTTTACTGCTTTCTAACTTAGAACTTCATGTTATTTGGTGGAGATACTACAAAGTACTAAGTTAATTTTGTATATTTCTAGTAATATTACTGCTTTCTTGCGTTGTAGGATGGTAGATATAGTGTCTGTGATCCCAGAAATCAGTTTAACTCCGATTCCCAAAAAATGGAGATACTGCTTTTTAGCTTAGCACGGCTTCTTTAACATATTAATCTAAGACTTAGACAAATATGTTAAAGAAAGATCACATTTTAAAATCTAGTGAAGTTTTTGCCAAACTTTAAGCATTAAATGTTACAAGTCTTCAGCAAATACACGCAAAATAGTATTTTTGATTACCACTCTTTCTTAAGTATCCCATTTAGCCGTTATATATACGATGACCATACGTTCTTATTTTAGTAGGACAGTACTTTCTTTTCTGCCAGTGTCCTACGGTCCTTAATAGAAGCATGAAGTACACTAAAATGTACTTTCTTTTTCTTGAAGATGCAAATATCGCAAATAGGTATACCAAAATATTTATTTTTTATTTAAAAAGAATGCTTATCGGTGATTCACTGATCATGATGCAATAACGACGTTAAGAAGTTGTTGAGAATGTTCGCGTAGTTTGTTTCCCGAACGTTCCAGTCCGCCCTCGATTATCCTAGACGCACAGCCCAGAATGCTTCGCCACTGGAACGTGCGAGAATCGAAGCGAAGTTTAGCGAGCCACATATAAATAGCGACAGCGCTCGGACTAAGACTAAACAAGTTCAATTCTACACGAGTTCTACCGTTCGACAGCAAGCGAACATATTATTTGTTAATTGTTTTTGTTGAATGCAGTCTGGTTTTCTGTGCTGGTTGCGCTTACTAAAAAGCAACGTCGTTTGATTTCAGTTACCTACTTGTGCATTATTTGCGTAAACATGGCACCGCCTCGAAGAAAGTGTCATTTTAATTTGGAGTTACAGAAAGAATATCCGTTTATGAAAATAAAAAATAAATTGAGTCCGCATATTGTGTACTGTTAAATTTGTAGAAGTGATGTTGATATTTCCAACAGTGGTCGCAGCAATATTAAGGCTCATCTAACCAAGAAAAAGCATACATTAGCTGCAAATACGAAGTCTAAAAGCGCTACACTAAACACTTTTTCAAAAGTGAAAACTTCAGCTCGAAAATATGTTAATTGCAGCCAAGGAAGGTACTTTCGCGTATCATACGATCAAGCAATAGCAGAGTTTTAGATCTTTGGATTGCACATCAAAGCTAATAGCGAACATGTTTGAGCCCAAATTTATGGCAGCTCGAACCAAAACTGAAGCCATTGTAAAAAATGTTTTTGCTAAAGAATCCCAGTTGCGATTGGAACTTGATCTACACAAAGCACATTTTGTTAGCATCATGATCGATTCGTCCAACCACAAAGAAATTAAAATAGTACCTTTGTTGGTGATATACTTTAATTGTGAAAAAGGTATTCAAGTGAAATTACTTCAGTTGCAAGACTTACCTGGTGAAACATCAGAACAGTTAAATAGTTATGTGTTTAATACTTTGAAAACCCACAATTTAGTGGACAAGTGTATTGGATTAGCTGCTGATAATACCAATACCAATTTTGGCGGAATGAAAAGAAAGGGAGTGAACAACCTATTTGCAAAATTGAATGCTTCTCGTGGCAAACCTCTGGTTGGCATTGGTTGTGTTGCACACATTTTGAACAATTGCGTACAAAATGCTACGGACGTCTTACCAATTGACGTTGAGGTTATTGTTGTTAAGTTATTTAAGCATTTCTATATTTTTGAGAGTCGCACCAGCGAAATTTGGATGTGGTTTGTACACAACATTGCTTCTATGTTTCACAAAGTCATATTAAAGGTAGAGGGTGACAAAATATGCGCAACAGAGGCCGCTCTAGAGTATTTCGATCTTCAAAATAAGCTTGAAAATCGTTTGAATGTATTATTTTTGCCGCTTAAAGTAAGAGAATCCCTTTTACAACTTGACAATTGGGAAGGTAGTTTAAACTATCGAGATGACTTCATCTCACAGGTTAGATTATTTTATTCAAATTGTGTGAGTTACTTGAAGACTTGGAGTACAGATTTAAATGAATTAAGGCTCTTTGAATGGATAAATTTGAGAAACCAAGTTTCATGGAATCAAATTTTGTGTTCATGTGCTGCTTTTAAAGACTACTTGGGTTCGACACTGAATGAGGACGAACTCTTCGATGAAGTTAGTCTATTACAAGCTAAACTGTCAGAAGATAAAATTGCCAAGTGGAACTCGAAAAATATAGCTACCGAAGATCGATGGGTTGAAGTATTTAAATGGAATCAAGGGTCTGGATCAAGTGAAGATTTCAAAATTGTGAGATTTTATGTCAGTTTATTTTTGTCTTCCTGGAACAAGTGCGTCAATTGAGCGACTATTCTCTAATATTAATAACTACTGGAGTGCAGAAAATCGCAAATGAAAATATCGACACTAGAAGCTGTGATGCAAGTGTACACAAACTTCGATGAGACTTGCAGTGAAATGTTCCAGTTTTTGAAGACCAGAAAGTAAATTTTGGAATCTATCCTAAGCTCTCAAAAATACGATTGGCACAAAGGTGACCCCACTGATGGCGTTGCAGGCACGTCAAAATAATTAATAACATTACACATTTCTGCCAGAGTATTTTATGTGTTTGTATTTTTTCTAATATAGGAATATAGGTACATATATTATGTATATGCATGCGTCATTAAAAATTATTTTATTTTTTATTCTCATTTTGATGCTTGGCTATGTCACTCTACATTTAGTTCTTTGATTTGTCCGTTTTTATCTATTCCTAATACAACTTTTTGTTACTTTTTATTTCTGTACTTATTTTTCTGAAAATAAATATGGTCACCCAAGTTATATAGGTAGTTATAATTTAAGTAGGTAACGCAATAAAATACTTTATAAACGTAGTAATTGATTTATTAAATAGTACAAATGTAATAAGAATAGCTGATTAAGGAATTGTAAATTGTAATTCATAAACATCAATTAAAATGCTACTCTATAACTATTATTACAAATTAATTGCTAAAAAGCTTAGATCCATAAACAATATTACTACGAATTTATACGTAGTAAAATGCACGTGGATATTGCAATGGATATAAACACGCAATAAGTTCAATTTTGAGACGCAATCATAATTTAACTGATGCAATAATTATTATTCATTTTTCAGTCTGCTAGAGCACCTTTATCAACGTGTTTGCATTTTTTAATAGTTACCTAAGGACTTACATTTTAAATCATTATAAAACAACATTGTTTATTTACCACTGAGATATAATAATACTATATTTCAGTGTTATTTGCGTATAAGCGGTATAATTTAGGAAATGTGTCATATTTTCGGAAGAGGTTTTCAGATTAGGCACTTCCAAAATTACTTCCTATTGAGAATTTGATAAAAAATTTAAGAACACGTTTATTACCTACCATTTGTTAAAGGTCTAGCACAATAGTAGTGACTAAGACTAAGACACTCATAAATAAATTGTGACTAATATCTTAAGCGGTATATTTTTGATATTGTTACTCATAAATATATTAACATTACTACAGACAAGAATTCTTGTATTGGTGCGACCAACAGGAATTACATTAAATTTGAAGAACTACAACCTACCACAATCCTACTAAAACTAGACAGTTACCTAATACATTTCTCATTATTATAATTATTCATTTCTTTCAGTCACTGACCTTACAAGAAGTGATAATAATTTTATTATTATAAAGATTGCCATGTCACATTGTGATTATGCAAATCTGTATGAATACATTCAACCAGCAACAAAAGATTCATTAGTAAGTATAACACGAGAAAAACATTTTTGGGGTTCGTCTTATTGCTTTTAAAGCCCATTCATCATCATACTTTTAAATTATTGACTACTGAAATATTTGATTATTATTAAAACTAAATAAATTATTAACCTCAACATAACACACATCTTACACAAACAGGCAATCGATCAAAACGTTTAAAAAAAATTGATTAATTGGGTTTATTATCTTATACAAGGGTATCAAGTTTCTGGGAACATTTTGTTGTTTGTGGTGCCTTCTTCATTTTTCTTTGCTTAATTTTGTCTAACACAAGGTTACTTTGCTTTAATTCTTAAATAAGTACATATGAATTGGTAAAAATAAGTATATCATTAATTAATTTGTTTTAGTTAGATAAAATAGTATGAATAATAAGAGGAAATAGTAAATTATGAAATTGAAACTATGTAATTAGTTTAATTTAGTAAATTGAGAGCTACTGTTGTTATTTACTAGTTTAGTAGTAAATAAATTAGTTTTTCAATATTGCATTCATAATAATCTCATTATGATACACGTTTCATAAAGTAGACAATTTTTTTTCATCTAAGTTTGGAAACAAGATAAGATGTGAAGTGTAAAATATAATACAACCGCAGTATAATCGAAAATTACTTAATAAATATTCCTCCTTTTGTAAAGAAGTCTCTTTTTTTATCCCGTTTCGGACGTTTCATTGTTTAGAAGGAATTAATCAAAGTCTAGAAAGTACGAAAGATATAGCGCGACGTTGAGATAAGACACAAATTTTACAATTTACGAGACTATTCTAGCAATTTTGTGAACTTAAACAAATAGCGCGCGATCCCGCGTATGAACCAGTATTAAGTATTAAGTTTATCGTGAAAAGAATTTGCTTACGGCGGTGCTTGTACGTGTGGAAAATAAACATACCGGTGCGTGTAAATAAGTATAGTGTAAATAGTTCGTTAGTTAAGGTTAAGTGTTAATAAATAACTGTTTTTAGATAAACAATTGTTATAGTGTAGTGTGTCTCTGGGACGGTAGAAAATCAGAAAATGCCAAAAAGAAAAATGCATTTAATAGAAATTTGCAAAGTGAAAAATAAAACCTTATTAAAGTGCTTAAAATGTTGTGCACAGTTTACACTTGCATATGGTGGAAAGGCGGATATTATCAACACATATCGACACTTAAAAGGCAGAAGTAGAACCGGGATACCTTCCCCCGCCATTTTGTTTTTTGCGACGTCATCCTTGGAACACCTTGGTCGCTATTTTTATATGCCCACGTGGAGATCGTATTTTTTTCACCTGAGAACAAAAAGATTTAATCTGTTATTAGTATTTATTAGGGTTGTTTTTATTAAAGGAGGTTGCATAATTGTTATTTTTCTTTTAATCCTATCAACAGATTGTGTCCTTTTTACCTATACGAAAAATTTATTTATGCATTGGGGGTTGCATTCTAATAAGGGGTCCTAGTCTTGTAAGACGGGAATCTGTTCGCTGGCTTCGCCCCTGTCATAAAATTGTATTCTAATAGGAGACCCTAGTCTCGTAAGGCATAGATGCCGTAAGACTAAAAATTAAATATGAATGAAAATGATTAAATCGTATTATTGATGTTTTATAGTGGCAGATGAACTTGGTCTTTTTTAAGTTAATATGTATATAAAAATTATTACAGGTAGTGTAAACCTAAAAATTAAATACGGATGAAAAATTATTAAATCGTATTATTGATGTTTTATAGAAGCAGATGGATTTGGCATTTTTTTTTAGTTAACATGTCTATTAAAATTAATACAGATAGTGTAAACCTAAAAATTAAATACGTATGAAAAATGATTAAATCGTATTATTGATAGAAGCAGGTGGACTTGGCGATTTTAAGTTAATATGTATTTTATGGTTATTAAAATTATTACAGGTAAGACTAAAAATTAAATATGAATGTAAATGATTTAACCGTATTATTGATGGAAGCGGATGGTCTTCGTATTTTTTAAAGCTGGTGTTTATGTCTATCTAACATGAAGTTTAAATATCATTCTGCCGGGGATAAATGTTTTTGTTTTTACAATGTAGTTTATTTTTCGTAATGCGTTTATAATAAAAGATATTGCATAATTGTAATTAAAATTACTATTACACTTCTTTTAATTCCTATCTACAGATTGTGACCTTTCACCTATACGAAAATTTATTTATACATAGTTTAAATTATTTCACTTCGATGTCATTAAAATAAAACGAGTAATTCAGTTATAAATAAGTAGTTTGCTTACGGAAATATGCTTTAAAATGATTATACCTATAGAATGCATTTATTAAATTGTTATACAATGCAATCGGAAAGTAACAACCACTCATTGACATCGTGTTAAATGAATATGTTTTCGTAATAGGGTTTATTATAAAGGAGACTGCAGAATTGTTATTAAAATTATTATTATATTTGTTTTGTGTGTCATTTGAGGGTTGTGGCCTTTACCTATATACTAATTTTATTACATCATGCTTATTTTTACCTTGAGAAAGTGACCTTCAACATTATACATAATTAAAAATGAGTAATTAAGTTGCCATGCTTTAAACGATTTCTACCTTGAGAACGTTAAATTATGTGTACAACTAAGCACAAATAAAATGCATTAATACGATAAATGGTACACATGTGCATTATAATCTGTTTTACGCTTCATTGTGTACTCCTTTTAATAGTGCTATCAATTAAAAGTAAAATATTGACTGTCGACTGCTAAATCTCATGCTCAAGGTTTAAGTGGAAAATAAAATCGCATTAATACGTTAGTTAATACACATAAAATTAAAAGTAAATATTGAAGGTTGACAGTTAAAATGATGTGTACAAGGTCTAAGCAGAAAATAAATGCATTAAATGATTACACATATACATTACAGTTGGTTGTTTTACGCTACATATAGGGAAAAATTTTGCGACGAGAGACTTTCGGCGAAGGCTGTTTCGGCGACCTCACTCCAACCTTCCCCGAACATAACCAAGATTGTAAAACAGATGTAGGACGTCGTAACTTGCTCACGGGTCTTCGCCCCTTGTCGTGATCGGAACTTATTCGTGGGCCTTCGTGTATTGTCGTGGTACCTGTTTTGATGGATAACGTACTTTGAAAATTTGAATTTGTATTATAACGAGGTGCCTAATGCTGGCTTAAAAGACAGGTATAGGGCTTCGCGACTTGCTTTCGAGTCTTCGCCCCTGTAGGAAAATTTGAAATTGTATTGCCTTACGACACTAGGGTCTCTTATTAGACTACAATCTTTATGACAGGGGCGAAGCCCGCGAACAGATTCCCGTCTTACAAGACTAGGACCCCTTATTAGAATGCAACCCCCAATGCATAAATAAATTTTTCGTATGGGTAAAAAGGTCACACTCTGTAGATAGGATTACAAGAAATCTAATAACAATTATGCAATATCCTTTGATAAAAGCCACCCTAATAAATATTAATAACAGACTAAATCTTTTTATTTACAGGTGAAAAAAATACGATCCCCAAGTGGGCATATAAAATATGGCGACAAAAGGTGTCCCAAAGGTGACGTCACAAAACACAAAATGGCGGCGGAAGGTGTCCCGGTTCTACTGGCAGATATTTGCTTAATAGCAAAGCGACGTCTATTTTTCGTATTCTTTGGAGATGAAGAACAAATTCTAGCTGCGATTAAATGTACTTTATCATACCACAACGTGATCCCCAATCAATCCTTTCGTTTTATGGATTACACTAGTAAGGTAATAAAAAGTTGCTTCCAACCAAAATTTGTATGTACTAGAACCAAATCTTAAAGTATTGTGTGTAACATTTTACAAAGGAGTCATTAAGCTCCGTATAAAATGATCTTGGAACGATCAATTTTGTAACGATCTATACAAATTGTTCAAGTCACGAGCGCGTAAAAATTTGTCCTGTACTCGTAAGACATTTTATATAAGACAAAGGCATTCATGTAAAACTTTTGGAAGATTAAAACGGTTAACAAATACGAATTAACAACAAAAGTAACGACAATGTATGCTGACAACGTAAACTGCAATTTCGGAGGAGCTGCAAGACATGCCCAAAATAACGTGTTTCATAAAGTTCAGCAGTTACTTAAAGGACCTTTAGTTCGGCTGAACTGTGCTGCTCATATCCTTTATAACTGTATTCAAATATCAGCAGGCTGATTGCCTATTAACATCGATGCAATTATTGTGAAAATCTATGGCTACAAACATTTTTTGGGATACAGTAACACCAGATGGTTAGCGTTGTTACTTTCGATAGAAATAATATTAAAAATGTTCAAACCCTTACAGGGTTTTTTTTTCTCTCAAGAAAAATGACCCACATTGATTCTTAATAGTTTGGCTATGCTTCCTTCACTCAGAAGCTTCTACATTTCATAAATGTGTGCTGCAAATGGAATCTGAAAAATCTTCAATGGTAGAAATATACATGGTTCCAATAAATTTAAGGCAACAAATAGTAGAACGGAAGAATGAAGTCTTTTTGCCAATTCAAGTTAATACTTTGCTAGTAGCTTTGATAAATGCAGGAGAAGACCTAGTCGAAACTCAATTTAAAACGACAGTGACCATATTTTATACTACTTACATAGCCTATTTTGGTAAGTGGACGCAACACTTTGAAGGTTCGCTAGCGTTCCGTTGGAAATTGCTAAAAAAAGAACCTCTGTAGACAGAGTTTGGAAACGCATTAACTGTTTTTCAAAAACAACAACCAGTAAAAAAATAAAACAGTGTAAAGAAGTTTCAGTTTCTATTGACAAATAATGGGTCAAACTTTTTCAAGAGTTAAGATATACCGCACAACAACGTATTAAAAATTGTGTATATGTTTACCGGGATCCAACACCGCCACGGAAATCATTTTTTCTGATATTAATTAAGGTTGGGCCAACAAACAACTATCCTTACTCTAAGAACTTTAAAAGGACTATTAATGACGAAACATATGTGAATTGCGTTAAATTTTTTAAATATCATCAAGATCGCCCAGATGTTTTACGAATTGTGCATTCGCTCGCCTTTTGTACCTATGTATGTTTAAAAACCGAACATTTGTCACTTAGACTAGATGTATCTAATTTAAAAGAAATTTCCCTCTCCTTCCCCTTACTGAGGAGTATTTGGTATCCCTAAAGACTCTTTGGGTAATGCTTCTATGTCCCGTATTTCCTTATTCATATATGGTCACCTTAATTTAGGGCGAAGAGGTAGAATATCTCGCTAAATACTGGCCCAAGGGCTGTGGACATAAGTCTGGCCAAGGGAAAATTCCTGGAAATAATTTTCATGTTCCTACTATTGTCACTAGGGGGCGTACTCACTTTAGCCACATAAAACAAAATACCCCTACAAATCCTTTTAGTTTATCACGTCTTATTGTAGAACTGTAGAAATAAAGGTAATTAAATTGTTTTAGTTAGACAGAGAAAGTAATATCAATAATAAGGGAAAATTATAAATTATGAAATTTAAACTGTGTAAACATTTTAATTTTAGGATATTGAGAGTTACTGTTGTAATTTACTAGTTTCAATTTTTCGTCACTTTAGCGCCGTCGAACCACATGAGCGCCCGCAAGTGGTGAAGTAAATGTAATTTTTGTTTGTTTGCAGAATTCGAATTCAACTAGTAGTTAGGTAAAGTTGGCGATCGCTTATTCTAGTCTTATTGTCTTAGTTGCTATGGTAACGCGAATGTATGTATACAGATGATTGTTTTAATTGTATTTTATTTAAAATTAACTTTTATAGTACATGCAGTAAAAGATTAACTCGAGTGAGACTTGAACCCACGACCTCCACTTTGCTAGAGTGGGTCTCTTCCATCTGAGCTATCGAGGAGGTAAGTCACAATCGATTCAAACTTAAAATGTATGTGCTTCAAGTCCCACTCCAGTTAATCTTTTACTGTACGTACATTAAAAGTTAATTTGAAATAAAATACAATTAATGATTATTAAATTGAACTTCTGCTCGTTCATTAAAAAAAAACAATATTTATAGTTATCTATCAGTGTTGCATACAACAAATAAAAAATTAACTGTCAGTCACGTGTTGTCACGTGCGAAACCTTAGCGAATTGCGGGCTCACATGACATTCACAAAAAGTTGGGTATGATCTTTCATTGTGTGTAAAAAATTATAATACATCGTAACTAGGGAAGTACATACAGTTTAAGTTTGAATCGATTGTAACTTGCCTCCTCGATAGCTCAGATGGAAGAGCCCCACTCTAGCAAAGTGGAGCTCGTGGGTTCAAGTCCCACTCGAGTTAATCTTTTACTGTATGTACTTTAAAAGTGAATTTTAAATAAAATGCAATTAATGGTTATTACATTGAACTTTTGCTCGTTCAATAAAAAAAAACAGTATCTATGATTATTGTTTTCTCACAGTACTATTACAATACGAATAACTATTTTCTCTATAACGAATACAAATCATTTGGTAGATTTATTATACAGGGCGCATTTTGATAATGACGCGATATAAAATTCATGTAACCCTTTTGCTACGTACTCCTATATAAAGGATGTTACATTATGGGTTAATAGTTAGCATATCTCGCGAGATACTGGCCCAGGAGCTGTGGGAAAAAATCTTGTTAATGAAAGTAGACAGAAGAAATTTATAGGTTCTAATGCTGTCGCTGGGCGGTTACTTGCATTAGTCATGTAAAAAAACACCTTTTCTCTAAAATACCTGTATAAAAGCTACCAAAAAAGTACCATAGTATTTTTACTAAAATTTTGCATTTTTTTGGTTTATCAGTTTTTATTATAGGGCGTAAAATAAAGGTAATTAAATTGTTTTAAAATATAAAATTCAAAAGCTAAGTATGTTAATTATGTTTAACAACGTTGAAAGGTTAAAGTTTCATAAATTTTCATAAAGTATTTGCGTTTCATAAAGTAGACTAAAAGCTATTTTTCATTAAAATACAATCCCAAGAGCCTTGGGAAAAATCTTGTCAATGAAAGTGGCAAAGAGAAATTACTGGAAATCATTTTTTGATTCCTAATGCTGTCACTAGAGGACGCACTTCAGTCATGTAAAACAAAATACCCCTACAAAAGCTGTCAAAAAGTACTACGTTGGTAATTTCACTAAAATTTTGTATCTTGGTTTACTACATTTTACTGTAGAAAGTAAAAAAAAAGGTAATGAAATTTTTTTTTAGTTAGGCTGATAAGCGACTAATAAGCGAAAATTGCAAGTTATGAGATTTAAACTATATAACAGAATTAATTTTAGGATATTGAGGGTTACTGTTGTAATTTACTAGTTAGTAAATCAGGTTTTAAATTGTTCGTTTGAAACAGGAAGCACCCAATTTTTTAATGCAAAATGCAAAAAATTATGAGTAAATTATCGGGCATAGAATGCCACTTTAACGCCCGCTAACTACTTCATTACCCGAGGGTGGTAGAGTAACATAACATTACATAACCTTTACGGAATTCCCTTGCGGGGTAGACAAAACAATCCTTGCCTCTTATTTACTTTTCATTCACAATCTTTCTTCATACTTTCCTATATCTGCATACCTCCTTAGCTTCATACATACATTGTCTCTGACATGTCTTTTTATTTTTAAAACTCTTTACCTTTCATTCGTTTATCATACATTCTACTGCATTCGGACATTTTACGTGACCTACCAGGCCCGGCCTTACTTCTAACCTCACCCACATGTGTTTTCTTCGTTAATTTGGCGTTGTTCATTCCTTCAATGTGGCCAAACCAACGCAGTGTATTATTTTTATAACTATCCATCATCGTCTTTTTCTTGCCACGCTCCTTCATTATACACTCATTCTTTACCTTATCCCTTCTCGTTTTACCACATGCGCTTCTCAGAAATCCCACATCCACGGCATTTATTTTTCTTTCGTGCCTTTTTTGACATACATGTAAGGTCCTTTACACAAATTTTATATTTGCCGCGGCTAAACTGCAATCGGTCTTTAGATTATAAACTAAAGAGGGGGGTGGGTTCGTCGGAATATTTCAACGGTAGATCTACACTGTCCACATAAAATAATTAAAATAAAACGGTTTAAAAATATATTTTCCTATATTATACAATTCTAATATATTCACACTTATACTAAATTCCCTGGTTAACAACTAACATAAACGTAACAATAAGAAAACAACTTGACGTTCTGATTGAGACGGCGGCGTCGGGGGCGTCCACTCGGTTTGGACGGCAATTTTGGATGTCCTCCTTCCTTCCACTCGCTCGATACGACAGCTTATTGTTGTCGAAGTCGCTTCTGTAAAATAGATTTTAATACCCCCTAGTTACACTCAATGATGACCGTAATATTTAAATGATTAATAACGTTGTGTTTAATTAATTATTTATGCTGGATACGGCCCTGTTTACAGCAGAAAAGAATTTATAAACAAACTACTGGTTATTAAAACGGGGGTTGCGCAGATCTAGGTCACTAGTGAAAATCGATATCCCGAGTTCACTGTTGTACGCATGACGGTTGTACCGGTCTAATTGCGTGCGGCTCTTCACCTTTAGTAATTTCTGGAAGACGGACAGGCACGTATGCTTCGTGAAGCAATTTACTTTCGCGATGTATTATGTTCGAAAATATGACTTATCTTCAGAGGTTTATTCTCGCATTAAATTTAGACTGGGCTGATTATACACGTTTGGTTGTATAATTAATATATCTGCACGTTATCTACGGGGATGCAATTTTATGGCGATGACTTCTTTTATGCAAATGAAAACGCGTATTTATTAAAGGCGGTTTATACTTGCGGAATAAGCTGGTGGAAAACAATCAATTGATTGCTTTCTTGAAATTCGTTTACTAAGAGCGTGGTTATCGGTGTACGGTTTTCTGCTACGACAGGTCTTTGACGGATACTCTACGTTTAATTCGTTTGTGATTACAGGCACTTCGGTCTTTGCCAGCGAGCTGGTGAATGCAGGTGTTTAGAATGTAAGTGAGAGTAAATGATAAAAGCTGCAGGTCTATACAGTCCTACTTAGCTCTCGTCGTCAGGTATATGTTAGCGTGGTGGGTGTATACTCCCGACTACTTCGTGGCTTTGCCCGTGGCTGTCTGGGTGTTTTTGGTGCGTGTGTTTTTACTCCCGACTGCTCCGGGACCTAGCCCGTCGCTCTCTGGGGGTTTCGGTGTGGGTTAGCGTGTGTAGACTCCCGACTACCTCGTGGCTTTGCCCGTGGCTGTCTGGGTGTTTTTGGTGTGTGTTAATGTTTGTGTTCTGAATTACTCTACAGACTTACGTGTCGTTAATCACAAAGATCGAGGATAGCTATTGATTTACAAAGGGTTCGCCGTGCGCGTTTGCAAATACAGGGAGCTAAACTCGCGGTGGCTATCACTAGGTCTGCGGCGATTTACTTTAACGCAACCGTCACGTGCAGGTGTTTTGGAATCGGAGTTGGTCAAACGGACTAACTAATACAGGAGCTGGTGAAACCAACTAAATAATTCTCGGCGGCGGGATGCGTTTACGGGACACGTTTATAAATACCGATAGATAGAGATCTATATATTATTATTTTTAAGGTGCGCGGCGCGGTTTTTATAGAGGCCTCTTGGTAGGCGGTGGTGGCTTCTGTTTGGGGGAATCCTATTTGTAATTGGCGGAGATTACTCTGACGTATAAAACTTTCGATGTTTTATGAAATCTACGTTGGAGTGGAAACAAATTAATTTTTGTTGTGCAATCACACGAAATAATAAGAAATATTAAGTTAGGTACTGAGTAATACGGAATACTAAGAAATATTAGATTAAGTCTTGCAGGTGTTTGAATACTAAGAAAGCTTACATCATTTCTTTTGCGAGGGCTGATTGTTAAATAATTAATTAATTAAAAAAATTTTGTAGTAATGACTTGCGGTTCGTTACATACACATGTCTCACTTCCATGCAGTACTGACGGTACAAGCACGCCATTATAAATTGCTCGTGTGGCAGATAGGCTCGTGCTTTCGTTTCTCATTATCGTCCACATACTTCCGATCCCTTTCCTTCCAGCTTCGTCCGATCTCGCCATCCATTGTACCATCTGCAGTAGAAATTCTACCCAGATATACCAACTCGTCCATTTGTTCTACAATTTCATCTTGCAGAGTAAATACTCTTCTCTCCTTTTCACCTTCCCGATTGAACACCACAATTTTAGCTTTGTTCACGTTTACCCTTAGGTCCATGTTCGCACAGTCTATATGAAACTTCCTCAGTAGTTTGTAGCTCATACGCACTGCCACTTAATAAGACTGTTCATCTGCATACACCAGAACTCGTACATTTACGTCACCAACCGTTACACCATTTGTATCGGTATATGCTTGCCTAACACATTTATCGATTTATATATTGAACAACTACTTTGACATCACATAGCCTTGTCGCATTCCTTGCTCAATATTAAAGTATTCAGTCACTTCTCCTCTCACCCTAACACATGACCGGCTACCGTTGTATACTGCCCTTATACCTTTGTTTACGCCATATTAATTTTATATTTCCACAGCTTCTCCCTACATGAAGCCATCCTGCACATCCCAAATCTTAGTTTGTGTAGTTTCTCGTACTCTATCAAACAGTACTCTTTCAAATACTTTACTAGGTACACTAAGCAAACTTATTCCTCTGTAGTTCTTGTATTGACTCTTGTTCCCCTTACCCTTACACAGTGGTACAATGATGGCACTCTTTCAATCACTCGGCACTTTTCCACACTTAAGACATTCATTGAATAATTCACACAATCTTCGTATAAGCTTTGCACTTTCATACCTTAGCATTCCACTAGTGATTTCATCCACGCCACATTAATTATTGTTATTAAAAAAAATAGTAACCCTAATTTTGGCTTGGCTAGTATTATTTTGGGCTTTTTAGGGATTTACATGTCATATTAACCCATTTTAGATAGTTGCAGGCTAAATGTAATCAGTAAGAATTAGAAAAATATAACTATAAACGCTGTAGCTTCTCCAGGTACCCTATCTTGAAAAGTGTAATTTGAACTTAATCGCAATAATGCAAATTCAAGAACAAAACAATCGCTAAGTGATTTATCTTAACTTTACTGACAATAATGCTACTATTACTCAAATTAATTGCTGCCTTACATGGTTTTCTCTGGCAATAATTAAAACATTAGAATTTATTTACAACTCTGATATTTAATTACTCGCAAACCTCAAATCTGATCAAAATAATTGGCCGTGTAGTAGTAGGTACGCTGTGTTATTTGAATTAGATAGGTTTGTTGAGGTTACGTGTTGCATCTTGTGGAACAGGTAAACAATGAAACTACTCAAATTAAAATTAATGAGCTTTGCGCAATGATGGTTCAATCCGTGAATGTACTATTTTCGGCAAGAACCACCAAGAAAACTCAATTTAGTCATAAATAAGTAATTGAATAGGTTAAAATGCGTAAAAATTATAACATTAAGAAAAAAAAATAAAAAGCAGCTACACATAAACACAACAAAACAAACTCAATGTAATCACATCCACAATTTAGTCGTAAATAAATCAGAATAAAAATCGTAACACCAAACATGTGGCCCTTTAAAACCAATCATGCCGGTCTTTAAGTAAATAAACAAATAATAATAACGCAGATTAAGGTATACATAAAATATAACAACAGTATGATTGCACAGGTGATAATAACGTAACTGCAAGAAAAGTGCAAAAGAAAATAGGCAAGGAATTTAGACGTACACAATTGTTTAGTGACTAATAAAGCACAAAATACATACGTACAATTACAATAAATTACGTATAAAAAGAAATTAGTCCTTAGGCCGAACAATTCTAGTTAAACAAACTAACACAAGAAAAACTCATTAAAACAAAGCCTTACAAGAGTAAGTGCAAATAAATAACAACGTTACCGACAGACAAGCTTGAGCGTTAGAAAAATACAGCATCCCTTTCTTGGGGAACATATCCATCTATACAAAACAATAAAAACGGTAAAAATATAGTTGGAGATGTTGTAATGGTCCCGTGGGTATATAGATCAATCGGTAATTGCCTATTTACAATTATAACCGAAAGCTATCTTTTGCATGTTTATCCATATCCACCTCTGCACAGATACAAATATAATCAACAACCAACAATACTAATTCGCCCAAGTACGGTCGGACGCTAGCCCTTTTATTTAAACAGATTTCAACAATAAGCCCGCTTGCGTAATGAGATATTTTTTATAAGGCAATGTTTGATTTTTAATACGTTACATAGGCTTGTAGAATTATTTTCTGCCAGCTATAATTTACATTAGAATACCTGCTTACGTTTTGGATATATATTCCTTTAATTGATCACAGACACAAATGGTTAACATATGCAGTTTAATATTTGAAAAACACATTAAAACTAACACCCGAAAGAAAAGACAGGATGTTTACAATGAAGGTATTTAATTAATCAAATCGATCTGGCTCGATCAAAACTAACTATTACTACTCTTCTCCGACACCAACTAACTATATTTTCTCCAGAAATCAACCCCCGTTTTCCAAAAGTAAAAAAAAACAAGAAATTATTACGTGGGAAGATTTTTCCACATTACTTACTGAGCGAAATCTTAATTTTAAGAATATGCATCTGTCCGTAACACACCCTACATTTAGATCTCCAGTTTCAAACTACCAAACAAAGATGTTTTTGATCGCGGTGTGTACTGACGTAATTAGTTATTAAACTAGTGACATTTTTACATCAAGAATGTTCGTGTACAAATATTCAGCAATTCGTTACATTACTTCAATAAAATCAGTTCGAGCGGACATCTGTTTCCATCCTAACATGTGTTTCTATTTTTACTTTTCAACCCTTACTCAAATATCAATTACGTAAAATACAGAAAATAAAATATCCAGAAAACATTATCAAATTACGACTTACTATAAGCTATTTGAACACATTAATTATTTTTTGTATCGCGATAACAATATGCTATTTGACACAGTTTATTGTAATAAAAATTTGGGCTGTCTGCTACTTACAACGCATTACCTCACATTTTGTTCGCAACGTGTCTGCATAGTTCAACAGAAAAACATGAAAAGTAAGTAAAAGTAAAGAGTTTGCAGTTATTACGGAAATATGTTTACTAAACAAACAGCACAGCGTACAGCGTACCACGCGCACACGCAACGCACACGCGCACACGCGCACACGCGCACACCAGCAGCGCACCGCACAGCGCACACGCGCACGCGCACGACACACACACGACACACACACACACGACCACGCACACGCACACACGTACACGCACACGCACACGTACACCACACACACAACACGCACACACACACGCACACGCAGCACGCACGCGCGCGACGACATCGCACAACGCACACGCACGCACGCACGCACCACGACACAACGCACACGCACACACACACAACACACACACACACGCACACGCAAGCACGCACGCACACGCATACGCACAACGCAACGACACGCACACGCACGCACACGCACACGCACACGCACACGCACGCACGCACACGCACACGCACACGCACACGCACCACGCACACGCACAGCACACGCACACGCACACGCACACGCACACGCACACGCACACGCACGCACACGCACACGCACACGCACACGCACACGCACACGCACACGCACACGCACACGCACACACGCACACGCACACGCACACGCACACGCAACGCAACGCAACGCAACGCACACGCAACGCACACGCACACGCAACGCACACGCACACGCAACGCACACGCACACGCAACGCACACGCACACGCACACGCACAGCACACGCACACGCACACACACACGCACACACACGCACACACACACACACACACACACACACACGCTATGGCCGATCTTGGCGAAACTTTGTCAAAAGTTGCAAAATAAGGTAATGACTCGTTTAAGTAAAGGTGAAAAAAAAGTTGATGGTATACTCTTAATACGTAACGGGTGGGCTAATTATAGTGTCCACATGTAACCGATGATTAAAATAGTTTTTAACAAATAAAAACATGGCGTGTTTTTGACAGATGTCATTTATAGACATAGCCTGAATTAGTCATGAAGAAATACATGATCGACCAATGCGTTAAAATTGATATTGCTTATTATCAAAATGGGTTTAAAAAATGCGTCTCGGGCATTACGTGATGTTTTCGGTGAACATAATCGACCAAATCAGTGTACAATTGCGAGAATCGTGCATAAATTTGAACAACACGGGTTGGTAAGAGATGTGACAAGGCCCGTGCGTCCTCCCCCAGGCCGTTCAGCCGAAAAAATTCCCCAGTTTGACCCAAGACCCAGGAGTATCAACTCGACATCGATCCCAAGAATTAAACATTTCTGGAGCCACATTAACACAATTAACTCAAGAACTGAAGTCAGCACATCTTTAAAAGTGCCGTGCTTTCGCCAATTAGATACATATTTTCGCATTTGCGCTGACAACTCAACATCAATTATTGAACTTCTCATGCACCCTCAAAAACCACTGCTTGGTGCGCATTTTGTGCAGGTGGCAACATATTCGACGTGATCTTGCAATTTGATCCCGTTAGAATTATTTATTTGGGGTTTTCTTAAAAGTAAGGACTATACCAATAATCTAAAAACAATTTCGCAGCTAAAGGATGAGATTATCAGCTGTATCGGTGAAGTTGATGAGCAATTATGCCAAGATGTCATCCGAAATTTAACTTAACTTAACCTTCACGCCATTCCCTTGCGGGGTAAGCAAAACAATCCCTGCCTCTTATTTATTTTTCATTTACAATCTTTCTCCATGCTTTCCTATCTCCGCATACCTCCCTAGCTTCCGCAAGATTCATACATAGCCTCTGACATGCCCGACCTTTCCTCTAACCGCATCCACATATATTTGTTTCGTTAATCTTGCGTTGTTCATACTGTCAATGTGACCAAACCAACGTAATGTAAAACTTTTATATCTATCCATCATCGCCCTTTCCTCACCACACTCCCTCATTATGCATTCATTTTGTATCTTGTTCCTTCTCGTTTTACCATATGCGCTTCTCAGGAATCTCATACCCACGACATTTATTTTTCTTTCGTGCTTTTTTAACATACCCATGTCTCACTTCCATACAGTACTGACGGGACGAATACGCCAGTAAAAATTGCTCGTTTCGCAGCTATGATCATGCTTTCATTTCTCATTATCGTCCACATACTTCCAATCACTTTCCTTCCAGCATTGACCCTTCGTCCAATCTCGCTCTCAATTGTACCATCTGCAGTAAACATTCTACCGAGATATACCAGCTCGTCCACTTGCTTCACAATTTTATATTGCAGAGTAAATACTCTACTCTCCTTTCCCGATTGAACACCACAATCTTAGTTTTGTTCACGTTTACCTTTAGGTCCATGCTCTCACAGACTGTATCAAACTTCCTCAGATCGGTTTGCAGTTCACCCGCACTGTCACTTAATAAGACTGTCATCTGCATACACCAGAAGTCGTACATTTACGTCACCAACCATTACACCATTTGTATCGGTACATGCTTGTCTAAGACATTTATCCATGTATACATTGAACAACCACGGTGACATCACACAGCCTTGTCGCACTCCTTGCGCAATTTTAAAGTATTCAATCACACCTACTCTCATCCTAACACATGCCCGACTACCGTTGTATACTGCCCTTATTCCATTTATTAGACCTTATATTTATTTAATATTCGCCATATTCATTTAATATTTCTCAGCTTCTCATCTATTCCAACTCTGTCATTGCCATGCTTTCTCCAGATCTACAAACGCACAGTACAACTTCCTTTTACCTTTAAACACTTTTCGATCACCTGCTGGAGAGCAACCATCTGATCGACACATCCTCTCCCTGGTATGAAGCCACCTTGCACATCCCACATCTTAGTTTGTGTAGTTTCTCGTACTCTATCAATCAGTATTCTTCCAAATACTCTACCAGGTACGTTGAGCAAGCGTATTCCTCTGTAGTTCTTACAATAACTCTTGTTCCCCTTACCCTTATATAATGGTACAATGATCGCGCTCTTCCAATCACTCGGCACTTTTCCACACATAAGGCATACATTGAATAATTCACGCAATCTTCGTATAAGCTTTGCACCACCATACTTTAGCATTTCCCCAGTGATATCAAATACGCTAGCTCCCTTGCCGTTTTTCAACCTTCCTGCCGTTTTCTCTGCCTCATTTGTTCCAATATCCTTCTCAGTTTCATTCATCATTTCTTGTATATCCTCCTTATTTAATCCTTCAGTCTTACTTTCCTCACTACTGTACAGCTTTCCGAAATATTCTAGCCAGCATTTCCTCACTTCACAATCGTCCCATACTATTTCGTTTCTATCATTCATCACTCCTGCAGCGTTCTGTTTTGTGCCACGTTTTGTATTTTTGACCCATTTCCAGAAGAGTTTTTGTTTCCCTCAAAATCATTCTGCATTTTCTCTCCTTCCACAGCCATCACTTCCTCTTTACTTATTCTCACTGCCTCCTTCGCTTTTTGTTTCTTAATCTGTACACCTGATACAATCGCTTCTTCTCAGTCTCATTTTTTTTCTTACATACTGCCTTTTTTACCGACTCGTTCCACCAAGCACATTTTTTCTGTCTACCTACAATCACTCTTCCACATATTCGCACGGCACAATTGAGAACAGAGTTTTTCAAGCTTATCCATGCACTTTCAACGTCAGTGTCTTTTATTTGTTCGTTCCAAACTGTTTCATTCACATTCAACTCTTTATTCACAGCATCTGCGTATTTCATTCTCGCACCATTATCCACTAGTTTGTCAACCCTAATTCTGGACGTTCGCACTACGTTTGCTTTCCTTCTCCACACCCACTTTTGCCCTAAACACACTCTCGATACAACCAAAAGTGGTCCGATCCACACTCCGCTCCGCGCATTACTTTTGTGTCTTTCACCAGGTTTCTAAGCCGTTCATCATACACTATCAAGTCTATCATACTTTTAGATTCACCTCTTTGCCATGTATACATATGCACATTTTTATGTTTAAACCACGTATTGGATACAAACAGGCTTCTCTCCACACAGATGTTCAGCAGGTGTTCACCGTTCTCATTGATCTTTGGTCTCCGAACTTTCCTAGAACGCGTTCACTATGTTCCTCTGTACACACCCATCCGTTCATATCCCCTAATCACTCTTTCGTTTGCTTACTACGTTCAAACGTTCTCTACTTCATTCCAGAAGTTCTCACGCTCCTGGTCTCTTTCTCCATTCACCGGGCATAGCATGCAATAAGAAAAATTCTTCGAAACTCCACTTTCATTCTAACCCATATTACCTGGGAGATACCAATTCGTACTGTTTAACACATCTTTTCCTTTTCACTTATGATCATCCCAACCCTTTGCCGAACAATTCTAGTTAAACAAACTAACACAAGAAAAACTCATTAAAACAAAGCCTTACAAGAGTAAGTGCAAATAAATAACAACGTTACCGACAGACAAGCTTGAGCGTTAGAAAATACAGCATCCCTTTCTTGGGAACATATCCATCTATACAAAACAATAAAAACGGTAAAATATAGTTGGAGATGTTGTAATGGTCCCGTGGGTATATAGATCAATCGGTAATTGCCTATTTACAATTATAACCGAAAGCTATCTTTTGCATGTTTATCCATATCCACCTCTGCACAGATACAAATATAATCAACAACCAACAATACTAATTCGCCCAAGTACGGTCGGACGCTAGCCCTTTTATTTAAACAGATTTCAACAATAAGCCCGCTTGCGTAATGAGATATTTTTATAAGGCAATGTTTGATTTTAATACGTTACATAGGCTTGTAGAATTATTTTCTGCGAGCTATAATTTACATTAGAATACCTGCTTACGTTTTGGATATATATTCCTTTAATTGATCACAGACACAAATGGTTAACATATGCAGTTTAATATTTGAAAAACACATTAAAACTAACACCCGAAAGAAAAGACAGGATGTTTACAATGAAGGTATTTAATTAATCAAATCGATCTGGCTCGATCAAAACTAACTATTACTACTGTTCTCCGACACCAACTAACTATATTTTCTCCAGAAATCAACCCCCGTTTTCCAAAAGTAAAAAAAAACAAGAAATTATTACGTGGGAAGATTTTTCCACATTACTTACTGAGCGAAATCTTAATTTTAAGAATATGCATTTGTCCGTAACAAACCCTACATTTAGGTCTCCAGTTTCAAACTACCAAACAAAGATGTTTTTGATCGCGGTGTGTACTGACGTAATTAGTTATTAAACTAGTGACATTTTTACATCAAGAATGTTCGTGTACAAATATTCAGCAATTCGTTACATTACTTCAATAAAATCAGTTCGAGCGGACATCTGTTTCCATCCTAACATGTGTTTCTATTTTTACTTTTTCAACCCTTACTCAAATATCAATTACGTAAAATACAGAAAATAAAATATCCAGAAAACATTATCAAATTACGACTTACTATCAAGCTATTTGAACACATTTATTATTTTTTTGTATCGCGATAACAATTGCTATTTGACACACGTTTATTGTAATAATAAAATTTTGGCTGTCTGCTACCTACAACGCATTACCTCAATTTTGTTCGAACGTGTCTGCCATAGTTAACAGAAAAAAACATGAAAAGTAAGTAAAAGTAAAGAGTTTGCAGTTTAAGGAAATATGTTTATAAAACAAAAGGCACACGCGCACGCGCACACGCGCACACGCGCACACGCGCACACGCGCACACACGCACGCGCGCACGCGCACACGCGCACACGCGCACACACGCACGCACACACGCACACACGCACACACGCACACAGCACACACGCACACGAATACACGCACACACGCACACACGTACACACGCACACGCACACACACACGCACACACCCACGCACGCACGCAGCACGCACGCGCGACGACATACGCACCACGCCACGCACGCACGCACGCACGCACGCACGCACGCACGCACGCACGCACGCACACACACACACACACACGCACACGCACACGCACACGCACGCACGCACACGCACACGCACACGCACACGCACACAGCACACGCACACGCACACGCACGCAGCACAGCACACGCACACGCACACGCACACGCACACGCACACGCACACGCACACGCACAGCACACGCACACGACACACGCACACGCACGACACACGCACACGCACAAATTGTATTGTTTTCTTGAGTAATACCATAGCGGTTGCTGGCCAAATCGTGCCCCGGACGATGTAGTATCTACTAACGGTATCGTCCTACTACCGGACAGTTATTTGTCTACTGTCACGACATAATAAATAGATATAAATAATAGATCGTATACTTACTGTATGAATCTCAAAATGTACATATATACATGTACATTTTTTTTCTTACCTACCCTTCAATCACACCACGGGTTTCAACCATACTACTCTATACGCGATTCCTGGTTCCGCGCCCCTCACCGGACTTGCTGGTATTTATTAGCGACCAAATGATTCAATTATTATTTATTTTTTTATTTATTTTTTATTTTTTTTTTTAGCTTTTCGAGATAGTTATTTCAATGTCATTTAATATTTATTTATCAAATCAGTTTTATTATTGTCGCGAGCCGTGACAACATAAATAAATATTTTATTAGTTCTCTATGAATTGATTGTTATTGCAACAATGTTTATCTGTTCGAGTGCACTCCTTAGACAAAAGGTTTACGTTTGCTTTATAATTTTTTTAAGTTAAAGTTTTAACAATCACATGGGTTCAATAGAGCCGTATTTTTCGTAAATACTGTAGCAACCCTAAATGTTATTTCGCGCCTATTTCAACTAAAGAGCCTTTTACTGGTTAGATTATCATTATTTTTGTTTATGATTAATATTCAAACCGCTGGGTATAAAAACCTGTTTTTATACCCAGCGGTTTGAATAATTAAATTTAGACCATCGATTTGATGTTTGCCGTTGTAATCGATCATTGAACTCATATCAGTAAAGAAATTAATTATAAAATGCAAACAAATATTTTATTCAACACTCTATAATTGGCCCATCCATTACACGTTATTACAGCTATCAAAAAAGTAGCACGCTGGTAACTTTACAAAAATTTTTGGTTTGTGACCTTTTACTGTAGGATACAAAATAAACGTGGGAGAGGAGGGGAATGTCGGCTGATAAAAGAGTCTATAATTTTTGTTTAGCTTCAACTGAATTGCATAAACTGGGTCTCGTTTAAAAAAGGAACTTTTGTTATTTACGACAAAATAATACCCGTGCCAGATTAACAAATACTACTGTCACCAGAGGGCGGAATTTGTAAAATTATCATTCCTTTTAATTTTCCGGGACATTTTTAATAGAAAGACACAATTATTTTATTGTAAATTAAATTTGCAAGAAAAAAATATTTTATGTCATATTAACGGTAACAATTATTTTTAAAGCCCTTGGTCAAGCATGTCATGATCAATTAAACATGTTTAAAAGTGTGTAGTTTCACATTTAGTTCTCTTTCTATTGATTTAAAGTTTGTCACGTGGCCGTGGTTTTATCGATTATTTGCCGTCAATTTTGAAATTACAAATTATTTTTTAATACGATACATCTGAAATGTAATATAAATTCATGCCATTGAAATTAATAACGCATAAATGTTTGGAAAGCCTTTAGATTGTAACGTTTGCTGTTTTTTACGTATATGAAAATAATTCGAAATTTTTATACATGGTAATGGCATTATAATCCTTTTTTTCTAAAAACTAGATGTAAGTTTTGTTGTTTAGCAAAGTAAGATGAAAGTTTAAAATGACAACGTGAATTACGTATTGGTAACGATTATTAGTGAAATCCATTTACTAGTTTGGTAGAGAATAGAACAGTTGTGTACAAATAGTAGTTATTTTCCTTATCGTAAGTTTTAGAAATTTTTGTTAGTGAAAGCGATGTAGTGTGTAAATAAATGTTCTCGTTATTTTAAATTTTGTTGGATTTTGTTAAGTAGATTTGCAATTTGCATCATGCAAATATTATATTGAGTATAAAATTATAACGTTTTGTATGTTACATCGTTTATGAATTTAACTGTAGCCGTCAGACTGTCACCTTTTCATTTCGATGAGATTTTTTGGTTTTAAAAAAAGAGTTTGGATTTTATATACGTTATTTTACGGTTCATTATAGTAGAGTTTCGCTATCATAGGCATCTCCTATTACACGAGGTACCTTTTGAGAACGTAATTTCGATGGGTGATGCAATCCTTTCAGTTCGGCTCACGAATTCAATTCGGTTTTGGCGCAATTTCAAATTTTAAATAGTAAATGTAAGGGGATAAAGGTGAAGATGGCGATATCTGAACGATGCTTAAGTCAGTCAAGTCCATGATGTAGTGGAAAACTCACGTCTGTTTTTTTTTTTGCGGTTTTCGCAATATACGCGAAAGGGGTTAGTGTAGTAGGTTGGAACAAATTATATCACAGCGTATCGAATATTATCGTATGAGGAATCTCCGCTTCCATTTATATGGGATAATATTGAGTTTCGCAATATCCCCGGATTATTTTATCGTTGTTTCGTTTCGTCAATAGTGACATTTTTCGGTCATAGAAGTAATTGGTTCTAGTGTTTTCTTGAAGTGCTGAACCTTTGGTCTGTTGACCTGCTTTAACGAATTTTGGTTATGCGAATTAATTTTAACGAGTTCCTGGCTAAAGGGATAGTTTCAAGTCTATCGCGCAGCTCAAATAAGTAATGTACAAACTTACTGAGTATAGTGCCGATTTGCTAGAGTTTAGACTAAATTGATTAACATTAAAAAACGCTTTGTAAATAATGTCAAGTTGACAAAGTTAAATAAAGATTGGTGCATTTACGTTAAATCAGATGAAAAATTAGTTATTTTGTACTTTCGGTTGAATTAACTGTTATAAATTTAGTTCCAGTAATTATAAGTTACCATTGGTGAGATATTATTTCTGGAGCCCTATCGAATTCAGCACCTGGTGAACCACTTGCACGACTTAGTATATTGTAGCCCTGAGAAAGGATAGTATTCTATTGTGGGTGCTAAGGTAAACTTTTACTATTTGTTATGCTTCTGTTGATAATAATAAAGTGTGTTTTTTCTCTGTTTGCGTGGAGGATGCATTCGCTTGCTTTCCTGTAAATTACAATATGAAAGCCCTTCAGGCAATTTAGAAGCAGGCGTATTCATTCATACGATTTATTTGTTAGTATCCTGAATTTTTTTATGTGTAATTTGTGAATTAAAAGTTTATTTCACGAATATTGATGATTTATGTTACCGATATCCTTATTTTTCCCGTTGTATTGATTAAAAGGTAGGTATTGATAATATGACCTTGCAAGCACCGACTGAATATGATTATTATTTTTTTGGTTTCTTGCTTTGAATTGAAAAATTTAATGTTTTTTTTGTAACTGTACCAAAGTTTAATATGTAAATGCCATGGTATACGACTATTGTTAATGTTTATGTGTTTTATTAATAGATTTGAATCTATTGTGACTTCGTCCTCTGTGTCTACGATTTTGCCGACGTAAAGTAATAAGTTGTAAAGTAGGTATTTTGATTCACGTTTAAGATTTCTAGTGTTTTGAATTATTTTTGAGAAATTTCGAGTTCAATAATTTTACAGCGACAACATCCATTTATCGATCATTCAGTTTGTAATCAAATTTTGTTATACAAGTTTTTTTTAGTAATCTTGTGAAGTTTCATTAAGATTTAACATAATGACATGAAATTTCTCGATTTGAGCGTTTCTTCTTTTGAATTCTGGTAATAGGTCACTTTGAAAGAGATTTTAGGTTATAAAGTAACGTAATTATGTAGTGAGTCGGCCGTTGACCGAACAGCTGTTTTTTTTTGCACGTTAGTTTTGCGAGTAGTACTTTTTTTTGTTATTTTTATAGGAATCATCTGGTCACCTGTCGATTACCTGGAGTTGCCAAAAAGGTAAGCAGTTTGTTATTTATTTGACAATGAGCTGTGCATTTTCTCAAATTTAGGGTTTTATAAATTTTCGATAGCGTTTAGTTTCGTTGTGACGTATTTTTTTTTAACAAAAAATAAATTGAATAATAAGTTACAGTAATGATAAAGTTATTTTTGGGTATTTGAGCCAATAATGTTGGCGCTAAGTTTATCGAAATACTCAATGAGTTTTGGGCTTTTTGCGGCTTTTATATAAAGCCTAAGTTTTTATTGAGGTTTAGGTGAACTTTGCATAAATATTTCTGGAGCAAAATTTTCAGGTCGGAGAGTATTTTATTTTTAAGTGAATATTATGGTTTCCTGTTAGACCATTATTAAATTCAAGTTCATGACGATTTCCCACTGTAAATGTTTCTAACAGGTGGCGCCTTTTTGACATTTTCTCCTGATTTTGACGTTTTTGAAGTTGTGACGAATGCACTTTTACAGGATTAAGTAAGAACCCCGCCCACATCACTGAGCTATGGAGTGCGCGCAATTGCCTTTACGAGCTTGATGCTCTAATGATTATTTGGCCTGTAACAGGTAAATTTGTCCCCCGAACGTGGAATGTTTTTGTATTTGGCATATGTTTGTAGTTAGTTTAGTTTGGATTTCCCGATTTTTGGATTTTTTTTTAATTTTAATTTTTTTTTTATATCGAGTCGATGTAAAGTTGAGTTACGTGAGAATACTTTTAGATATATAATAATTACGTGTTCTTTGTTAGATTTGAGTGGAGACTTTAGAGCCATACCGTTCTCAATTGTGGATTATTGTTTACCGCGTGCTCCGACACAAATCTTTTACCGTGTGCTTTGGCACAACTGTCTTATCGTGTGCTTCGGCATAGAATTTCTTTACCGATGTTCTTTTGAACATACAGTTACCGGATTTAGCATTCTTTGTAGGATTTTGGCTACGAGCTGCTGTTAACTTTTTTTCGAATTATGACCTTTAGTGTACCGGATGTTTCTGAAGTTAAGCTATACCGATTTTGTGTTTTTCGATTATTTTTCTAATTTTTGTATTGACAATTTTTTCTACCGATTTTGACTTTGTATTTTTGCCTCCTTTGTTAGTTTAGGGTTGTTAGGATTAGATTAGCTTTAATTGTAGGTTAATTAGGGTGCGCACCCAATGATTTCTTCTGGTAGGTATGTTTTAAATTATTTAGGTTAGTTTAGAGTTGAAGTCGTTTGGGCGTTTTCTCTATCTAGGGACGGAGTAAGAATTATCCCCCAGCCGATGCCACTACTTGCCGTAAGAGGCGACCAATCAGAATCACGGAAAGCGGGGATCCCGCGAAACGCGGCTCGGCGTCTTCCGTATGCTCTCCTCGTGGAATTCCAATGCACCAGCCAAACGCGTTTACAAAATTCGTTGGGTCATTGTGGGACCCTGGTGGATGATATAACTGTTCGCATATTGTGACTTTTATGCTTCTATTGTCATTATCGTGTGCTTTGTTGCACAATTTACGTGTTCTTATACTTTTGCACCATTAAATATTTCAAATTTTAAAGAATTCTTTATAACTCCACTGCCCCTTGAACCCCTACCTGCATGCAATAAAATATAACCATTAATTTGTAAACTATTTATCTCAGAATTATGTGAAATCCACGTTTCTGTGAGAGAGATAACGTCATAAGATAATATCGGTACCTACATGTTGTTTGTAATCAGAGAAATGTATTGTTAAAGAGCGCACATTTAAGTGACAAATTTCCAAGTTTAGCATAGTACAATAATCACTTGCATTTTGAAAATAAAATAGTCACATTTTATTTACTAACAATTTAATAGTTCAATTACAAGAATTGTAATCGATATTTACTGGTTCGATTAAAACTAAAATTAATGCTGGAGTTGAGATTATAATATAGTAAATTTTAAAGCAGAAACCATGTTATATAATTACAAAATAAAAGAAGAGAGAAAAAAGAAAGAAAAGTTACTAATCTTATACTTATTGGATTAATACCAAGAATTTTGGGAGTTCATCAAGGAGCAAGACGCGGTGGGATTACAAGAGTCGTGGATGGAGGAAAAGGAATGGGAGCGGAGAAAAAACGAGATAACAAGGGAATTCTCCAGGGTGGTGCAGCACGCGGAAAGATATAACAGAAAAGGGATGGCAAAGGGGGAATAATAACGGGAATAAGAAGAAAATGGCTGAAACAAGAAGAAAAAGAGAAAGTGCAACAGAACGGGAGGAATTGCAGAAATTAATATATAGAGGGGGAAAACAAAAAAAAATAATGACGATATATAGCAGAAAGATGAAAGCGACAAGGAAATGATAATAATAGGAATGGACTGTAACGCGAGGATAGGGGAAGTACAACAAAAGAAATGGCAGGGAAAAGACCGAAGGGCAAAGTTTTAAACAAAGAGGGAAAAGAACTGCTGGAAGTGTTCTATGAAAGGGGGTGGGAAATAATAGGAATCGAGAAGAAAGAAAAACGGGGAAGTTTGCGTACATGGGATGGAGAGGAGAAGCATTAATAGATTATGTTCTAATTAACGAAGAGGCTGGTCAAAAGGTAATGGCATTTAGGGTAGGCAAGAGGGTCGAATCGGACCACCAACCACTGGAACTGACAATGGAAGGGGTAGTGAAAGAAACGCGGGAAAAGGAGTACATAACAAGAAAGTATGGTCAGAGCAGAGCATAACGAAGTACAAAGAGAAAATGGAAAAAACAAATTGGGAAGGTAAGGGGTACAAGAAAGTGTGGAAGAAATGAGAGAGAAGATGGAGGAAGAAACCAGGAAAATCAAATTTAAAAGGTGGAAGAGGGACAAAAAGGGGCGGAAGAAGTGGTGGGATAGAGAATGCAAGGAGGACAAGTTGAAAACAAGAAAAACACTAAGACAATGGAAAAAAACGCAGAGAAAGAAGAATATAAACAAGCAGTCAGAAAATATAAGAAAAAAAGCGAGATTAACAAGGAGGAAAAGAAAAAGAAACAAGAAGAGCAGATTAAGGAAATAAAAACGGAAGAAGTTGTATGGAAATATTTAAAAAAAGAAAGGAAGAGACAAGACACAAACAGGAAGACAAATAAAGAAATGGGAGAAATACTTCAGGAATTTACTGGAGGAGGAACAGACAGAAAGGAGAAGAAAGACAAGGAAAAGAGAAGGAATAAAAGAAAAGGAAGTAACAGAGGCAATACTGAAAGTGAAAAAAGGTGACACGGCAAGGGGGGAGTGGGTATGTGGAGGGGAGAAGGTAGCAAAGAGGATGACGGGAATAATTAACAAAATATAGAGACGGAAGGCCTTCCGTGGAGATGGAGAGGAGTAATATGTCCAGTATACAGAACAGGCTACAGAAAAGAAGTGAAAAAATGTAGGGGAGTGCCATTATTAAACACGGCATACAAAATATATGCGACAGTACCAGATGGAAGGCTACAGGAGATAGAGGGAAAGAAACTGCTGCCAGGTGGACAGGCGGGGTTCAGGAAGGGAGTAAGAGCGATGGACAACACACACACACACACACACACACACACACACACACACACACACACACACACACATATATATATATATATATATATATATATATATATATATATATATATATATATATATATATATATATATATATATATATATATATATAACACTAAGGAATTAGATAAGAAAATTGGGAAAATGGTGGTATTATTCGTGGCCTTAAAAGCGGCGTTCGACATAGTGAACAGGGAAAATCTATGGGAATACCTCTGAAAAAAAGATAAATGAAAGACTGATAGAAAGGATGGAGGATATCTATACGGAAACGATGGGTAGGGTGAGAATGAATGGTAAGATGACCGAGGAATTCGTCACAGGGAAGAGATGCCCTCTAAGCCCATGCTTATTCTCGGTATGTAAGGTGATCTGGAAGAAACATTAAGAGGGAAGCAGATAGGAGGCTTAGTGGTAGAAAAATTAAAGGTGTGGTCGCTGGCGTACGAAGACGATATAGTGTTGGTGGCCAAGGAAGAAAAAGAAATGAAGGAGATGATGAAGACGTTGGAAAGATATGTGAAAAGAAAGAAACTGGAAGTAACTACAAAGGAAAGGAAGATACTGGTATTCAGAAAGGGGGGGAGAAGGAAAAGGGAAGAGTGGCAATGGAGGGAGGAGGATCTGATATTGGATACATTAATAAAAAGTGTGGTTTGATATGGGCGGAAGTGTGGGCTTGGAAGGAGGAAAAAGAGATGGATGAACTACAAGAAAATCGCTGGAAATGGGCATTGGGACTTGAGGAAACACCGATGTGTATCAAAAGAGAGGACATGCAGGACGAAAAAATATGGGTACAGGCGGGAAGAAGAGCAATGAAGTATGAGGAAGAACTGTGTGAAAGAACGGAATGTAAAATATTATAAGCATGCCTAAAAGAGATAAAGGAATGGGGAGTGAGATACGGACAAGATAGTAGAAAAGAACAGTATAAGAGAAACGGGTACGCGAGGGAAGAAACATAGAGATTAAAGAAAGAGGTAGTAACGTCCAAAAGCAAGAGAAAAATAAAAGAATCTAAATACCATGTAAATTATAGAAAGATTAAAGGAGAAGGGTTACCAGAATATCTGAAAGGAGAAGAGAAGAAAGGAAAGGAAAAGCGAGGTTCAGATACAGTAGTGAAGAGTTGGGAAACAAGTATTGGAGGAAAGAGGAAGAAACGATGTGTAGATTGTGCGGGGAAGGGATGGACAATATGAGACATCATAAAACAGTGTAGGGAGTTAAAAGAAATACTGGAGAAAAAGAGAAGAAGGGGAGCGGAAGGAATGGAGGAAGCGTGGAAAGGAGAAAACTGATAATGAGAGATGGGACATAAGGGAGAATATAGATAGTGCGAAAAAAATGTAAAAATGTAAATAGGAGAATTGTAAAACTAGATTACTTTGCGATATTGTAAAATGAGCAATTAAAGATAAACTTATATAATCAATAATTACATAGTTCAATTACTCTATTGTAAACCGTTATGACTATAAGTATATTATCGTTTCCGTTTTAGTGAATAACTAATAATGCGCATTTGTTCCTTTGTTTGTGCTGGTTTTAATGTAAGTTTTTCACAAAATTAAAGTGGTCGTGTAAACAAACGTACCTATAAATAATCACATCGTTCTGGTTTTAATCAATGAAGCGGGCGTGTAAACAACTATAAATAATCGCCACCGTGTTCAGTTTAAACCCGTTAAGTGTTGGTGATTAAGTCATTAATCAAAGGATTATAATATTCAAGCGTAAGTAAGTATTAGAATGTAGCGCAGTTCAAGCAGATGTAACCTATTGAAGAAGTTACTATTTAATTATCACGAGATATTGAACTGCACAGAATTGTCCACTGATAACAAAGGGTAGTAATTCGGTAACAATTCAAGCGTCAATATGCCGGCCCGCAAGTACGCTTATCAAGTTGAAATCTGTTAAAAAAAGACACCGAATGAGATAGTACAGTGCTCTCCCCCTCATTGTTGGAATGAGTCGGCCTTGTCGATTGTTTACTAACATTTTCACCCGTGCAGAGGACTTAATGTGTGGACAAACGTGGCATGATAAACCTCAGTTCAATTACTGTTATTAACAACCGGGGTTTACAGATACGTGTCTAGATGTCATTAAAAGTCTCATACCTTCACATTTATGCCAGATTTCGCAACTAGAGTGATTGCCCACGGCTGCAGCTGTTAAATATAATCCTTTCTTATTGGTTTTAAATACAGATAGATCTATTGATGAACGTGCAAGCTGAGAAAGGGGCGCTGTAGTGTGTGTGTGTGTGTGTGTGTGTGTGTGTGTGTGTGTGTGTGTGTGTGTGTGCGTGCGTGCGTGCGTGCGTGCGTGCGTCCGTGCGTCCGTGTGTGCGTGCGTGCGTGCGTGCGTGCGTGCGTGCGTGCGTGCGTCCGTGCGTGCGTGCGTGCGTGCGTGCGGGCGTGCGTGCGTGCGTGCGTGCGTGTGTGCGTACGTCGTGCGTGCGTGCGTGACGTGCGTGCGTGCGTGCGTGCGTGCGTGCGTGCGTGCTTGCGTGCGTGCGTGCTTGCGTGCGTGCGTGCGTGCGTGCGTGCGTGCGTGCGTGCGTGCGTGCGTGCGTGCGTGCGTGCGTGCGTGCGTGCGTGCGCGCCTGCGTGCGTGCGTGCGTGCGTGCGTGCGTGCGTGTGTGTGTAATTTTTTGTCTATTTTTTTTTGTTATTGCCTGTGTGTAGTTTAAATTGCATTGCAGTTACCTTATTGCTACCTATTAATCTTTCTGTATGTTTTATTTTATGTGTAACTTAATCTGCACTATTAATTTTCTTTTTATTGTACTATTAACTCAACTGCCGGCATAATTGATTGTATAACGGCCACATTCTTGGTGTCACGGTTTTAATTCTGATTTATTTATATGTAATTAAACTACTTTTCTTTTTATCGTTACTTGACATTATAATTTTGTACGCACTTTAACCTTATTTAAAGGTATTTGGTTATATCTGCATATTAAACCTTTTTTTTCTTTGTTTTTTTTGTTGTTTGATTTATTAATGTACTAGTAAAATTATTTATTGATTAATAAACTGGGTTGTCTTAGTGGTTCTTTCCCAGTATGCAAATTAATGGGTTGATCCATTATTGCGCAAAGCTCGTTCATTCTAATTTGTATAATTCTATTGTTGGATGCCACACTTAACCTCATCGATTCTTATTTCAGCAATTAGCACAGCGCATCTTACCACTAGACGGCCAATTCTCTTTATCACATTTGGGTTTTGCGAGTAATTCAATATTAGACTTGTTTTAATGTTTTAATTATTGCGAGGAAGTCAATGTGCTGTACGACAATATATTAAGTAAGAGTAACGTCATTATTAGTAAAGCCAAGATACATCACTTAATTTATTTTTTTTGAGAATAACGTCAATATTAGGTTACTTTAGAATAAAACTGCTAATTTTAACAAAAATGAGATATTGGTATATCCGAGTTCTCAATGGTCAAATTTATTACTTTCAGTAACTTCGATATTTGACGGAAGGTACTTAGCACTCCGTGATTTCCATAACCTTCAGTACTTTAGAAATGTGTATATCAGCCAACAAAATGCGTTCTAGAGTTTTTAAAATATTAAATATGGGACAAATCTTGAACGACTTGAATTTTGTAAGAGTGAAAAGATAAGTCGTTATGTAAAATTCGTCTAAAGATGTGTCGACAGTGTTTAGTTCAGAAGCATGTTTCACTGGAGAAGCCAGTGGACTACGTGTTAATGCTACTGGTACTCTATCAATGTTTTCCTCCGTTCTTACAGACCTTATGTGGAGCCAGTTTCTTCCAACTCTCTTACCCACTGTATAGTTACATGAGCGAACGGCACACTTCCATGTCGTGGAACATTGAAATTATTACGAAACAATCGTTGTACCGAAGTCACACACTCACCATTTTTATAAAACGATTTTACGCAAAACGCACGCTGAACGCCTGAGCAAAATCTCTTGATCTTTCGTCATGCGATCTTTTTGCGGATTTCTGAAGAGCAGGGTATAGAGTAATAGACCACAAACCTTACCGTAATTAGCATCGAACATCAAACAAGAAATTGGGCGAATTCAACCTGTCCTGCGCCGTCGAATACCCGAAAATTTTCAATCTAAGTTAGAAGGGTGTTTACAAAGAGATGGTTCCCATTTGAGCGGAATCATTTTTAAGACATAAAATGGCATACTTTCCTCTGCTCAAACCTGTAAAAAATGTTTTGAAAATAAACATTTTCTGAAAAAATTGGGTACTTCAAAATTTCCCGCTTCACTGGCGGACCCTATACACGGTGTTTATTAAATAATGTTAAAGCTTCAGCTAGCATTATAGTCCATGTCACTCTGAGAAGCCTCATAAAAGAGTTAATGCTAAGCGAAGCGCCGTTTCTTCTAACGGGCCATCCAAAAATGATTTTAAATTGCAACGTTGGAAGCTGCATGTGAACACATTCACCACATGATACGTGACACAAGGCGTCAGAAGCATATTGGTGATCAAAACAATACAAAAAGTACAGAAGACATTTTTTATTATTGAACATATTGTTGTAAATGACCACCATATCCATGCACAATTCCAATCGAAGAGGGATTGAATCCAATATTTCCAGAGTTATTTGCTGAACGGCATCACGTTGAATGAGTACACGATCACCAGTGAAATATGAAATCAAACGGCACAATGGGTGCAAAAAGTGACTGTCACACTGATGTATACAAACGTCACCACAAAATTGGCCTAGTTGCCCAGGGTATTTTTCTCAAATTCTGCATCTTTTAAAATCTTAATCTGAGGTTTTAGAAGGTGCGGAATGCAACCAAAAAGTTTCAAAAAACATCAACATCAATATTTCGTTTGAAGATGAATTTTTCATCGGATACTTTCCCACTTAAAAACTAATGAAGTCGGTCAAATTTCGAACTTTGGATGGCTCGTGAGAAAAAATGGCGCACCGCCTAGCAATAATTTTGTTATACGGTTTCTCAGCTTTGCCTGGACTACAACGCTACCTGAAACTTTAACACTAATTAATAAACACCGTGTATAATAGGGTAAGTCGCCCAGTTATCTGGACACGTCTAGTTCTCGTCCACTTTCTTAAAAATAGCAAATAAATAACATAACTATTTCAAATTAAATTTGTTATATCCACACCTAAATTCATACTGCTAATCTTCCCACACATTTCGCGCGAGTGTTGTCAGCCTTCGTTTGCTAAGCACAAGTTTTTGTAATTTGCGAGTGGTGACAGGTGCGCTTTTCTAAAAATTTCTTAGCTATCACCTCCTAGGGAAATAGTTCATAACTGTGAATTAATTAAAGTTAAAGGTAAGTCTTTTTTATTTTAAGTTGATAATATGTTGAGCTTATACGCTATTGTCAAGAATTTTTTTTTTGGTGGCCGACAGCCGATTTAATTTAATATTGGCTCCAACCAGTTCTCGGACCGGTGACCGAGAATTGGTCGGACAACGTGATTTGTCCTTTATCTCTTTTTGTATCCTTATTTTATAATAAAACTATTTCATTTTACGTTGTATTTAAAGGCATTCTGTCAAATGGTCAGTTTTCGGAGAGGTTCCGTGCAATAACGCGGGAAATGTGAGAGTTAAAAACGCGCCCGAGAAATGGCGAGTTTCTGTTTTCTTGGTCACTACCATTCTTTACCATATAGGATTCTATTTTTATTTTTGTGAAAGTTATTAATTTCAAATTATATTTGATAATTTTATTTAAATAATGGGTGAGCGCCTAAAATAGTTTATATTTTTTCCAGATGGGTACCAAAAAAGTAAAAGTAAATAAAACATGAAAATTGTTTAACTGCTCGTAGGAGAATCTTAATATTGCTTTAAAATCTGTTAGGGACGGTACTATGGGCATTACAGCTGCCGCAAAGCACTATCATGTACTGAGAATGTGTCGGAAAACACCAGATAAACTCCTTAAATCTGGTCCACAACCAAATATGACTGTTCAGGGATAAAAGATTGGGTTATAAGTCCCGAAAAATGTGGATTTCCCATAATAAAAACATGAACTGATAGAGACGGTGACAGAAATAGCAATAGACAACGGAAAAATAGAATGCTTTAAAAACAAGCGACCTAGAGAAAAATGGTATCTGAGTTTTCTAAGACGTTATCCAGAAATAAACGAATCTGGGTTTTCCTTGTGTCCTAAAACAGACAAGGTCCTTTCTCCCCGAGGTTATAACCAAATTTATTCCATTAAGCAAAGTAATGAAAAGGAAACATTAACGGTATTAGAAACATTTAATGACAATAGCACTATTTGTCCTCCACTTATACTATTTCCCCCCAAATCATTAATAGCGATCATGCCAGAGAAATGAATACTACGTAAATCAGACAGTGGGTGAATGAAGAACGATGTATTCTATGAATACGTTTGCAATGATTTTAAACAATGGCTTGATGATAATAAGATTATATGACCATTCATATTATTTCTTGATGGGCATCAGTTATTACAAATGATGTTCCCGATTTCAATTATAAATATTACTGGATTAATCTGTTTTAAGACCATTGCAGTTGGTAACACTGAAAAAGAAAGCTCATAAAGTTTTGTTTACATTGGTTTACGTTTCAGCTGTTTGTCATTTGTTGTCAATTGTGTAATGGCTGAATTTGAAGACAAGAAAGCATTTTGTGGGTTGGATTATCACATCAACCAATTAGTTATTAGTGTGCAACGTCACTTTAGAACCAAATTTAGTGAAGATCCTCCTATCAATAAATCTATTTGCAAGTGGTACTTGAATTTTAAGAGAAATGGGTGCATTTGTAAAAACCAATCAACTGGAAGGCTGTGAGTGAGCAATGAAGTTGTAGAGCAGGCAAGGGAAAGTTTTACGCATAGTCCACAGAAATCTATTGTTATGTGCAGCAGAGAGCTTGGTACACCACAGCCAACAGTTTGGAAAATTTTACGTAAACGTATAAATCTCAAGCTTTACAAACTTCTGCTTGTTCAAGCATTAAAACCAAATGACAAACTTCTAAGACTTTCCTTTTGATTTCTTTTTGATGGAAAATGAAAACTTTGTAAAATGTTTAGTCTTTAGTGATTAAGCCACATTCCACTTGTGTAGTAAGGTGAAGAGACATAATGTCAAAATATGGGTCTCGGAGAACCCACACACCTACATCAAGCACTTGCGCGATTCTCCGAAAGTTAATGTGTTTTGTGATATCACTTACAACAAAGTGTACGAGCCTTTTTTCTTTGTTAGACGAACAATAAGTGGAATAATTTTCTTAGACATGATGACGGAATGGCTTCTACCGCATTTAAAACAAGAATCCCCAAATTTCATTCTGCAATTAGACGACACACCTTCACATTACCATTTGGATGTTAGGGCTGAACTTCGAAATCGGCTGTCTGGCAGATGGATCGGTCTTGCTGGTCCAAATTATGGTGCACTATTGAACTGGCCTCCAAGATCACCGAACATCATCTCCTGTGATTTTTCTTGTGGGAATACATCAAGGGTAAAGTGTATACACCATCATTACCAGAAAGCATACCTGAGACCCAACAATGGATTACCACAGCCATCGAAGCAATCGATCAAGACTCTTAATAAAGCATGGCAAGAACTTAATTACAGGCTTGACATCTGTCGTATCACAAGGGAATATTTATAATTCATGGCACCTGGGACAAAGCTTCTTGAGTTTTTCTTGAAATGTAACCATTTTATTTTATGTATAATAAACAAAACCAGATTTATGTACACTTTAAATCATGAACATCATTTATAGTAACCCTGGTCCTATATTTAAGCGAGTTTTGAGAAAAAAATGGAATCATTTTGTAGGCACTACCTCTAAACACAACACACATCCTTCAACCAGTTGATGTTAGCGTGTTTAGGCCATTCAAACACCGATGGAAGTATACGGTTAAAATTTGGCAAAGTGAACAGAACGATATCAACAGGTCCGTTACAAAAATTATCTTTTGTTACGTATTTCAACGTGCGCTGAATCAAATTGATATGGTACCATGCATCAAAAATGGATTTCGTAAATGCGATCTTTTTCCTATAAATCTTTATTTTAGTAAATGTCTAAAAAATGAATTGGAGAAGAAACACGCACATCGTCTTGAAAACGTAGAGAAAAAAGGAGCTGAAATACCAAAGAAAATCATTTAAATGATAGAACACAATTAATCAATAGCGGACTTAATACACGCATCATTTATGAAGCAATAGACGAGATAGAGTGTGATGATAACCAGGATACGAATGTTTCCGGTGAACATTTACACAGAACTTCCTTTCTCAATCCTCTGCAGTCCTTACATAACATAAATATTATAAGCAACATTGTTTTTAACCATAATAAACCAATTGTATGTGAAGATACGAGATTTCATATGAATTCTGTTTCCTATCCACTTCAAGTAGGAACCTCTGAAATCATAAAATTTAATACCAATCGATGAAATAAATCTGGAGCCATTTGAAAATATGACTTTAAATGATATGTTTGAAGGTCCTCACCTTCCTGAGTTGCAGGCCAACATTTATGAATATGCAAGTGAGCAATAACAATATTATTCTGAAATAAAAAATTCCACAACAAACAGGTAAAATGGAGAATGATGAAAATAAAGTGATAGGTAAACAAAGGAACGATCATTTTGGGCCTAAAATGGGAGAGAAGGAATAAAATATTGAGGAAGATGTGCAAAAGAAAATGTCAATACAGAAATAAGACTGAAATGAAAATAACCTAAGAAAATGGAAATGATACCCAACAACAAACTGAGGAAGTTAAAAACGTTAAGAAACGGTACATCATAGTGGAGACAGAAAGCACCGAAGCTAATGCACGAGAGGATACAGACAATACAGAAAGCATACCGCATAAGGAGAAGGAGAATAAGAAAGCGGCGATAGAAAAAAGCATCACTATACAAGAAACAGATAATGAAAAAGGTATACTCAACCAGGAAAATGACGAGAGTGCAGGACACGTTAAAAATACAAGACAAGAAGAAATAGGAACATTATGCAGCAATTTTGCGCTGAGATGTTCCACTTGTGTCAAAATATTAATTTTATTTACCTCACCATTATGGGCAGGGGGGACAGTCTTCTAACATTTTCTAACACTCCAAACTCCTCTAGACGATCGAACAAACGCTGGAAAATGTTCCTGTTCGGTTGGAGTCTTTCGGAATAGAGTTCTTCGTAATTTCAAGCTGCCGCCACGGAATTGCGGTTATTGCGTATGTAAACGTTATACGTATCGAATCTTTCACGAGCAGAAAATCTAAGCATTCGTGCTAAGAAAATTCAAAACTTCTATTTAATTATTGCGGCATACAACAAAACCGTCACAAGTTAATAATTATTGACAAATGTCACGATTTTAAGTTTGTTTTTTCATGGCAACTTGATCCAATATAGAATTTTAGTACGCCCTTTGAATGCTGCAAACAGTTTGTTTTCTCAAAATAAGTAGAATTATTGGAAACTAAGACATTTTGGAAAAAGTTGTTTGTTAATTTCTAATGGTGATTTTTCTGAAAAATGGCAATTTTTTCTTGGAGGACCGAATTTGTTAAACATAGACCAAAGAACAGGGCGCTGTTTAGAACATACAGGGGGTTATCTTTAGCAGTTTTTATACGGTGTATTAATCTAGTTTGTTTATTAACCTAATTTGTATAGTTGTTTGTTTTGTTTGTTAAGCCTTTGAAAAATGCATTTGTAATTTCGTATGATGACTTTATTTTTTAGATTTTTTTTATTGTGGGAATCGAATTTTTTTGACCATGTGATATAGGTTTTGGTATAAAAGCCAATATGGCGGCCATAAGAAAATTAAAAGCTACCCATGAAAACCCAACTATCTAGTCTGCCTAGAACATTTTTAATGCAATGGATAGACCAAGATTTCATTCTACTAGTCTTAATATTAAAAAACTTAAAGAAATAAATAAAAATAAGTAAAATAAAACATCTTTAAAAAACGCTTTTTTTTCAAGTGTACTAAAAAGAATAAACGCAGCCCTCTGTCCTTGAAACTCAACTTGTCGGATATTTTTGTGCATGGTATTATGCGAAAAGCTTAAGTCAAAAATTTCTAGGCTCTAGCTTTATAAACAAAAATTTCGACCATATTTGTCCAAATTTGGCCACAAAAGTCAAAGCAAAAATATTCGTGTATTGCATTGTATTTCTCCACGTTTTGTAGTCTAAACAACACGAAAAATACATTTTTAGAAAAAAAATTTCACGTTTGTCTGTGTGTGCGATATCTTTTGAACCATTAAAGCTATCGATATGAAATTGGTACAAAAATTATTTGCCATAAAATCTAGGTCAAGTTCGTTAATGAGCAAAATCGAACCAGTGGCGAGGCATTTATAGGAGCTTACAAAATTAAAAAAATGCATTGCTTCAAATTTTAAAAGTTACAAAGTTAAAAAGCAAACTAATAGTTTTTTATATAATTTGAAAAAAAAATAACCACTGGTGCACTGTTTCCAGGGTGGATAATTGTGATAGTTTTGAAAGTCGGGTATTGGGCGTTCTTAAGATCACTAAGTGTAAACCATTTACCAAATTAAAGAATTCAAAATGGCGGAACAGGAATGGGGGATTATCGTGTTTAAAAAACGATATGACTCAAATTCAGGTATTGTAGGCTTTGAGTATACCTCCATTGACAATATTTCTGTCATTAGTAAGTCATAACTTACACAAGAACTGTAGGGGAGGGTGGGGACACGTTGGACAGTGGGAATACGGTCAAATTTCGCGCTCTTTTCATAGGAAAGGTACTAGCTCTCGTCTGTACGTTATAGAGATCGCTTGGGTGTGGTACGTGTCTTTTTAACAAGTAAAGTTAACAATTTCCTGTGATATCTAAAGAAAAAGAAATTTTGCGATTCGGATTTAATATTTTCCAGATAATTGGTGAGTGAATTTTTAAATGTGTAGTGATGAATTTGTTTAACTTGCTACATCATCAAACCATGAGGCATTGATAATTGAGGTTATGCAGCTATGAAGTGAAAATATTAGGTACTTGCTTAAAAGTATTGGCTTGACTATTTTAAGATACTAGAGGGAGGCATTGGACAGTAGCTACGGGGACGTATTGGACAGTCCAATGTTTCCCCACGGGTTAGTAGCATGTTAATGTCTGTAAATGAAATTCAGTAGGAAAGTAGATAATCCGTTATTTTTAGTTAAACAATACCCAGATCGTACCAAAAAAAGGACCGCCCGGGAATTCTGCCCAGAAAATATGAAACGAGCTGCAATGCATGTAATGGAAAGTAATATTATCTTATCGAGACAGTGCTGAAAGAAATAGCGTTAAAAAAGCTGGCCTCTACAATTATGTTACAGTAGCACTAGAAAAGGGATTGAATAACACCAAACTTTAGGAAGTCTCAAATATTTAGTAGCCAAATATAAAATGTCTTGGAAGATTAAAATGTTCATCTATGTTTTATGGGTTAACACCAAATGCAACAAGGCGCTTGGCATATGAACATGCGTTAGAGAATTCAGTGAATATGCCCGATGCATCATGGTTCTGGGCGTTTCTTAAACGGCATCCCAAACTTTCAGTAAGAAACCCTGATGCCACCAGTTGGACAAGAATGGCCAGTTTTAATCCCACCAACGTAGGCATATTTCAGGAAAAAACTGGCTGAAGTCATAGGTCGATATTCATTTGAACCCCTACAAATTTTTAACTCGGGCGAGGTAATATTCTGCGATGTCTTAAATTAATATTTCAATGAGCATATTATATTTGTTTTTAGACGGGCGTCACAACCGTACAAAAGTTCCAAAAATAGTAGGCAAAAAAGGGGAACATCAAATTGGCTAGGCAACATTTCGTGAGAGAGGAGAACTTATAACTGAAGTGTGCATAATTTGTGCTGCAGGATCTGCATTAGCGCCAATATGGATCTTTCTTAGTCACCAATGTGACGAAAAAAGGATGATGCATGGTGTTTCAGATTGTGGGGCCCTCGGATTAGTATATCCAAGTGGTTGGATGACCTTAGAGGCATTAAAACACGTTGCAAAACATACAAAATGTTCGCCCGACAGTAAAATCCAATTAATCAAGGATAGTCATGATTCTCATTTATCGGTACCTGCAATAGAATATTGCCGATCTAATGTAATTGCAGTGTTAACGTTACCACCTATCCCTCAAACAAACTTCAACCACTTGACAGAACGGTGTTTGGTTCGTTTAAAACCTTTTTCAATCAAGGCACAACTTCTTGATTACTTACGCATCCTGGACAATCAGCATCAATATACGATCTGCCTGTCATTTCCCTACAGGCTTGGGATAGGGCCGCAACACCTACAAACATCAAAGCAGGATTTAGATGTACAGGTATTGCGCCATTTGACAAATCCATTTTGAAGGAAGAAGATTTTTTGTCGTGTTATGTGGCAGATAGGCCTTGTGAGCCTAGTAAAAATTTGGAAGCGAATGAAGCATCTACATCAAAAACTAATGATTCAAGCAATAATTTGGAATTGGACTTGCCAGCAACTTCTGGCAATCAACCATTTGCATCCACTGAAATTATCCGCCCATTCCCGAAAGACCCAGCAAGGAAAAGTATTCGTGCACCAAGAGACAAAGGAAAACGCAGGATAGCAATCCACACGCCAGAAAAAATAGAACTTAAAGAAAGACATACCACGAAGAAACCGAAAAAGGAGAAGATGAAATCTGTAAAACGCAAGATAGGTGTATGGCTTCGCAACTTGCTCTAGGGTCTTCACACCCTTGGCTGTAAATTTGAATTTGTATTCTAACAAAGGGCCCTAATGCCAATTTGTAAGACACGTATAGGGTTGCGAAATTTGAAATAAGGGGTCTAACAGTAGCTTTTAAGGTAAGACGTATGCATCTAGGCCTTAACCAACCGATGAACCTCGATCGAATCAAACAATGGGGCCTTGGCCCCTTGTCCTAGCCCCTGGCTGTAAATTTGAATCTGTATTCTAATAAGGGGGTTCTAATATACTAATAATTTGCAATATTTTTCTCATAGTTATTTCTGAAACAATCATTTTCACTGAGGTAGTTCGTTCTCGCGCATGAAAACTGTTAATTGTTTCATTTTAAAATAATTTATTAATTCGGCCAGAATTACTAAAACCTCAAATAACAACAAAACCAGTAATTTTTTTGACTTTCAACAAGATTATCTTTTTTCTGGTAAATTGTTTAAAAAATACTATTTTTGGTCAAAAAATTAAAAATATCCCCATAAAAAAAGTTTGGGGGCAAAATAAGTGGCACCGCCCCCTTTAGCGATGCTCCTATACAAAATATTAATAATTTGTCAATACTATCCTTTATGATCTAATCAAAGGTACTTGTGGACTAAATTTCATATAGATATCTTAAACCGTTTCAGAGATAATTTAAAAAAAAAGATTTTTGGGTCCTCTTTTACAGGGCCGTATCTTCTTAAGGAGGCATTTTCGGACACATGTATATTAATCAAACTAACGTTATTTTTTAATATTCTATTTACCCTAAAAAGTAGAGGAACATTTTATGAAACACCCTGATATATATATATATATATATATATATATATATATATATATATATATATATATATATATATACAGGGTGTTCTAAAATTCCATCAGTAAACTCCAGGAGGAGATTTTACGAGCTAAAATAATAGCAGTTTGTAATGAAATTTTGTTCGGATTGTCATTTGTTTGCAAGTTACGGCTTGTCAAAGACCGATTTTTTTAAATTTTATTTTTAGATAACTTCTGCAGTTCAAGGTCGACTAGTCTCTCATTTAACATACTTGCTAATTAGATCAAGTTCTATAGGAGGATAAACTCAAAATTTGTTTTGTTGATAACTTTTTTCTCTTGCCAAACATCGCAAAAATATGAACATTATTATAAAGAGAAACAATATTAGAAAAAATTATGTGCTCTTTATTCAAGCCGATAAATGCAACCGTTTAGTCAGAAATCGCTATTAAAGTTTTATTAAAATATCAAATGTTGATAATTCCATTCGTTAATTAACAGAGTTGCCATGCTTCAAATAAGTGTTATTAATATTCTTGATACGAATTGTCACGAACATTGTTTAATTTTCGTATAAGTTTGATTTTTTACCATAATAATTTGAAAATGGCTCAGCAATACTCAAGTACTGAATATCGTGACATGCATTTTTGTTATGGACAAGCAAATGGTAATGCAGAACAAGCGCGCCGCAACTACATAGATGCATATCCTGATAGATTATAAAATAGTAGAATCTGTCTGTCATACTTTGTTTGTATAATTCCACTATCTAACGCTATCTCTTTGTAAAACCAGAATCGTTAATAAATAATATAAAAGAATTGGTCTTTGACAAGCCGTAACTTGCAAACAAATGACAATCCGAAAAAAAATTTCCTTACAAACTGCTATTATTTTAGCTCGTAGAATCTCCTCCCGGAATTTCCTGATGGACTTTTAGAACACCCTGTATATATATATATATATATATATATATATATATATATATATATATATATATATATATATATATATATATATATGTTTCTATTTAGATTTCCACAAGTATTCATGTTTAAATAAGACAATTTTCTTTAAAACTTGTGTAAATAAACGTAAATTAATTCAACGTTTGAACGTCCTTTGTTCCCTTTGTCAAGAATTGATTTGACAATTAAATAAATTCTTGACAAAGGGAACAAAGGACGTTCCCGAAACGTTGAATTAATTTTACGTTTATTTACACAAGTTTTAAAAATAAATTTATATATATATATATATATATATATATATATATATATATATATATATATATATACACATATTAAATTTTTGTTTAGTTGGTCCTAGTCGACCGTTGATGATGATAGCTTAGCTATTGAAACGTGTTCGGTATTTTCTAATTTTGTCTGATGCGTGGGTGTATTTTGTTTGTTACAGATCCTGCCATAGTTTCAGTGTTCCAGAGTTTTCAAACGTTAAAGATAAAAAAAAACTGGTGGAGACTTTAAGGCTAACATATAATGCAATGATAACATGAGCAATCTTATTAAATACATTGGCGTAGTACGGTTTTACTTTTAAATTTCCACACCGCTCTAAGGAAGCTGTTGTAAAGTAAATTAATAATACTCTCAGGTCAAGATGAGGAGACCGATAAAGAGGACAAAACTTCGTACCATGACAATTCATCTGAAGATGAGCTAGTGTTTGATAGCGATGAAGATGTTCCAAGTTTAAAACTATCCTATAGTTAAGGTACACGGAAAAGCTAGCATTCGAAATTGCGCAGCTAAAGTTCTTATCAAATTTCATAACGGCTATAAGTAAATTTTTTAAGACGGCATGTGATCTCAAATAGATTCACTCTAAATGAGAATGATGAAGGCTTTGTGCCATTTGCAAATGTTTTATTCAAGCTTCCTCGCCCTATTAATGATAGAGATTTAAACATATGTTGTATTTTAATTTTGATATTAGTCCGTTTGGTTTACACTAATAAATAGTTTTAAGAGTTTTCATGTTCATTAAAATTATATGTTTTCCTTTTTGTTATAAAAATACTAAAATAAAATAGAGATTCTTAATTCTGATGGTTTTTTCATTATAATAATAATATAAACCTTGTCCATAGTCTTCCCATGGCTTGTCCAATGTCTCCCTTCAGAAGGTTTGGACAAATGCAAAGGGCAATATTAATTGAGTTTATGAAAAAACCATACTTATTAGGATTATTGTAGAATTGTTTTTACCTTACCGAAAGTCATGGTTAACAGCCGTATATATCACTTTTTCAAAAATCACTAACCACTAGATAATAAATTAATTAATATAAAAATTGTCCAAAGTATCTCCACCCTGCCCTATACAATCGTTGGTATAACGTGACAACTTTAACCGTCATTTCCCAAAGACAACTGTGTTTATATAGAACCTTGTTATTCTAAGGTGACCATTATGCACTAAAGATTTTATACTTTTATAATTATCGGCCTACCTGTACCTTGAGACAACTGTACTGGTTACATGTGCAAGTGACAAAGTAAATCTTAACGTATTTTGTAAGTAGATAACCTATAGTAAAGTTTGAAGTAATAAAGAAAACAACTTGACCTTTGGTATCAAGGAAATAGTTTTTAACTACATATTGAATAAATCTGTTTTGGTCCAGTTTGTAAATTAGGAATAGAGGTCATCAAAAATTACTACATTCAATGATTCAAGTGTGTGTACATTTAAATACTGAAGAGGTTTAAATTTATGTATGCGGTTAATCGTATTAGTATCAATTTATACAGCAATTTAATCGTATGAAAGAGAGTATTAATCGAACAGTAGATAAATGAGTCATACACATCCACTCATACGTGGAATGACCGCTGATCAAGTATCACAACTCATTTCTTAAATATCTCGTACTCATATGGTGAACTGTGAGTCATGGTGTCTTAGACATATTGTCTAAACTTTAGATTATAACTCTATCAGTTAATTTATTAATTAATTAACGCACACCGCAACATACTTTCTTAGAATTGTCGTTTCCACTACACATTCGAAAACATATTGCTCTAAATTGCGCGAAATATTGAATATTTTATGCTAGATCTTGTAAAAACCGTTTTGTTGGCATAAATTAATACATCATTCAAATTATTTACGTTATACCCACGCCTCATTTTATTGATTGAATTCTCAACGATCTGGATTTTTATAAGTACGTCATACATCGATTTAAGTGATCTGGGTAAATCTTATGATTTGTATTAACAAAGCCTTATTCAATATTCAAATTGCGTATTATACAAACAATAGAATTACTGTGGCCTTAGGTATAGTTCTTTGGTTTGTAACTGTAAAGACTGATCATATGTCAACAGAATATTGATACCATGAGATGATGAATAGGTATTATTTAAAATGGTTATTATATGCTTATGTGGTGGGTACTTGTGAAGGTTTATCATGATTCAAGTTCTTAACAGGAATAAAGCAGCCCAAAAAACGTAAATACCTAATTTTTGTCTCATTATTGATTTTTTGATAAAAATCTGACTCAGACTATAATAATGAACTTAATGTAATTATATGGCTGGATAACATAGTACATCACTAACGTTTTCGCATCACACATTCCTTACTTGCTGTAAACATTGTGTTCACGTCATTAATAATTGCTTTATTTAATTTAACCTTATCAGATAATTATCAGTTGTGGTTATGTCCCATAAAAGGATTGCTTTTCTACACTCTTATGTACCTATACAGAATCACAAACCCATTTTTGAATAATAATAAAACGACGTGTGGAACTCAATCAATAAACTAAAACAGTATGAAACTGTAAACTTTTACGATTATCACTCATAATTAACATATTGGGTATGAAATCATATGTTTTTATTAATTTTTTACAAATTTAAAATTCTCGATAGCAATTACGGTTATTGCCTTCAGTAAATAATCTTTGAAAATTAATTACGATGTCAAATAAATATCTGAAATCTTAAAACACGAATATTGTCATGCAATATAATAGTTAGGGAACGTATATGAAATAATCAACTGCGAAACCTAATTTTATTTGAATAGAGATTAGCTAGACCTTTAATTACCTCTATACCGGGTGTCTAGAATCTACCCACGTTCTGTGGCTGTCTTTGTTATTATAGGAGACACAGAGTCGGTTAAATTAACAACGTTGGACAGAATTACATGATAATTCAAATACCAATAAGAAAATTCAGCATTGTTGCCAACTTTCTAAGATATCCGAAATTAACTAAGAATTGTCCAAACCAAATGTTCAATCGGCTATATCTTTTTTAATATTTGAAATACGCAAAAGCTATAAGAGAGACTTTTGATAACTATTTTTATGCAAAATGGGAAAATGCCAATAAAAATTTTTTTATTATTTTTCGAGCTACAACCCAAACATACATTTTTTTTTTTTAAGTAGCAACTATGGGTGGTTATGGACTAAACCGATTGCTTATTTTTTTCTGATTTCAAAAATGTATAGCTTGGTATGTTTAATTTTATTAGTTAACAGCAAGTCCAGAGTTGTTAAATACTTTAATTTTAAATCGATTAAGATATCCACAATTGAAAACTTAACATATCAATTAAAAATCAAATTAAATCCTAATGAATCCGATGAAGAAATAATGTTTCAATTAATATTGGAATGAAATATTATATATGAAACCTAATGTGTACGTTTCATCTCATTCTAATTTTAATTATATTTGATAAATTAATGCAATTATGTGTTAAGTTAACACACTGAATTGGTAAAAAAATTACTTCCAGGTCTAGGGGAAACAGCAAAAAAAAACAACATATCAACAGTTCAAAATTGAAATTAAACCATACCGTTTAATCTTTTTTTAATTACAAATGCCAGAACCTATTTAATCTCAAATTTTCTCCTTGCTTGTTTAAGTTATTAGGATGTTAATACATGTTCTTTACGTCTAGTGACATAGCTATATTTTTCATTCCACAAGAGCAACCTAAATTATACATTCCAACAGTTGAAATCATTTATTTTTTAACCATCAACGCAAACAGAGGGGTGTCATAAGTTTAACGTGTGTACGGGGTGGCCAACTAAGAATGCGAGGTACTGTATCTGGGAAACTATACATCGTATATACTCGTACATACGAGGATAATTTTTGTTTGGCACTTTTGACGTATCTATAAAAATAAAGTGGTGGAGGGTATTCAAAGGTTTCCTTAAATCACCTCCTGTATCATCGAAACGACTAATCCGATTTTAACAAACTTGGGCGCGTTGTAAAGAGCTTTTCTTGGGATACAAATGTTAAAATAATTGAAATTTTGTTAGTTTCACATGTCGTCGCTAGATGGCTTTGTTCGACATTCCGACAGTAACGGTTAATTTTCGTAAAAAATTAAATGCATTAGTATGACTTTTTTCATGAACAAGTAGCTAAATGATGCCTAAACAAGCTCGCGAAAACCGCATCTCGATATCTTGTCCCTAACCTAAAATATCGGCCAATCAGACAATGGAAACAGATACCTAAATAAAACATACATAATCCTCAAATTGTCAATAGTTGTCAATACTTTCGCGTTACTTTGAGCAATTTTGTGCTTTCGAAATGCGTTTTACGAATAATGAAGCTGTTGATAATTGATATGCTTGCGGTTTATTTTGAATGTCTTCAGAATACCGCAGTAGCTAAAAGAGTTTACGCGGCTCGACATCCAAATCAGCGCCCTGGCGATGTAAGAGTTTTTCCCCGATTAGTGGCGAGCTTACGAGCCAATGGTAGTTTTCTGCCTACGTTTCATCGGCAAAGAATTGGAAGAACACAAGAAAATATTAACCGTGTACTGGGTTATATTGAAGGAATTCCTCATGTTGGCACAAGAGCATTATCCACTGAGTTGGGCATATCACGGACAACGGTTCAAAATATTTTGAAGGACCGTAGGTAAGTTCTAATGGCCATCAAAATACATAGGTAAACTTCTTTTAATTACTTTAAGAATGCACCCATATCATGTCGTTTTGCATCAGGCCTTGAAAGAGGAAGATTTTGATCGAAGGTTAGACTATTGCCATTGGATGTTAGGCATGATACGCGAAAATAGAGAATTTTCATTTCAAATTCTTTGGACCGATGAAGCCACCTTCAGTAGTGGCGGGATCTGCACAATATGCATTATTGGTCTGCACAAAATCCCCATTGGTTGCGTGAAGTTCAGCGCCAAGGACGTTGGAATTTATATGTATGGTGTGGCATACTGGGCGGCAGAATTATTGGGCCATATTTTTCAAGCAACCCCTAAATGGCAATGTATTTCTTGACTTTTGGCCAATCAATTAGCGTTGTTGGAAGATGTGCCTCTGGAAACAGGATAAAAATTGTGTTTGTAGTTGGATGGTTGCCCAGCACATTTTGCTATTAATGTGCGAGAGCATATTAATGCAGTATTTCAACAGCGATGGATTGGAAGAGGAAGTCTGTTTCCATGGCCTCCGTGATCGCCAGACTTAACTTGCCTCGATTTTTATTTATGGGGGTGCTTAAAGGACATCGTGTTTCGCACTCAACGTACTACTAGAGAAGATATGAAAACCGGATTCGTAACGCAATACGTAACATGCCGAGAGCCGAAATTGAAGCTGCAGTTTTGTCTAGTCATGAGAGGCTTCAGCAATGCATAGAGCGCGAAGGTCAGTATTTCGAGCATTTACGGGGAATTAAAAACTTCCTACTTTAAATTGGTCCTTTTAGGGCCACAACTTACATAATAGAAACAATCCCAGAAAAATATAGTTAAAAAAACTAAACATATAAGGGATTTTCGTATAGTCTTCTTTGGCCGATATTTTAGGTTAGGAACAAGATATCGAGATGCGGTTTTCGCGAGCTTGTTTAGGCATCATTTAGCTACATGAAAAAAGTCATATCAATGCATTTAACTTTTTTAAATTAACCGTTTCTGTCGGAATGTCGAACAAAGCCCTCTAGCGGCGACATGTGAAACTAACAAAACTTCAAATATTATTACATTTGTAGCCCAAGAATAGCTCATTTCAACGCGTCAAGTTTGTTAAAACCGGCTTAGCCGTTTCGAAGAAACAGGGGTTATTTAAGAAAACTTTTGAATACCCCCACCACTTTATTTGTAGACATACGTCCAAAAGTGCCAAACAAAAAAGTTCAGATTATCCTTGACTTTAAAGATCAGTTATTTTTTATTAGGTTAATATAGCATAATTCACAGCAACACCACTTTTTAGATTCAAGATTGCAGTTCGCCCCTAGCGGCCATTTCAGAAACTTGAAAATATTTTCTTGGTTTTGTATTGGCCGTTTTAGTAATAAATTTTTTTGCGCAAGCCTCTACGATGGATAGTTTCCCAGATACAGTACCTCGCACCCTTAGTTGACCACCCTGTACCTATGTATCTGTGTATCTGTGTATCTGTGTATTTGTGTATCCGTGTATTTGTGTATCTATGTATCTGCGTATCTGCGTATCTGTATATCTGTGTATGTGTACCTGTGGACCTGTGTATCTGTGTATCTGTGTACCTGTGTATCTGTGTATCTACGTATCTGTGTATCTGTGTACCTGTGTAACTGTGTATCTGTGTATCTGTGTATCTGTGTATCTGTGTATCTGTGTATCTGTGTATCTGTGTATCTGCGTATCTGCGTATCTATGTATACTTGTATCGGTGTATCAGTTTATCTGTGTATCTGTGTATCTGTATATTTGTGTATCTGTATATTTGTGTATCTGTGTACTTGTAGCATCGCAGTTCTTAAAGGGAGGGAGCGATTTTGATTTTTTTATGATTGCGTGAGTTAATCGAGAGCGTTTATAGTTACGATTCAAGAAAATATGTTCAGCCGTTTGAAGATCATCTGCTCTTTTCTAGTTGGCGTAGGGATTTTTTTACTCTGAAGTCCCCGATTTTGATTTCGTTTTTTTAGTTTGAAACGTTAGTTCATCGAAAGTGTTCTTAGCTTTGATTCAAGAAAATATGTTTAGCCGTTTGCAGGTTAGTTCTTTTCTGGTTGATGAAGGGATTCCTTTTACTTTTTGTGTTTTTTTTTTATGTAGGGTTTTCTGCTGTTTGTTTAAAAAGAAGGAGCTTCTTTCAAAATTTTCAAGAACTTTAGTAGGGATACCTTTGTCGTACGTTAACCTGACAGATTCGATAGAATAGCTGAATCTCCTAATTTAGTGTACTTAGTATGAACCTTAGCGGTCATCACCAACTTGATAATCTATTATCAAAATACTGCCTTTGTCTGAAATGCGATATACCTCTTAAGAATATACCTTACTAACGCCACGTATTTAAGCGCCATCGGCATACAAAAACTTTATTAAATCCAATTTTAAGGTCAACTATCTAATTTTAAAATGAAATTTAAAATTATTGACTTAAAATTATGGTAGTAACTACTATGATCTTGAAGAAGTGTAGCCTAATTTATAACAAAAGCAGGTTGAAGCCCATTCCATTCTAATACCATTACCAATAAATTGTTTAATTTGGTGACTTTGTGTTAGTTATCCTTATCAGTATGAAGAAACGGTATGAAACATATCTTCAAGTGCTCAAAATGTGATAGCGTTTTGGTGTTGTGAAATTATGACCTCTAGAATATTTGGTCTATTCTCCCAGGCTTATCATTAGATAATAAATTCATTCACGGTCCATTATAGCCCAAGGCACTATTGAAATGGTCTATGCGGATGTTAATTCCCAGTAAGAAGAGCGCAAGTTGTTTGGTCATAGCGCTAGATCTAGATAGAATACAATAGCAAACACAGCTCATAAATCAAGCAAGGAGCCTGTACTCAGAATACCATCTGTGATGATATTTTACAAATAAAGAAAATTTGTAGTTAGCAATTGCTTTATTGTGCCTAGCCTTACAAATTTATAGTCGAAAACAAATGCCATGGGAATCGTACACATTTTCAAGTACTTCAACCTATTCAAATAAAGCGATGTTAAAATATGCGAGTCATTTTTCGAGGTGAAAAAATCAAAATTGAACTTTGCCAACACGAATTTTGAATAATTCTCATGTATTCAATATAGGGTAATTACCAGATGACGTTTATGCTAACATATCATATTCCCCATGATAAATTGTAAAAAATATAACTTAAATGTAATAGTAAAACATTTTGGTTTTTCTTTGAATGACCTACGCCTACGAGTCTAACATAAACAGTTAATGATTTATAAGATGATTTGGAAATTTTATCGCTACTTCCTCATCCTTCCGTATTCGGTTGTTTTATAATCAAACCGACAAATTGAGGTGGTCATTTGGATCAAACCGCAAAAAAAGTATCAACATTTATTTCTCATTTACGTGTTTATTCGATGGATTTGATAGACGGCTTATAATGCAATAGTCAAACCCTGACTAAACTAATTCTGTGAATTTTTAATAGTTGAATGGTGTAGTAAAGATGAGTCAGAGATAGTAAATTGCAAAGTGGTTTAAAAATTATGTGCATATGGTATAAAAGTTATCACTAATATCATATAATTTTATCGAGGTTTTGTCATGATAACAACACGTTCTATATTATGTAATTATAATATACGCTTTTTCTTATTTAAGAATTTATATATGCAAAATATTCACATAACCACTTATTTTGTATTTTTATACTGAATTATTCAGATTAAACACTTTTATTCAGAAAAAATGCTGCCCGACATTACACAATTTAATGTAGATATGTGTTTTACAAAAAACAAACACATAGCAACAGAATTAATTAAGCCTGAATAAATATTTTCTTTTTATTTAAATTTTAAACTTCTTGTTGTTTGTTAGTTGTAATTTGAATGTATAATTATTATTAACGTGTCTATACGTTTATTATTTGGGTTTCCGCTTTTCTCGCTAATAACTTTGCACACTTTAGAATTTTGAAACCTAATAATTCCGACTCAGATGCAAAATATTATTTTGTCCTCATAAAGGATGTCCCAAAATTTCATTTTTATCATGTGTAAAAGGGTATACAAAGGATTTAGAAGGGTATGTACTGAGTGGACGCAAACAAGCGAGGTATCCGGCTGTATCTCAGGACCTGTCAATCTGACAACAATTGGAAATAGTATTTTATTATGAATACGGCCTTTCAAAGAATACGGCCATGAGAAAATGTTGGAAATATTTTTGAAGTTCCGTATTTCAACGTTAGTGGACGCAATTAACAATTAAATAATAAAATTCTAAATTTTTCCCAAAACTCCTATATAAAGATGTACCTTTGCTTACATCGTTTGAAAGTCTAGATAATTCTACATAATTTTTGTTTAAGATTCATTGGCGTACTGGCCACAATAAGAGTGGGAGAAGCTATTGAAAGTGTAATGATTAAAATTGCTGTGAATTTATTCAATTTTAGTAAAGTAACGCTTGTTTGGAAGACAAATTAGCTATTTTAAATTTCCGTTTTCATTGTTACACAATAGATAAAATGATAAAAGTGCTAGAGGGTGCAATTTATTTAAATTTGCAAGAAAATCGTAAAACACGCAAGTTGAAATCTTTGCTCGTTTTAAAGTTATAGCGAAAGATTTTTTAACACTTTAATTGACGAAGTTTGGTTTTGCTGAGCCGAATTGGATAAATGTTGGTCTCATAATAAAGAGATAGTTGTTGTTAGTCGAATTAAGAACCAACAGTGATTTTTAATGTCTATCACCGTCGCCTTTTCTTTATAATTTTAATTGCAACGATGTAGGTATTGATTATATCAAAATCAAAAAGTAAATTAAATTTGTCCTAAAAATGATTCAAGTTTAATTTTAACGTGGCTCATCCTGTAAAGTTAAAATAAAATCAAAAATCTGAGTTTAAACCCAAAAATATTAGGTATTTAATGGCTCGATAAAAGTTCACACTACTTTTCGTCACATCCCAATCAGTCTTCCAATCTTGTTCAGGTGTACAAACCTGCTGCTTCGATTTCCGCAGCTGGTAGTTGACGAATTGCATCTCGGATTCTGTTTTCCATGTCAAATCTTATCGGTGGAGTATGGAATACAATCTCTTTTAAGCGACCTCATAAGTAGAAGTCGAGACACGTCAAATCGGGTGAGCTGACCGGCCAAGGTTATAATAGGCTTCCCCTTCCTATCCAGCGTTCTTGAAAATATTCGTTAATACGGTGTTGCACGTTAAGGGAAAAATATACTGGACAACCGTCCAATTGTAGATATATGATTCGCCTAATATCCAATGTCACATCTTCAAAACCCTAAGAAGAGGTTACTAGTTATCGTACGATCAAAAAAATAAGGCCGCCTAGAATGCCAACTTTTTTCACTTTCGTTTGCTTTGCCTCGGTTTCGTATGACTGGTCCATGTTGGATTTCTATTTCTGGTTTTCTATTTTCTTGTTATAATTGTGCATGACGTATTGTGCTTTTTGTGTTTTTCTTTATATTTTGATTTAACGCTGTTTTCCATGTTGGGAGAAGTCTTTGTGTGTCGTATCGGGTGTTGAGGTTGTCTGGACGCTTTTCAATTTCTATTGGTTTCCTTATAATTCGGCGTCTTGTATGTTGGCAATCAGTCTAGTATTATTAATTAATTAATAATGTATTTTTGACATGCTGTGCCAAGGATGACACTTTTCTGTGTTTTGTTTATATATGGACAGTATAAAGTACTTAACATATTTCCCTAATCATCAGTATAAAGTAATTATTTCCTGCATTTCCCCAGTTATGTAACCGCAATAACACCCTTTATGTATTCAAGTAACTCTAACGTGTTTGGAAAAACCCACTAATTAGCTAATTACGTGAAAGGCAAACAGACCTTAAAAATACAATTATGATGTTCACGTTCTTTTGTGGGTACGGCATGGGATTTTCTAGTTATGTAACCAACATTAACATCCTTTCACTATTCAAATACCCCTAACGTGTTTGGAAAAACTAGCTTATTATATAAAAACAGGCAGACAAGTCGACTTTCGTTTCCAATTTTGATAATTTCTTTTGCCAACCTTACTTGATTTAACACAAAAACAGAAGCAATGTGCAATTCTAGGTTGTTGATTCGAAATCAGCTTCTGCCAACATTATTCGACTTAATTCCAAAACAAAAACAAGCTGCACGTCTAGTATGTTGATTTGAGATCAGCGTCTGCCAATCTCATTTGATTTAATACATAAACAAAACAAGATTCAAGTCTAAGGTGTTGATTTGAATCTTACAGCTCGCAAAAACCCACTTTCAGTTTTAAAATACCGACTTGATTTAACTTACAGCTTGCAAAAAGCAACTTTTGTTTAAAGAATACTGACTTGATTTAAGTTACAGCTTGCGAAAACCAACTTTCATTTCAAAAATACTGATTTGATTTAAGTTACAGCTTGGAAAGACCAACTTTTATTTCAAAAAATACAGTTTTGATTTAATTTACAGCTTGCAAAAATCAACTTTTATTTCAAAAATACTGACTTGATTGAAGTTACAGTTTGCAAAAACCAGCTTCCATTTCAAAAATACTGACTTGATTTAACCTGCAGCTTACGAAAACCAACTTTCAATTCTGAAATACTGACTTGATTTAAGTTACAGCTTCCGAAAAACAACTTTCATTTCAAAAGTATTCACTTGATTTAAGGTACAGCTTGCAAAAACCAACTTTCATTTCAAAAATTACCGTTTTGGTTTAAGTTACAGCTTGTAAAAACCAACTTTCATTTCAAAAGTATCGGTTTCATTTACCTTAAAGCGTGTGAAAACTAACATTCATTTCAAAAATACTGAATTGATTTAAGTTACAGTTTGCACAAACCAACTTTCATTTCAAAAATACTGACCCAATTTAAGTTACAGCTTGCAAACGCCAATTTTGATTTCAAAAATACTGATTTGATTTAAGTTACAGCCTGGAAAAGCCAATTTTCATTTCAAAAATTCCGGTTTGATTTACATTACAGCTTGGGAAACTCAACTTTCATTTCAAAAATACTGCTTTTATTTAAAAATATCGGCGAATCCTTTAATTACAGATGCGGATTTATAAAACTAATAGCTCTTCTTTGAATACGGTCAACTGTGTTGAGAGCGCATTGGGGAGCACTAATCTAGAGGTGTGATTTATATTTTAGATGAGGTCGTAGTTTGACTTTTTATAGCCGAAAAAGTTGTGAGATAAAGTACTGCTATATATATATATATATATATATATATATATATATATATATATATATATATATATATATATATATATATATATATATATAGAAGATCTACTTTACGAGGAAGATGGTTTATCCAGTCATACTTATAACAGAAAATGAATTTTTGGTGGACACAGAGCAACATCGAATTTGTTATCATTAAGGTTGACTATATTATTACTTCTCCGTTCAAAGATACGTTGAATGGTTCTTTTGATTGAAATGTTAATTTTAGCTACCCTGATTTGCGATAGAAGATGAATTAATATTAGCAGTAGACTCAGATGAACTACCGTGAAGATCATTGGAGCCTGCAAAGTTACAAATCATGCCTGTTGTGGAATAAACCCGATGAATTAAGGAGTTTACTAGATTCAAGCAAAAAACGTAGTTGCTGATTGACGGTTTTTTTTCCATGACTTTTGACAGAATAGAAGCAATGGAAATTGATCGGTAACTAAAGAGGTCGACATTTTCGCCTTTTTTGGGAAGAGAATAAAGAGGCCAAATAGAGCTTAGATAAGAATCGTAGTGGTTTTTTAAGACAGTAGCTGGAATACCGTCTATGCCACTCACCTTATTCCAGCCAAGGTTACTTATTATGGATTTTAAGAGTTTGTATCAAAAATCAATTGGTTTTATAGCAAATGGGAAGAATTGAATAGTAGCAGATTGTTTTAACATTCATTTAAGGCAGGAGTATAATGAAAATAAATCTGAAAAAAGATTGACTTTATGTATAGAGTCTAACGAAAGGTGTCATAGAGGGAAATGAAAACTTTTTTTACTGATGGCTTTAGCTAAAGCTTTTGTATCTGTTTCCCTCACTAACGTAGTCTGCACGACTCTACAGTTTTACTGGATTTACTTTTTAGAGATATTGCATCAGCACAAGCCCTATTGATCCAGGAATGACAACGAGAATAACTTCATATCCATGATGATTTCAGATACTGAAATCAGTGACAAAAGACAAGGACCAGTTAAAACAATATCCACTCCATAGAAAGGTTGGTTGTAAATGAATATCGTACATCACTCTATTTAGCTGATTTAAAACACCACAAAGTTCTATCAGTGTTGTGAACAACACTGGAGGAGGAGTATGGGGCAGTAGAAGTCATTTTTGCTGATCCGTGGCCAGATAAACATAGTAGAGAAAGAACTGATGTTTTATAAACAAATGGGTTTGATGTAAGGAAGAGGTCTCCAAGATGTGCAGTAAGGGAAGGATCTAGTGGGTTCGGAAATCTGTGAAATAGCACTACAACTAGCAGGTTTAATGGTAGATAAAAATTGAAGCCAATTAGGGTTAGGAACATGGAAACATCCCATAAATGAGTCACCGCTAGATGGAAACAGACAGAGATAGTTAAGGTGACTAAAGAAGACCTAAAAACTACAGTTATTGACCTATAGATGGAGCAGTAGAAAAATTATAAGCTGCTATTGAAACATAACTGCAGTGGTTGTCCAAGATTAGAAGAATTAGATCGGTTTCAGTGGATCTTGCATATTTAACAAAATATGTGAGCCAATCACTAAAAAAAATCAGAATTAATCCAACCATTCTTGCAATATTTATATACAACATCCACAGGCTCATTTTTCTCTGAAGTTTGACAATCTTTTTATATTTGCACAAAAACAATGTTTCGAAAAGTAGCCGTTACTACCAGTACCAGTAGCAGTGAAGTAGTTCCACAACATGCTTCTTTTAGAAGAAGCCATTACTTATTACTACATCCGCTAATTAATTGAAATTCGTTTACGTCTGCACTTACGCAAAAAACTCACTATTAATGACATTGCACACTGCATAATTTTGTGGTGTATACGTAACTTAGCATGCCTAAGGAGCTATTTGTACCTAGACTTACTGTTGAAATTTACACGACAGAGTAAATAAAATTAATAATCCTCAATTCAACAACCTTTCATCTAACTGAGTTATTTAATATATATATATATATATATATATATATATATATGTGTGTGTGTGTGTGTGTGTGTACGTGGGTGAGTGCGTGTGTGTGTACGTGCGTGAGTGCGTGCGTGCGTGTGTGCGTGCGTGCGAGCATGGGTGCGCGCGTGTGTGTGTATTACAGAGCACGTTATTACAATAATAAAATAATAAAGTGTTCAAAGTATAGTTGGCGTGCTGTTGTGGAATTCCTGTTAACATCATAGTATTGCGTTTGTGGATATCCAAAAAAATTCCTAGTGTAGGTGTTCTTTGTTAATTGGTTGTGGATTTATGTGGACTGTCGTGTTGTCGCTCGGCTGGTGTAGTAGATGCTGTTGATGCAGATATCCGGCGTATCTAAAATAAATTATTGGAATTGAAATGATGTTTGCTGTGCGTCCCTTGTCAATTATACCAGTGCTGGCTTTCACTTTCTCTGCCTTACTTTCGTTTTTCCGTGTCATTGGTTTTTTTGTGGATTTCATAAGAGGTCTACAGTATGTTGTTGGTTGACGCTTCTTATTTAATATCAACTTCCATCTATTAAGCAGTCTGTGCGGTTCGTCCCAGGTATTAAGGTTGTTTAGGCGTTTTTCGATTGAGTAAGTTATGTTAAAGATGAGGTCGTGATGTTTTTCCTTCTATACGAGGTTCTTTCAGCCTAGCACTGCTTCGTCTGTTTGTTTCATCTATGTCACAATCTCGATATGAAATTTCGTATACGACTTGATCTTCTAGCTTGATTTTGGTTTTTGGGTTAGGTAACATGGTTCCGATCTTTTCATGCTTCTTAAATATCATGGCGTTTTATGGGTATCCAAAAAAATTGTTGCAACTCTGAGATCACGTCGCTTTCAGTGATTTCAATGGGCACTCCACTTATAACCACCTTAAACAGTTTGTCTGATAGGTATGATACGGTATATCATGCTTATCCATAAACCGAAGTAGCCTGTCTCGGTCATTGGTTGAGACAAGCTTTATCCGGATTCACGAGCCTTAGGTCGGGTGAAGGCAATCCCACGTTGGTCTAGTTCTCAGGAGAAGTTAACACAGTTCTCGTTCTGACGAAAGATTTCCGGGGACACCTTCTCCCTGGTAACGATGTCCATAGATTCCGAGGCGGCTTCCAGGAACTCAAACGCGTTGATGGTCGTAGCCGGTATTGATAGCGGTCGTTCGGTATCTTCTGTTATACTCATCGACTTTGGTGGAACCGGGGAGGTTGTCTTCTTTAATTATTAGATGCCAAAACTTATTTAAACGGAGATTTTCTTCTTGTCTATTAAAATTATTAGGGTGTTAAACGAACCTAGTAATGAGTTTGTCTCGACGGTACTCATATAGTCAAATTGAATGTCATGATTTAGACTATTTAAGGTATGGTCATCCACCACAGACTTCTCTGGTTCATGTTTCCACATGAACAAGATAAGTTATACACTCCAGAAGATGATAATGGACTTGAAACATCTTTAAGTGATCTTAAATGTTCTTTAATTTTTCTTGTAGGTTTAAGAATAGTCCAAATGCCATATTTAATTAGAATTTTTTCAATTCTATCCGTAAAATTAGCTATATAAGGTAGAACATTATTAATATCTGTAAGTGAATATCTATTATCTTGTAAGGATTTTCTTAAATATTTATATTCATTCTTCAAAAATTCAGGGTCATAAATTTGTTTTGCTCGGTGTACTCAATATTTAATTACACCGATTTTTTGAACTGGTTTAGGTTGGCAATTCTGTCTGGTGTTGTCATGCATTTCTGTCATTAAACATTTAACATAATACTTATTTTCTGATATTTTGTTGGTATGTCAGTGCTTGTAGCACTGTCTCAGATTTGTGTTATAAAACCATTACAACGTGTGTTAGTGTTTGCCAAAACTATTCCTTTGTTAGAACCAACTTTCGGAAAAAAATGCCTAAACCTTGTCTAAAAATGGAGGCCCATTACTGCCTTTGCAGTGTGTGAGAGAAGTAAAGATTATCAACTTTTTTGGTGAAACTGAAAGAATACTATTTGTTTGATGGCGATTAGCGATCTCAATGGGATTTGAATACAAAAAAGATGATCCTCGTAGTGGCTTAATGGAAATTAACAACATTGCTTCAAAACTTATTCATTTTATGCGATCATATAAACGATGTCCCTGAAAAATCATATCAATTTGTAATTAAAAATTATTATTAATTTTATTAAATACATCAATAAAAAGTTTACCTCGAGTAGGATTTGAACCTACGACCTGTACATTGCTAGAGTACCGCGCTAACCAACTGCGCCATCAAGGTTCAAGCCCCAATCGATGTAAATTTTGTCTTTATGTATGTAGAACTGGTGTAAATTCTAAATATAATGAGATTACGACCAAATTACTTATTTTAATGGAATGTGGGCCTGCAATATCTCAAAGATTCACACATACCAAAGCAACATGATTAATACTAAGTTATTATAAGTTTTTGTTATGAACGAATAAATTCAAAGGTAAATATGTAATTAAAAATTATTAATTTTATCAAACACAGAAATAAAAAGTTTACCTCGAGTGGGATTTGAACCTACGACCTGTACAAAAGGTTCAAAAGTAAGTGTATCCATATTATTTGCAATAATAGTATAGATAACATCTGGATTATTTGATTTCAGTAACAAACCTGAAAAGATTTATGTCACCGACATCTGAGCACAACAATATGTGCACTGTGTGTTACGTTTGCCATCATATCACTGCATCTTTAATGCAATCGAATACGTCTGGGGCATTTCTAAAAGATATTATAATTCACAAGTTGCTGCAAAAGGTGGAAGTATAGAAAATTGTTTAAACTTATGGAAAGAATCATTAGCAACATCTGAAGGGTGGTCCAATTGTATACGACGCATATGCAGAAATTGACAAATGGTGAATGAGAGAGAAACAACTCAATACTGCAGGTATTGCACCAATAATAAATTTGTACGATGAAGATAGTGACAGCAGTGGAGATTATGAATTTGAAGATTCAACTCTTCACATTAATTTATTTCTATTCTTCAAATAATTGTTATTAATGTTCATATAATTTCTCTTAAATATAATAAACAAGATATTTTAATTATTTAGTTCTGTGGCTATAGATGTATACGTTTTATTACTGTTTAATTGGAAATACCATGAATAAATAACTCAATGTAATATTCTCGTGAGATAACATCAATAACACGTTCAAAAAGAAATATAAAACTTAAATTTTGTTATTGTGACAAAGTAAACCCTTGAAGCAGAGATTTTACAGGTGAGAAATTGTTAGGACCAGTTGTGTCTGTTATAGTGCTATGGTATGAAGCGTTATCCAATATAATTACAGAAGGTCTCTCTACATTTTTCAAGAGTTGGTATTCAAACCAACGCAAAAAATTAGTTTCGTTCATTTCTTGGTAATCTGGATTTTTTGTTGATGAAGAAAAAATTAATTCTGCGCCAGGAATAAAACCATTTTTGTTCCCAGCGTGGTAAAATAATGTACCTAAATGAGCAACATTAGTACATTACAAATAAATAATTGAAATAAAAATTTACCTTTTACCATCTACTTTTGTACTTTTTACGGTTTTTAAATCGTTATCTTGCCAAGATTTACATATTATCCCATTTTTGAATATCCAAGTTTCATCTAAGTAAACAAATTGATACAAAGATTCATGTTTAATTGACATTTATGATTTTAAAAAACATAATTGTTTCAAAGCGCCATCAGGTAATTCCATCAAACCCCTTCTGGGATAATTTTTTTTCCATGCGAAGCCTATATTTTTCAAAACGGTATGAAGAGATTATTCACAACCAGAAAAAAGATTATGGTTAGTCAATTTTTGCCAAAGTATTTTCACAGTTACGTTCCCTTCTAAAAATGATAAAGAACAAAATATATAACTAATACATATTATTAAATACAAAATAACTTAATGTTTTTATACATTCTGTAAACTGTATTTCGAATTACGTGTATTCGCTGTTTCAACATAGGTAACTGGCTTCTTATGAATTTGTCGTTTCTTGGGAGATTTGAACGCATCGTTGTTTTTCACAGTGAACTCACCGTACAGATGCTAATATTTAATGCGGCTGCCACACGCTGAAAGAAGACATTTAATACAGCGTAATTAAAACATTACTCTATCTAGTTCTCTAATAGTAGTTAAAGGTAAAAAAGGACCACCATTATCACGTTCCGCTTCGAAAAAAGAAATTAAAGATTCAATCATTTCTTTTACTCAAACCGCTTGCGAGACATAATTTTAAACGCAAAATCGAATACAACGAAATTTTTGTTCTGAAAAGAACAGATTTTTTTATAACGAACAAGGTATATAAGCACGTAAACCTTTGAGGCACGAAACAAATAAATCAAAATATGAGGTTATAAATTAAACATGACAAATGGCAACGTGGATTATTTTAAAAGAATTCCGCCAAATCGTTCGAGCGAAATTCACTAGAACTCACTGCGATTTGTAATACGGATGTATAACTTGTACGTTGGTATAATAAAACGTCATTCTGAGGGCATAGATTACGTGGTTCTGAAAAGAGTTTACATAAACTATATATACACTTCTTCTCGTCAAAATTAGTGAATAACTAAAATTCTAATTAAACTTTAATGCTAAACATTTTTGGAACCCCTTAATCGATTTTGACGACCTTCCTTTCAAATTGTAGGTTAAAGTACAGGTAATTCAGCCAAGTGACTGTCGATCAGCTCCAAAATTTATTTTATTCATATACAAGGTGATTCCTTTTAAAGGAAATGTTAGGGTAAACTTTGTAACACCCTGTGGATTGAACTGGTCTTTTTACCAGCTTTCTACAAAAACTGTTCAATAGAGCCGTTTATTAGTAACACCTTCTTTTTTTATCACCTTTTTATCTTTATTATTAAAGTTGATACAGAGGTTTTTGTCTTTGCACGATTTTCTAACTAAAAAATACAAAAAAAAGCATTATCTAGCATGCTTTGCTTAAAGCAAAAGACATTTTACGTTATATCAAGATTTTGAAATGTCAATTATGTTATTTTGGAGTTCGTTTAGCCACACTTTAACGTTATGTTTAAGTTGTAAATGTTTCTTAATTTATGGTTTAACCCTTCAGTAGTCGCGCGGGATACAAATGTATCCCTGTGATGTTTAATTGAATACTGCGCATGTCATGGTTTAGTAAATTGCTTCATGCTTTCAGTACCTCTCTAAACATCTATTTAGGGTGACGTTTGAGAATTGTTAATTTGTTGTGTGCTGTTATTAGTAAATTATACGTTGTTATTTAGTTTGGGATACAAGCGTATTCCCCGCGATCGTTGCAGTTTCAACTTTTACTTGAGTTATATTCAATATTTTGGTAAATTTTACGTTAAAATTTAGTGTATCACGCTATATGTACACATTGCAGACGATATAATGAATAGAACTAGCAAAGATAGCAGTCAGTGGCTAAAATGGCTAGATGAAACTGAAGGCAACGATGATGATAACGAATTGTATGGCATTGAGGATGAATCCGAAGATGAAGGCGATTCTCTAGAAGCTGTTCACACTGACACAGATTCTGAACAAGAAGCCGACGCGGGTGAATGTATTTCTCAATTGAGTAGTGTTGAGTGGTGTTCCTTATTACATAGGCAAAGATTGTATTACAAAATCGAAAAAAATGAATCCGCGCAACGCACGAACAAGAGCGCATAATGTTTTGCTACGCTAGCCTGGCCCAGTAGATAAATCAAAAAATGTCCCAGATGTGCTAGACGCGTTTAGTTACCTCATAAATTCAGAAATCGTTGATATAATAACTAATTCACCAAGATATATATATATATATATATATATATATATATATATATATATATCGTCACAAATCGAATTTCTCACGAGAAAGAGATGCAAAAGTTACAGATGCTTGCGAAATTAGATCGCTATTTGGAATTTTGTATCTTCCTGGAGTGTATAAATCAGGAAGACAAAATGTTGTAGACCTATGGAATTCAAATGATACCGGTATTGAAGCAATTTATTCTATGGCTAGTATTTGAAATTTTTGTCACTAACTGCAAAAAATCATATATTCCCGGACCATTTTTGACAATCGACGAGCAACTGGTAGCTTTTCGTGGAAGATCCCCATTCAGGCAGTATATTCCTGCAAAACCTGCTAAGTATGGTATTAAGGTTTTTGCACTAGTCGACATAGAAAACATGTTTACTGTGAATCTTGAAATATATTGTGGAATCCAACCTGCATGGCCCTACGCAATAAATAGTAGTGACGCCGAAGTTGTAAAAAGACTATATACTGTAGTGAAGGGAAGAAATCGGAATATTACTATGGATAACTGGTTTTCCAGTATTCCTTTGGCCCTTGAATTATTGGACACCTATAAATTGACAATGTTAGGTACCCCAAAAAAATAATCGCGAGATACCTCCTGAAATGGTAAATACTAAGTTAAGATCTATTCATAGTAGTCAATTTGCAGTTCAAGATAAATGCACATTAGTATCATTTGTGCTGAAAAAGAATAAAAACGTTTTGATTTTGTCCACAATGTTCCATGATGATGAACTCGACGAAAACATTAAGAAACCTGCTATGATTTTGATGTACAACGATACAAAATTTGTTGTGGACGTGGTTGATCAGTTGTACTCGAATTACAACGTGTCAAGAAACAGTCGGAGATGGCCTTTGACCATATTTTACAATATAATGAATATAGCTGCAATAAATGCACTACAGCTATTACTGGCAAATAAACAGAATGGAAAGATGGTACGTCTTCATTTTTTTGTATTCTCTTTTAATGGCGTTAATGCGGCCACAAATGACAAAAAGGGTATATGCTCAAAATTTGCCAAAGAGTATTAGACATAAATGTTCAATACTGATTGACATGCAAATTCCGAGCACATCTTCAACAAACGAAGCCGTTCCTCCAAGAAGAAAGTTAAAAACTGGAAATGTTCGATGTTATATCTGCCCAAGGAATAGGGATAAAAGAACAAGAATTTTCTGCGATGTTTGTAATAAATGGATTTGTAAGGATCATCATAAGAAAATTGCATACATAGGCCTAAATCGCTCGAATGACGAAAATGATCCATTAGATAACGTTTAAGTTTTATTTTTAGACTTATGTTTATTATTTAGGAATATTTAGATTTTAGTTTTATTAATTATTATGTTACTTCCGAAAAAATATACTTAAATCATTTTTTAAACCTTTTAATTTCTTTAAAATTAATATTTGGTATTAAAAATGTATATAAAATGCATGGGATACAACTGTATCCCACGCGACTGCTTACGTAACAAACTGCTGCGCGACCACTGAAGGGTTAAAAATGAATGCAAATCACAATTTATCTTAAGCTGAATGTACGGCAGTTGTTGCGCTTTATCAAGGATATACTCAAATGCAGTTAGTTCAGCGGTTTGCGGTTTCTCAGGCAAAAGATTTTTCGTGTTTTAAAGCGATTTAGGGAAACTGGAAGAAACACGAGAAGACGTGGACAAGGTCGTTCCCAACTGTACGTCATATACGTATTTGGTTGACTCTGCTCTATCTGGTTGCTTACTTCGTCTGTTTCCACGACAGTAAGTTTTGTTTACTAGTTGCTAAGAATAAGTACGACGTTAAGTATTTTAGCGTTCTAGAACGGTAAGTAAATTTATTCAATTTTAAATTAATAACAATTTTTATAATTTACCTATTAACATAAATATTGAAAGTACAATATTATTACAATTTCCAATTGTCACCCGAAGCTTATTTTGGAAAACAGATGCCGACGAAAAAAGTTCAGTACCATCTACTGGAACTTCGTGCGACTCTTGTGGATGAGTTTCCCTGCCGCTATAACTAATGTACCCTTTCCAATAACCTGATCAGTGCATTTCCCATTTCGATAGTTTAAAAAGAAATGAAATGATTTTGCATTTTTTGGAGGGAGATTTTTATATTTGTAATATATGCCCAAATATTATTATTATATGCAAATGATCGCTGAATATTTGTCTTCGTTTGGGTATTTTTACAATGATTAATCTATCACGTTCCTCAAAGTCTTCTATTTTTATATTATATAAAATATATGCACCAGTTATTCCTAAAATCATTCCTATCTATAAAAATATAATAATTTACTAATGTATCTTTACTTTAACATGTAATCTATTACCTTGTGTGCAAGAAATCTTCAGATTCACTTAAAATATTCATTCTAGTTTTCAATGTTATCTTCACAAAAAAACTGTAATGGTTGCAGTTATTTATAAATTGTTATAACAACGAAATACAAATTTTTCGGTCCGCCTTATTTCGACGCGGTCACACCGACGCTCCTGTTTCGACACTATCATTTCGACGCAAATTTATCTCGACACGAACTTATCTCGACGTGTGCTAATTTCGACGCGAGAACATATTTTTTTGTCTTTCTACCCGTCAGAATCGCACATACGACTATTATTATAATTAATGAAAAAAAAAAAAAATACATGTGTTATATCAATTTTATCATAAATGCCAACAGTTGAGGAGTTATTTATATTATTATTCCTGTTTAGAAAGTGGCTTAAAAGTAAAAAAAAATCCAAAAAACTTTAATCCGTCAGAAAATTGTGTGTTGCTCCTCTTAGGTATTCTGTGATATCGTGATTTTGGTGGTGAAAGTTTGCATTTACATACGTTATTTTTTGTTTGAACGTACTGTAAAACGCGGTATTAAGCTCGCGTCTAGATGAGCTCTCGTGTAGATGATATCGCGTCAAGATGAACTCGCGTCGAAATGATCTCGCGCCGAAGCGGCGGTATCGAAGTGAGAGCATCGAAGTGACCGCGTCGAAATAAACTGTTCCTCCGCAAATTTTTACACTAAGACAACTTGATGTAACGAGACTAATATACATATGTAGGTACCGGGTGGACCAATCAGCCGATCCTCCGGCTATATCTCAAGAACTGTTTATCGTACAGCTATGGGAAAAAAAATTCCTTAGTAAAAACGGCTAAGGGAAATCGCTGGAAATAACTTTCAAGTTTCTAGCTTTAGCGCTAGAGGTCATATTCTTTACAGTAAAATTTGAAAACAATTTTTTTTATAAAATACGTCCAATCATAGTAGGTATTAAATAAGTAAATTGGAATGATGCATAATTTCTACACAAATTTTGTTAAATACTTTTTCCTCTATTTTCTCAAATAAAGGGTGAGGGAGAGTGGGAAAGTTTGTATGAATAAATGCCTATAACTTTGATTTGGATCAACCTATTTTAACGAAATTATTCTGATTTGAAAGGGCGTAGATGAACCAATTACATCTACTATAAAACAATTGCATTTAGTATTAATTGCCGTAGAATAAAAAAAAATTAAAATTTGTCGATGTTAAAATTTTTAAATGGAAACACCTAAGTATTATAAATTACAACAGAAACTGATTAAATTCGTAACGAAATGTCGCAATGCATGCCAATATCTTTTGTCTAACTTGAGATATAAGTAAAAACGCGTAAACATACGTAACTAGTATAGGCTCACTCTGTATTATAATTTAAAATAACAAAATATGTCAGTATTTTCAGAATTTTTTAAACTAACAAGGCTGCGAAATATAGTTGACAGGGGCTTCAAATTGTTTATTTATTGACAGTAGCAAAATATTGCGATATTTTAAAGAAGAGTTAGCATAACTCGAGTATAACTTTTCTTAATTAAATATTAATATTACTAATATCAGTAAATAATCAGCATTAATTCATAATGAGTATATCAAATGCCGAATTGTATGATATCATTGGAGTTTATTTCGAATGCCATGAAAATGCCGCTATTGACTCACGTATATATACCATAAGATATCCTGACAGGAGGCATTATGGCAAAGAAGTATTTAAAAGAAAGGCAAGAAGATTAAGAGACACTGGTAGCTTTCATCGTCCTTGTTATAAACGACATGGTGTGGGTGTGACTGAAGGTAATGTTTAAGTTTGAAAATTGTAATCCTTTTTAAATTTTAGATTTAACTGTTTTCTTTTCATATTGCGATAAAAACAACAACATGGCACTTTAATGATTTCTTTCGTTCCTTAAAAATATTTGTTTTTCTATGTTGTTTAGACTACATCCTTATCCTGTAATTCTCCACCAAGCTTTACATGAAAGGGATTTCGATGCAAGGCTGGATTACTGTAATTGGATGTTATGTATACTGGAAGAACAACCGCATATCATATCAAATATGTGTGGACAGACGAAGGCACCTTTAGTAGTGCGGGTGGTTTTAATCTGCATAATATGCATTTTTGGGCTGAAGAAAATCCGCACTGGATGGACGAAGTGCAGCTTCAAGGTAGGTGGAGTCTTAATGTTGGGTGTGGTATAGTTGATGGAAAAATCATAGGACCATATTTCTTTGAAGAAACTTTAAATGGCGATACATATTTACATTTTCTGTAAAATGAATTGCCTATTTTATTAGAAGACATTTCCTTACAAACAGGAAGAGATGTGATATTTCAGGATGATGGGTGTCCTGCGCACTTTTCAAGGCGAGTTAGAGATTATTTGAGTTTAAGATATCCATATAAATGGATTGGAAGTAGAAGTATATTTCCAAGGCCAGCTAGATCTCCAGACTTAACATGCATAGACTTTTATCTATGGGGAAGATTGAAGGAGTTAGCCTTTCAACCTCGGCCAACCACGCGACAAGATATGAAACAACGCATTTTAAACGCAATAAATAGTGCATAAATAGCTGAGATTGAAGCAGCTGCTATGTCTACCCGCGATAGATTACGTCTTTGCGTGGACAATAATGGAAAACATTTTGAACATTTAATTGGACATTAAGGTTTAATGTGTGTGATCTTCTTTTCATACATTTTGTTATTTTAAGTTATAATACAGAGTGAGCCAATACTAGTTACGTATGTTTGCGCGTTTTTACTTATATTTTGACTTAGGCAAAAGATATCGACATGCGGTTTGCGTCATTTTGTTACGAATTATTCGAAAGTGTCCTCTATTGACCACAATTAAAACTAAATGCAATCGTTTTATAGTAGATATGTAATTGGTTCATCTACGCCCTTTCGAATGAAAATAATTTCGTTAAAATAAGTTGATACAAACCAAAGTTATAGGCATTTATTTATACAAACATTCCCACTCCCCCTCCCCCTTTTATTTCAAAATACAGAAAAAAATAAGTTTTTATCAAAATTTGTGCAGAAATTATGCATTATTCTAATTTAATTATTTAATACCTACTATGATTGGACATATTTTATAAAAAAATTGTTTTTAAATTTTTATGCCCTTAGTGGTAAAGCTAGAAACTTGAAAGTTATTTCCAGCGATTTCCCTTGGCCGTTTTTACTAAGGAAATTTTTTCCCAAAGCTGTACGATAAACAGTTCCTGAGATATAGCCGGAGGATTGTTATTTATTAATACATATTTAAATCTTTTTAATAAATTTAGTCTCGCAAAAAACGTCATAAGCATTTCGAACATTAAGGACTACCGATCCCAGACAATAATTGGAGTCGTCGCTTCGCTCCCCCTACAAACACCTGTCTTCGATTAGTAAAATGTTCTTACTGTTCTAGATACTTAATATACTATACTGGCGATTAGAACAAGGTTTACGAACAGTACATTATTACGCAGTCAATTTATAGAGCACTATAATTTTGCAATAAGTCAAAGTACAGTAACAAAAAGACTTGCTGAAAATCAAATAAAGCGCTATAAGGCCGACACTGGTCCAACACTTATCAGAGAACAGAGACGACAACGCTTAGAATTTGCTCTTGAACACCAGAATTGGCAAAACGAGGACTGGTCCAACGTATTGTTTTCAGGCGAGTCTAGATTTTGTCTTTTTAGTAATGACAGACATAATGTGGTGTACAGGAGGCCAGGAGAGAGATACGCTCAATGCAACCTTGTACCTACTGTGAGCTATGGTGGTGAGTCAGTTATGGTGTGTGGTGGCATTTCTGTAGAAAACCGAACTGAGCTGGTGATAATAAATCAAGGACGATTGACATGTCAGAGATACGAAAGAGACATTTTGGAACCACGAGTTGTGCCCTATGCGTTATTCGCGGGGGAGGAATTGATTTTTATGCACGATAATGCACGACCGCATATTGCTGGAGTGGTGTGGTACATACTTTCTTCAAAGAAGTAGGTATTGAAGTTATGAATTGGCCGCCACGGACCCCGACCTGAACCCAATTGAAGATTTATGGGATAGAATGGGCAGAAAAATAAGGGCCCTGGAACAACCACCAGTAGATTTAAACGAGCTCGGAGTGAGGTTGAGTGAGATTTGGCAAGAAGAGATACGACAGCTGATTATAGGTATACCGCGACGTTGTCAGGCTATTAATGTTGCAAAAGGTGGTAATACCCGCTATTAATGACTCGTTGTATAACTATATTGTATAGACCTTTTCTTTTTGTAAATTAGTTTTGGAGATTCAGGTCTCAAACATTAAGGTATAAGTTTTTTTTTTTCACTACTATAAGTTCACAAGAAACCTCTGTATCTCTTTTAATAATAAAGATAAAAAGGTGATTCAAGAAAGAAAGTACTTTTTGTTTATGATTGTGGACCTGAACAGGCTAAATTTGGCCTATCGTGATAAAGCACTCAGGAACACTTAGGAGGATGGATAGAGGGATAATGAATTGCCAATAGATGCCTATGAACAGCTACCTTAAATTTTCTCATATCATAAGTGAGAGGAAAGCAGGAACTAGGGAGATCGTTCCAGAGCTTAGAAGCCGTGTAGAAAAATGGGGATTGCGCCCGTTTGGTACGACAAGTGGAGATTTGTACTGCATACTGGTGATGTGAATGAGCGAACCGAGTGTTTCTCGCAAAGAAAGTCCGAGATGGTATCAAAGAATATAATTCAGCAGCACAATAGCCGTTGTAATAACGATAATACAAAGAAAGAACTGAAACCATCCTTCTATCCTGAAGGAACTGTATGTGAGAAGTTAAGGACGGGTCATTTATAAGCCTAATCGCTCTCTTTTGAATACGATCAACGATATCGAGATCGTATTGGGGAGCACTAACCCAGAGGTGAGAATTATATTCCAGATGAGGCCGAATTTGGGCCGTATACAGCAGAAGGAGTTGTCGAGAGGTAAAGTACTGCATAGATCTGTACAAAAAGCCTATTTTACGAGCAGCTGTTTTGGTAGCTGACAGACGGCTTTATTGAGCAGTTTTTGTAGAAAGTTGGTAAAAAGACAAGTTCAATCCACAGGATGTTACAAAATTTACCCCAAAATTTCCTTTAGAGGGAACCTTGTACATGAATAAAATTAATTTTGGAGCTTATCGATAATCACTTGACTGAATTACCTGTACTATAACCTAAAAGGTCGTCAAAATCGATTAAGGGGTTCCAAAAACATTCACCGTTGAAGTTTAATTAGAATTTAAATTATTCGCTAATTTTGACCAGTGTATTTATTTTTGGAAAATTGGTTCTTACGCCTTCTAAAAGTTTGATATTTGCAAGGGGGGAATAACGCTACGGTCACATACGCCCCAAAATCAAAATTTCGTCATTTTCGCTCATACGCCCTTCTGACATGACGCTCTCGATATGAAAACGCAAATATATTTATTGTAACACATATACATATATTTGCGTTTTCATATTTCCTAAATCTGTTTTAACATCTCAAGTAATACTTAAAGAGATTATCATTTCCTCAGAACGATAACTGTTATTGTTATCATAACCTTTAAATTTATATAAAAGATAAATAAAGAAAATACACGATTTAGTTAATTACCCAAATGACAAGTATTTTAATTATTTTTTTTGTTAGTCGGACTTTTTAAATTTATTAATTATAATCATGCAATATAATCATACGTAGGTGTTCAAGCATTGCCAATGAACTGGAAGCATTTAAATAATCAATTAAAAAATTTGATATAGCTGTTATTCACAATTTCATGTGTTTGTTTCACTTAAACCAGTATCAAAAAAATAATTATTGATGTGTTATTAATGTGTATTACGTGTTGCTTGTTTTATATTAACAAGTAATTATAAAAAATCGGTTGAGGGTTTCATTCATGTAACATTTTCTATGCTAATGACTTTATTAGTCAACGATTAATAAGTAGTTGTAAACCTGTTTATCATTATTAAATATATTAAAGAAATTAACGTATTCACTTAATAGCATTATTGCAACATCAAAAGTATACCATATAATTATTAATCTATTGATATAATCATCACTATTATTAATATGTTAGCCCTAAGCAAAGGATTCCCACATTAACTAAAATTAGTAACTCAGAGTGTTAGTACCTGTTTATTTAAGTCGAGGTGAAATATTAGATAAGATTTAATATGTACACAATACATCCTGTAATGATTAAAAGTACTGTTATCAATTAAAGCAAAGCATTCAAGAACGCTCCCTTTTATCAAGTTAGTGGCAATCCATTGTCAATGATATTGCACGTTGCAATGGTAATCGTCACACCTCACGCTTCCATATAAAAATGTTAAAGGATTATGAATCAACCCCTTAACATGTAAACCACATCAAACAAAACTAAATCAAACAAACATAATCAAGATGGTGAATTGCACATCATTCTGGCGTGTTAAATGCATCTCGAATATAAATGAAGTACTACAACCTTCGTATGATACCAATATATTAAATGTCTTTAACCCGCAAAAAGAATGTAAAATATTTATCATTTAGATGTCATTGTGTTCTTGACGATATACCCACTTTTAGTTCTATTACAAACACAAAAGATTACGAGGGCGTATGATGAACTGTCAAAATGTTTCAATTTTAAACGTAGATCTTATACGATCAACAGTCCTTCTTAGAATCTAAATCTTCATCTACATACTAAGATCAATGGTCTCCCATTTATCTAACTAAAACTTTTTGATCTAACTTGACAGGTTACATTTTTTTGTCAACAATTTTATATGTTAATAATTCTTTTGTTATACTTACTATCAATTACGTACGTGTAGGCAAATTTGAGACAATGGTAACTGTAAATCTTCAAAAAATTATATAATAATGCAAAAACGGTACTAATTCCAATTTAGGAAAATTACCGAGGTGTGGTGTCCTTTACTAAATAAAAAAAAATGGTGTGACTTATTGATACAAGACTACTATCGTTCGAAAATAAGGTGAATGTTCTGTGATGTTTCTCCAATAAAAATGAATGATCTTTTGATAATGTCAAAATATAAGATAGATTTCTGTAGCTATCAAAGGTTACTAATGATGTGATTCTATCTTACCTAGTTTTTATAAATCTTTCTTGTTTCCTTCCTTTTTTCAATGTGGTGTCACTGACATGATACAATCAGCAAGCTTTATGGTGCATAACTCTTAAAGGTATTCGCTGTTTGTCATTTTGCCAGTTGGCAAAATGTATGGTCACATAGGAGCATTTATTCAGACTTCAGATTTATTATGAGACTAAAATCACACAAAAATGTTTTTGGGGTAGATCCTTTTAATTATTCTTGCAACGGACAGTGATTTGTGGATGTCAACAATACCTGGGATTTGGATATTCCGTCGAATTCCTAAAACGCCCATTTTATGTTGTAATTGTCCAAAACGCCGACGACCATTTCGCCGACTGCCTCTACTCCGCTGAATTTCAATGTTGGACCTTTACGCCGAATGTGATTAAAACGCCGAAGACCATTCCCCGAATTATACAATCTTTTAATTTTGGACCATTACGCCGTCAATGACCAAAATGTCGATGACCAAAACGCAGATACGTTAATGTCATAGCCTCCAAAGGGTCGAAGCTCTACTGTAATAACAACATTAGAATTACGCTTTAGGAGGTATATTTCAGTACCTACCTTATGTACCGAGTAAGTCAACGATAGAGTAAAGTAAACTGGTTCCTTATGGGTAAATTTTGACAATAAAATGTATTTATCATATTGTATGTCTAGTGTGCACATTTTAAGATTATTTTTGATTATACTTTATTTATATAGATTTCATGTATGTTTACGGTTTTTGAAATAATTCGAATTTTATTAAAAAAATCGCATTTACAGGTATAACTTTAATATTATGTACCATCTTGTATTTTGTTAGAAAAACTTTTATTTGGGCTAAGAAACTTGAAATTCAAAAGTATCATTTTTCTCAAATAGAACACCCTACATATTTTTACGCTGTGTTAAAGTAAATCAAAAACCACACAATTGTTCATAAGTCTGTCCTATACGTATCTCTCACTGTTCTTGAGTTATTTTGATTGTTCTGTATTATTCAGTACTTCAATGGTTTTTCTTGTGATTGTTTTCTGTATCCATGAAATCAATTTCATATACGACAAATACTGTTGTTGTATTTTGGTAGCCATTTAAGGTTGTGAAAGTTTTGTGTACTCAATAGTAAAATAATGGATTACTCGAAAAGTGAATTAATATGGTTTATGAGTTAGGAGAGGCTCAAGAAATTGTCTCTACTCAAAGGTTATACAGAATGAAGTATCCTGCTCGACGCCAACGGCTCACTTTTGAAAATTTGATGGAGGGATTCGATTCTACTAGCAGTGTGGGGTACGTAAAATACAAAGTGTCGAATAGAAATATCAGTAACCAAGAAAAAGAACTTAAGATTCTGCTTCATATGAAGGAAACCCGCATATCAGTAGTCGGCAGATAACGTCAGACAACTAGAAAATATAAGTATCATCGTTACCATATTGAATTACACCATAAATTACGCAGTAATGATTTCGAGACAAGAGTAAAGTTTTTCCTGTGGATTATTGCTCAACTTGAGATTAATCCAAACTTTTCATCTTATGTTCTGTGTTGTGACGAGGCTACGTTTAGAAGCAATGGTGCTGTAAATCGTCATAATATGTAATATTACGCATTATACCATCTATTTTGGATCCAACAAACGCAAAACTAAAACCACTGGTCCATAAATATTTGGTGTGGCATTCTCCACAATAGAATTATTGGACCGTATCTTTTTAACACCACCCTGACTGGTTGCATATACCTTCAATTCCTCAAAAAAGTTTTGCCTAACCTCCATCATCTGCTTAGTAATCATGAACGACAGAATATGTGGCTGCAACAGGACGTTGCCCTTCCCCACTACCACCGCGAGGTACGTTAGTTTTTAGGTGATCCTCAAAAATGGATTGGGCGAGGGTTCTATCCAGTGGCCCACAAGGTCGTGCGATCTTACCCCATTAGATTTCTTCTTGCGGAAATATATTACCGAACGTGTATATTTCATATCTCCCACTAGAAAAGAAGATATGGGAAATAGGATACGAAACGCTTGTGGAACGATATCACTGGGAAACGTGAGGGAAAACCTTTTCGAACGTATTTTAATAAGAACTCATTAGTAACTCTTGAATTATGCAATGACTTGAGAATGTTCGTTCATTTTATATTTAGTTCTGATAATAGCGTAACATATTTTCTGTTGTTAGTGTTTAGTATTTTATGCAGAATTTGTCTCTCTTGTTTTCAAATTCCCTGGCTACTGCGAATAGTCACAAGAAAAAACATTGCAATATCGAATAATATACAGATGAAGAATTGTGGATTTTTATTCTCTTTAACACAGCGTAAAAATGTACAGGGTGTTTCGCTGGTTTTAACATATATTCTGAACACCATATAGCACTGATCTCTGATATTTCTTCTTCAAAACATAGGCTTAAGCTTGGTATTTCCTTGGTCTGAATATAAAGGTTTTGCTAACAAAATATAAGATGGCACATAATAATAAAGTTACACTTGTAAATGCGATTTTTTGATAAAATTTAAATAATTTCAAAAACCGTAAATTTTACATGCATGAAACCTATATAAATAAAGTTTATAATTGCACGTAGAATCCAAAATATAACGTTCTACAGGGTGTTCCATTAAAAAATAACAACTTTGTTTTGATCTGCTTTTTTGGAATCCTCTGTAGATTCAAGAATAATTTTAAAATGCGCACACTTACCAGCCATATAATACGACAACTACATTTTGTTGTCAAAGTTTGCCCATAAAGCACCAATTTACTTTACCTACCGTTGACTCACTCTGTAAAATTATTGGGCTTAATAACGGATGTTTTTTGAATTTTTTATAATAATTTATCACACATTTATTTGTTCACGGCTAGCTTGTTATAATAGAAATTTAAAAAAAAATCTCTTAAGTGCTTAATAAAAATGAAAGAACATAAAGTATATTTTCACTTTTTAAAATAAAATTCAGGGCGATTCATTTGAAAAATTGACAAAATCATGTGTTCGAGTTTTGGCTCGCTGTATATTCAATTGGTGCAATAATAAAGAAATAGCACTTTTCGTAACACTGTACCAATGTCAAAAGTTATGCCTGGAAAAAATTTTGTTAGGTTGTTCTGTCTAGGTATACAGGACGTTGAAATAAGAATGATTTTCGTGTACAATTGACCATAACTTTTGAAATACCCTGTATAACGTAATGAAACTCTATATTGAAAGTATGGAGAGATCTAAATTTGAAATAATACATAGGGTGTTCTATTAAAAAAGTATATTTGGTTCATCCTGATAATATGTAACACCCTGTAAATACGAAAATAATTTTAATTTTATAATGTGAAGTTTGAAGTTGCCTATAATTTTCGTAAATAACTTTTTGATATCTCTTTAATAACGGATATATCGTACTTCGACTCAATGCCACCTATATATATATATATATATATATATATATATATATATATATATATATATATATATATATATATATATATATATATATATATATATATATATATAATATATATATAAATGGCTGTTCATATATATACCATACTATATATGCCACAGTATTATATATATGTCAATCTAATTTCTGAACTATGTAGCATAGTATGATAGATATTCAGATTCCAGTAGGAAATCTTAACTTTGCAGGAGACTATTATAAAGAAACAATTTAAATTCGTTAAAAGAATGGTTTGTGAATTGATATGAATACTTATTAAATATTTTGACTATATTGCATGAAAATGAACGTTCAGGAATGAAGAGGGAGCGTTAATCTGCCTTTAAACCTAAGATTAATGTTATGAACATCAGAACAAAAAGTGATTCTGCGATACAAATAAACTGGGGTTTTAGAGTTGAGTGGTTTGTATATTAAAATAGCTAAACCAAGAGTTTTATAGCTTTTGAATGCGATATTTGTCAGTGCCTTCTAAACACGGACCATAAATTACATGTTGTAATCGAGGTGTGACGAAACCAAACTTTCATAAAAGCATTTCCTTAAGAGTACAGGAAGGTATTGACGGTGAGGATAAATCAATTTTAAATTCACATGTGATTTGTGAAGAGTCTTAGTGCCATGGTCAGTAAATCTTAAGTTTGCACCTAAGTGCAATTCTAAGTGCCTTATTTTACCTTGAAATTGTGGTATTATTTACATTCATGTCTTAAAATTGCTGAATATTTTCGCGACCAAGTGTTTTCCCAAATACTACAGCAGTTGCTTTTTTGGGATTAATTACCAAGGAATGATCTAAAGAAACCGGGTAAATAGAAGCCACGTCATAATTGATGGCAGCCAGCGCTTGAGTTTCTTCACTTGGTTCGAATGAAAGATACAGCTGAGTGTCATCAGAGTAATGGTGATAACTGCATGACGCCAGACAACTATTTAAATTGGATTTTCATATTAAGAATAGCAAGGGACCAAGAATTGATCTCTGAGCCGTGAGTACAGAAGATTTCGATATTCATACACAACAGCTTGATACCTTCAGATAGGAAACTAAAAAAAATGACAAGCTTCTGGTTGTAGTCCTACATTGCTCAAAATTGCAACCATTAACTTATGATTCAACGTATGTAGGCTTTTGTGTAATCTAACTATACTAAATAGGTTAATTTCCTTGATCCCATGCAGATAAAATGTCATCAGTAATACTAATCAAAGCAGTATAACAACTTTGGCCTTCTCTGAAACCTGACTAGTAAAGTAGTAATAATCGGTGTATGTGCAAATATTTTTTATCGTTATCCTTATTAAGACCTTCGATAAATCTGGCACAAGATTTCGTGGATCACCTTTTTTAAGTAATAGTCTAACGTATGCTTTTTTCTAGGCTAGGGAAAAACATATTTAGTTAAACACTCATTAATAATATGAGTAACGTATGGGAGCAAGAATGGTATACATCAATGTAAAGTTTCAATATCTATCTCTAATGCTTTTTATTTCACTTTTCTAATGATATTACAAACTCTTAGACAGTAGAGCCATTAACACCATTTTTATATACATCTTGTAAGCGTTAAATGAAGAAAACCTGGTTAAAGTAAGACTAAGAGAATTATTTATGGAACCAAAGTACAGAATTGTAGAATCACGAACATAAAGAAGTTATAGTATACAAGGTTAATCAAAATGTTCATATTTCACTTGTAAAGAATATGATGTTAACTGTCCTATTAAAACATTGTGCAAACATACGGATGTGGAAACCTTCGAGCTTAGTGATTTCTGTTTTAAGTTACTAGCAGGAAACTGTTATTTTGAGATCTTGGGGAAGAATATGGTAAAAAAACATTAGATGTTAGGACGGGTTAGGACGGGTTATTACAAAATTTTAGGTGAATATTCTAATTAAGTCAAAATGACTTTCTACTTTGAAGCATCATCCCTACAAAAGAATCTTATTGCTAGATATTGGAGCAAAAATTTGTTCGAAGGACCTTAGGTGCTAAGAAGATTTCACTAATATGTCCCTCATTTCACGATGTTGAACCAATGTCCAGTAAAAAGGACCTCAGGTATTGGAAAAATTTTAAGAATCACCCTGTGAGACTTTATTACCTTCCCAGAAATTTCGTCAATATAAGGTAAGGTACCAATTACTTCTTACCTAAGTCGACATGAGTGAGGGCCGTATTGATAATAACCTGTTTTTTGAATTTAAGACCATTGACTTTGTTTAGCCCAATGTCGTAACCATTCTTAATAGGTATCTCTTCAATAACCGCTACTTCAACATTAATTAATTCTGTGTGACCATGATGAGTTGCTGTTATATGGTGTTATGTTGTTCAAGTAGTTTTTGTGTATATCTTAAAATTTAATTTATTATTGTTTCTAATTTCTAAATCTAGATATGCTATTTTCTGACTAACCTTTTTGATAAATTTGTAAGAATTCCCAAGATCGGTCTCATCTCCTTTAAACAAGCAAATGACAATACCAGAATATGACACAACATTTATAAGTTTCTCTGTAGACAAGATATTCAGTTTCTAATTTGAAAGAGGTAACTATTCCTATTAAAACCCCTACTTTGTTTACAATAAATGCTATCAAACAGAAAATAGTTTGGTTAATACAAATATCAAATAGCTTATAAGAACTTTTCGTGGCAGTATTAGTTAACTAACTGTTGTTCAGGATCTAATAATAATAATAAAAATAATAACCTTTATTGCCTAACAGCAAAAGCCAATTGCAGATACATACAAAAATTAACATAAATATATAATCAATCAATGTGAGTAGAATTAAGTGTAATACCAATGAATAATGTATAATAATAATACAGGGATTTTACGATGAGCGTTAATTAGACGTTTCTGGTAAACCAGACAACGGATCAACCTGAAAATTTGACAGTATGCATAAATTAATATGATCTACACGCCTAAAATATTTTGTATGATGCGGCGTTGCCGCTTCTACTATAAAGTAGCGACTACTTTGATTTTTCAAATGAAACACCCCGTATATAATATCATATTATGATTTCCTATTACTTTGTCAACAACTTCATGTACTACTTCCCTATACATATCTATTACCGTTTAAGAGGTATAAATTAATTTCAATTTTTTTTTACAAAACATGTACTTTTATAAACGCTGATAATCTTGAACTCTCTGGTACTAAGACGATCAAATTCGAAATGGAGTGGAGTGATACCATGAGGATCTTCACTTCGAGTCATATTTTTATTTGCCTCATAGAGGGTCTTTAAAAAATGCAGATACTTTGTTCACATGAAAAAAGGAGTGGAAGTCAATTTTTTCTAATGGAACACCCTGTATATTTACACAGTTTTGAGCTCTACATCCAATTTTAGATTGACTTTAATCATATAATTCGATTTCGAACCGTTTTCGAGATAAACTGTTTCAAACGGAAACTAACGTGGTTTCCTTGCATTCATCACTTATTTTTGAAATTTAACAGATTCCGTTCGATGTTCCTTCATCAGTCACAGATAATACAATGAATAAATAATTATTAAAATACTCTTCAACCATCAAATGAAACTTCTCTTCAAACAATAGTTTTATTAACGCTGACACACGACCTGAAAATAATTTCATGAATTGGTAAGTTAATTCAATTATCAGTGTATTTCAGAATATGTTCGAACACATCTCCACCTCTACTTAATCAAACATGTAATCTCTTCAAAAGATTTTCATGTGTAGCGCTTCTGATTAAGTCTGGAGTTAAATTATTGAAAGCAGTTCTAACTCTCGATTTCATATCTTCCATTGTTGTTACTGGGTTGGAGTAAACCATATTTTTAATGAAACCCCACACAAAATAGTCTATTGGATTGCTATCTGGTGTTCTAGGACGTCAACGAAAAGGTCCATTATTACCAATCCATCTGTCTTCGAAGATTTCAGTTAAAGCTTCGTCTACTGAACGAGAATTATGGGGTGGAGCACCATCCATTTGGTACCATACACGTTCTATGGCCTATTATTTAAAATCATTTGAATTCCATTTCTCAGTAAATCTTCATATTTTGTTGCATTCAAATTATCATCATAAAACTCGATATAAAAAATTGACTCATTCTTTATGGCACAAAATACATTACATTGCCATCTTTCTTGAAAACCCCTTTGGCGAACGACATGAGAATTTTCTGGCGCCCAATAATGACTGTTGTGTCTGTTGAAAATTCCATTTTTTGTAAACTTTGCCTCATCTGTCCATATGATATTGTCAAGGAAATGTTCATCCTCTTGAGTCTTGACAAGTAACCATTCAAAGAATTCCACTCTACGAAGCAAATCAGTCTCTTTCAAATGTTGGACACAGTAGAATTTATAGGGATGCCATTTGTGCTTATTAAGAATGCGATAAATTGTCAAGTAGGGTATACCTATCTCCCTTTCAGCCTCGTGTAGAGAAGCATTTGGAAATGCATTAAAAAATCCCAAAACAATTATGCCATTGTCATCATCATCCACTTCAGGCTTTCTGCGAATGATTTTTGGACGAAAGGTTCCATTCAACCTACAGTTTTGTAGTAGTCGATTTATCACATTCGGAAGTTGCAATTCTATTGCACTCACCGTGAATATTTAATAAATTCAAGAAATCTTCATTACTGTAACCTAATCTTGACATTTTTCTGTTATAATTAGTATCACAATCAGTCAAAACCACCAACGAAAGTTTGACGTTCCAAAATTGGATCATTTATTTTTCCAAAGCACACTATTAAAAAATATTAATTTGCAATGTTGTACGGTAGAGACACTCAATACCTCAATGCATACAAATTGAAACTTTTTCTAAGGTACATATCAATTTTGAATTGACTCATTTGAGACTGTTGAAAATCTAAATCGAAAATAAATTGTATTACGTAGTATAAAATAGATGTTCAATCTCAAAAATAAGTGATGAATGCAAGGAAACCACGCCAGTTTCTATTTGAAACAGTTTATCTCGAAAACGGTTCGAAATCGAAATACCAATATCTGATTAAAGTCAATCTAAAATTGGATGTAGAGCTGAAAAATGTGTAAATATACAGGGTGTTCCATTTGAAAAAATTTACTTCCACTCCTTTTTTCATGTGAACAAAGTGTCTACATTTTTTAAAGAGCCTGTATGAGGCAAATAAAAATATGGCCCGAAGTGAAGATCCTCATGGTATCACTCCACTCCATTTCGAATTTGATCGTCTTAGTACCAGAGAGTTCAAGATTATCAGCGTTTATAAAAGTACATGTTTTGTAAAAAAAAAATCGAAATTAATTTACATCTCTTAAACGGTAATAGATATGTATAGGGAAATAGTACATGAAGTTGTTGACAAGGTAATAGGAAATCATAATATGATATTATACACGGGGTGTTTCATTTGAAAAATCAAAGTAGTCGCTACCTTATAGTAGAAGCGGCAACGCCGCATCATCTAAAATATTTTAGGCGTGTAGATCATATTAATTTATGCATACTGTCAAATTTTTAGGTTGATCCGTTGTCTGGTTTGCCAGAAACGTTTAATTAACGCTCATCGTGAAAAGCCCTGTATATAATAACAATAAAAATAATGCCCATTAACAGAGTTAAATGACTATAAACACCACAAAGAATAAGATAAGCTAAAAACAAAAATTAACTAAAAACAGAACACATATTTGACAATAGGACAATCGTTTAATCACCTTTTAAACACTATTACAGTAGTGAACATAGCATTCAATTAAGGATCATAGTGAAGAACAGAACATGTCACAGTTAGAACAAAACCCATTGAATAATTGACACATTTTAACTACTGGTGATTTTAAGAGTACAATAGATTTTACCAAAGGAACATGAATTGTACACTTTTAAACCACAATTACTGAAGGAATTTGCGTTGAATATTCTCGATTAAAGTTTTATAGCGACTATAATGAGGTAACCAGGCTAACGCACAATATTCAGCCGAGACCTCACAAAGGTATAAAACAGTATCTTAATCGCACGGATACTAATAAATTGCTTAGACTGCCGTATCACAAACCCTAGTAATTTGTTGACTGATGAGACGATTTTCAACATGTGCGGATTAAAAGATAATTCATAATCAAAATGAACACCCAGGTCTTTCATACAGTACAACGATCTATTCAATTAAAGCTTTCATTTCCCTAGGAGGAACCTTAGGATATAAGTTCCTAACATCGAAACTAATTATGGTACTATTTCCTTGGACGCCATTCTTAATTTTTAATAAAGTACCTTTATTTTATCAATAGATTTTAACTAAAATTCGATAGAACCGGGACATTTTAGAAGCAACTCGAAACGTAAAATTTAATTAAAATCGGTTCGTACACACACACACACACACACACACACACACACAACACACACACACACACACACACACACACACACACACACACACACACACACACACACACACACACACACACACACACACACACACACAAACACACACACACACACACACACACACACACACACACACACACACACACACACACACACACACACACACACACACACACACACACACACACACACACACACACACACACACACACACACACACACACACACACACACACACACACACACACACACAACACACACAAAACACACACACACACACACACACACACACACACACACACACACACAACACATAAAAAAAACACCCACAAACAACACACACACAACACACACACACACACACACAGCACAACACACACACACACACACACACACACACACACACACACACACAACACACACACAACACACACACACACAACACACACGCACACACACACGCACACGCACACGAACACACACACACGCACACGACCACGACACACGACACACACGCACACGCACACGCACACGCACACGCACAGGCACAGGCACAGGCACAGACACAGGAGCAGGCGTAGGCACGGGCACGGGCACAGACACGGACATGGGAACGATCAGGAGCACGGGTACAGGCACACACACACAGGCACATTCACGCATGCACACACAGGCACGTACAGATAACATGCATTTTAAGAAAAGACAAGTTAATTTTAAATTTGTACTAAAATCACAATATTAATAACTGGGTTAATGCATTCAACCGAAAAGGTTTAATAAGCGAATTGGCTAAATCACCTGCACTGTTTCGCGTCTAAGCTAACGTTGTTTACCTAGCTGGATAGCTGACAGATGTATCGATCAAGTAGGGTATTTATATTTGAACTAAGACCAAACTGTAACTATTATTATTTATTGATATAGTTTTCGTGAATAATGCACATCATATAAGCTGGCCGGCAATGAAGAATTTGTAATAAGCACGATTGGATTGATGTTGTATTTACATTTAGAATACGTTCAAAGTCTTTATATATGTAACTTTTATCGAGTTCTATCTTGTCAAATCAATTATAATTAATAACGTGCACAAATGTAACGGTGAACTTCTAAGTTTCGATAGTTACAGAATTTATTTTATTGCTGCATTAGGTAAGATTTTAGAAAAAGATAATTGAACGCTGTCGAAGCGACTGATTTTACTTTATATACACGCGCACAAACCAGGATTATCTTTTTTAAAAGCTGATTTTCCGGAAAAAGATGATTCATTGTCATGAAATTCTCATTTTGCATATTTATACTTGATTTGGGATTGCATCATTATTATTATTTTCATAAACTTTCTAATTTAAGAACATTGAAAATATTATTGACCTGTTCAATAAACTCCCACATCCACCCCGTCTCATTGAACTTTGAACAATGGACTTGAAGAATTCAGTGGAGTTTGGGCCAAATCCTCAGGAACTGGTTTTATTTTTAGATTTTTAAGAATAGATCAACAGTCTGTCCAAGTCAATGAACTTTGACCTAAGTAAATTAATTGTAAACTGTTTCTATTTTTAGGTTTCTAAAAATTGTAATATATCTTACGGTTTGCTTTCCAGCTAGGTCAGTAGCGTTAAGAGGTCAATCAACTTTGGGGTTTGTTTCTTGGACAAGCCAATAACCTTAAAGAACTCAATGAACTTTGGGCTAAAACCCCTCTTGTGCCAGGAACTAGTTTTATATTTTGATTTTTATGAATCGATCAACAGCAGGTCCAGATCAATAAACTTTAACTCAACGCAATGAACTTTGAACTGGTTCTGTTTTTAGATTTCTAGAAATTGTAATATGGCATCCTCCGGTGTGTTTCTCAGCTAGGTCAATGGCAAGAAGAGGTAAATGAATTTTGGTGTTTTTATTGGTTAAGCCAATAACCTTGAAAAGCTGAATGAACTTTGGGTTAAAACCCCTCTTGTTGATAGGAACTGGTTTTATTCTTAGATTTTTAAGAATAGTCTAACAGCCACTCCAGGTCAATGAACTTTAAACAAGTTCTATTTTTAAATTTCTAAGAATTGTAGTGACCTTCCGATTTGGTTTTTAGTTAGGCCATTAACATTGAAGCGTTCAATGAACTTTGAGGTCTTCCGTGGCCTTGACCTTGACTTATTTTCTCTTTCTATATTATAAGTGTTTTGTAACTGTCGTTTCATATTAGTTGAGTTGACCGACCTATTTCCACAATTTTGCTTTTATAGCGCGACGTTTCGGAAGCGAACTCTGCCACCGTGATCAGGATTAGTCCTGAGAAGGACTGTATTCGCACTTGAGTCGAATTCACATAGTATGATTTCTTCCCAAGCACTTGGCTAATCTCTGATTGGTACCTTTCACTTGTGAGTCTGACAGCTTTACCGGCGAACCACTGAGTAATCCAATGTATATTTTTAGAACGTGGTTGTGCAGTGATTTATTGCGCATGTTGCGCCGTAACCTTTTGCGTATTAGCTTGGTTCATTGGATTTCTTGCTAGTATGTGGCTTCTTTGCGTTTCCGACGAGTTGTATTCTTGTCCTTTGCCACTATCTGTATGTTATCCCATTGGATGTGGTGGTCTTCATTCCAGACATGTTCGGCGATTCATGATCTTTCTGTTTCGCCTTTGGGTTGCTCTTATGTTACTTAGTTCTCACTTTGAGTGGTCTACTGTACTCCCCTATGTAAACTATACCTCACTCGCATGGTAGGTCGTATAAACAATTCTTGGAATTCTGGTTTTAATTGTGAGGTTTGGTTTTGGTTAGTATTGCCTTGAGCGTTCTTGTCGATTTGAAGGCAGCGCTTATCTTGCATTTGCTGCCTATTTCGTATTTTGTCTGAAGTACGGTATTATCGCTGTGTATTTAGGTTATTGTTTTTCGGCCCCTTTCCCTGTGTAGGTTAGGTGTAAAATCGGGATAGCCATTTAAGTGTTCTAGCGATATTTTCCTTTTCTTCTTCCAGGTCTTCTTGTTTTGAGCATATTGTTTTCGCTCTATCGTACAAGCATTTTGACACAACGATTTTCACACTTTTGTAGTGATTGGAGTTGTAGTGTAGTGTCATTACTGTATACAAGTTGGCAGTTTTTGTTCCAACTCATTGGGATTGTCCATTTTGAATTTTATGGAGGTGCGCGGCTATTCAGATGATCTAAGGATTCAACCAGCTTATGCTTGCCGTGTTACCAAACCACGAAGGTATCGTGAATAGGCTCACGATGTCGAAGCTTACCAGTATTTCTTCGTGGTTTGGTTGGAAATTTCTGATGGTTTCTACGAAGTGCTGCGTATTCTTTACCATAGGTTCGGTTTTCCCCGATAAGGGTGTGATAATATCCATTAGATATTGTGCTAATGGGTGACAAGGTGAATTTCTGGAGCTAACAATTGGTCTCAGAGGAATTCCTTCCTTATGGATCTTTGGTAGACCGTACATATGCGGAGGTTTGCTAAAGTGTGGGGTAAGTTTAGTTGACTGGCAATCATAGAACTCCCCCTTCTGCTTTGCCAAGGTCTGGTATATCCGTCTTTGGATTGATTGTGTGGGGTCTTTTGGTATTTGTTTGTACTCGCCCCCGTCCAGTAGTCCTTAGATTTTACTGTTGTAAGCCTCCATATCCATTATCACAGACCACCACCATCGATGGGTCTTGCTTGACGCAAATTACCGCTCTCCTTTCTAAAATTCCCTTTACTATTCCCGTAAAGATTAGACAAAAATATAAATGGTCGTAGAAAATTGATTTAGAAAAAAGTGCATGGAAATAAAACAGTTGCAGGATAAATTTAGTTTACATCGTAAAGTGATATAAATATTATTAACAGGTTGACTGCCATATCTAATACATAGAACTTTCATTTCTACCGACTTTTTTTTTTCTGAAACCACTACCTTATGTGTTTATAAAGTAAACGTGAATTTGCAAATTTGATTATTTTTGAGTTTGGTTGACATTTTTAGTGTGTCTTATAGGCTACATCGGCCTCTGAGATAGTTGTTCAAAAAAAAATTGTAGTGGCCAATGTGTCCTATAGGATACACGGTATTGTTATGTACTGACTCCATTGTTATGCGAATACTAGAGTCATTTTCTACTAAAAATGCTGCTAATAGACTTAGACTTTTTATGTACCTATTTAGAAAAACAGTTAGTAGTGAATAAATAATAATAATGGACTTTTCAAGTGACGATTCTTATGACGATCCTGATTTTCAACCAAGTGCAACAGATGAATCAGATTCAGTGTATTCCGATGAAGATTCTGATGACGAATTGATTCTACGAACACCCCCATCAGCTCCTAGTCCAACCTTCAGCGATGACAACCATCAACCGTGTTTATCAACAGCTCCAAACGAAAGAGAACTAGTTGAAAATCAGCTAAAGAATTTGACCTGGGAGATGTGTCAGGAGGATAATCCAACTCAGTTTGAATTTACTGCAGAATACGTAAGTGGTATGAAAGAAATATACAAAGCAATGTACGCAAACGCTGAACCATTGGATTATTTCGAGCTATTCTTAACTGACGACATAATAAGTGTAATAGTTGATGAAACAAACCTGTACGCCACTCAAATACTTACGGCTGGTACAAGATATCTCTCAGCGATCCAAACTTCATCAATGGCGACCAGTTGATAAGGCCGAAATGTATCGATTCCTTGCTCTTGTTGGATGGATGGGATTGGTGAAAGTGCCGGTTCTTCGTGACTATTGGCGAACAGAAAATTTATATAACTTCCCACTAGCCAAGTCTGTTATGTCCAGAAACAGATTCGAAATGATTTTGAAAATGCTTCATTTATCGGACAATACGAAATCCCCAGGAAAAAATTTATACACCCGGAAAAAAGATTTGTATAGATGAAAGTCTCATTCCATGGAAGGGACGATTGATCTTCCGACAATATATACCTAATAAACGCCACAAATATGGCATAAAAATTTTTAAGCTGTGTTGTGGGGTATACTTGGAATATGTCGGTATACTGTGGAAAATTTAAAAATAAGGAGGTTGGTGTTGCTGAGAGTGTAGTAATGGAGCTCATTCACGATCTTCTAGATGAAGGTAGAGTTCTATACACGGATAATTACTACACTAGCCTTTCACTGGCATATCGTCTTCTGAACCGAAATACCTACTTAGTTGGTACACTCAGACTCGATCGGAAATATTTGCCACTACACATTGTTACAGCCAAACTAAAAGGGAAGAACTTGCTGCCAGCACAAGCAAAGATGGCATTAGTGTTTTGAAGTGGAGAGATAAGAGAATTGTTTCTGTCCTTTCTACAAAAGATTCTCCATTACAAACTTTAGAAAAGACTACACGTTCTGGAAGTAACATCGTAAAACCCATGTGTATAGTTGACTATAACACAGGAAAGTCTTCCACCGATCTGAGTGACCAAATGGCCTCGTATAGTAGTGCATTGCGACGCTGCACCAAGTGGTACCGAAAATTATTATTTGAAGTCCAATGGGGGACTAGCATCATTAATACTAATTTTCTATATAATAATAACGATTTAAAAATGCAGAATTCCCTTAAAATTACAGAATTTACACAACTGATGTTCCTCCACCGCGAAATCCTCGTATGCCTGGACACAAGTTGATTCCGAAAATGATTGGAGAAAAATCAAATTTGCCACTCAAGTACAAACGATGTGCACAGGATGCAATAAAATGTATTGTTTAACGTGTTTTAATAAAACTCATTAGTTATTTTCAACTGAATATTATGTGAAATAAATGTTTTTTTAAGTTTAATACTTCATTTTTCAATATTTACCAAAAAACCCATAGTATCCATAACCCATTCGCATGAGATATCCTTTGGGGCCACTATTATACGTCTCTAATGCAAAATACATTAAACAGTGTATTCTATAGGAAACACCGGCTACAACATACGGTCGACTGTGTGTTTCCTATAAGACACACTGGCCCCTTGCGGAAGTCTAGTGTGCGTCCTATAGGACACACCGGCAGTCAACCTGTTAAAAGTAAAAATAAAAGAAACTATGTGTTGGACGAGAATTACTCCACTGCAAGTGACATTGAAGAAAAGATTAAACTGTGGAATAGATACATTGAAAACTCTTTGAAGACGTGCGAGGAGAAAGCAAAATAAATGAACAAGACAGAGATAGCAATAGCGGAAATTCAGTATACTTCAAAAACATAAATAATGGAAAGGCGAACGGACCAATAGATATCATAAAACTGATGGATGAGAAATTAATGAACACTTTGGGACGGACATACTCGTAATACCACAAGAAATGTGTCATCACATTGATAACTACTATAAACAAACCAACTGTTTTGAAACAAGAACAACCATGTATGTATATATAATACTCTGATACAGCGGTAATTACATATGAATAATATCTTTGTGTATATTTTGGATTACAACAAAGCGTTTGAATAAGACAGACACGAACAAATAGTATAGCTTCTTAAACATTGAAACATAAAAAAAGGTGTTAGGCAAAACTGCATTCTATAGCCAACTTAATTTAATTGTTATAAGATCTACAAAAATTACGAACCAAAATAGTAAACACCAGTGAAGGGTATGGTCTAACACTCATTATAAAGAAGTCTAAATTGAAGTTTGTATCTAAGAAAAAGTAATGACCACATAAAAGAAATCACAGTAAGAATTCAAAAAGCTGGAGTGCCTTTATGAAGATAACGATTATAATTATCAGCACAGATTTAAGTCTGGAACTAATAGTACGCCATATTCATTATATCCTCTTGTATGGTACAAGGACATGGACTATGAGTAAATGCTGCCGAAACAAAATAATAAGTTATACTATATAATCAAGGGTATAGTAAGTAGGTTAAACCGAATCGTTTTATTTTTTTGAACCGAACTCCATTGAATAATTCTTGAACCGTGTAGAAGGTTGGGTTAGGGTCGACTCAAATCCATCCGTAGTCACGAATTTCATATCAAACATTTCTTCTGCTGCAACGTTGTCATCAATATTTCCTCATAACCATTACTAAGTTAATTTACTGTTGCGGCTAGACGTAAATTTTAATATAATTCATTTATGAGATATCCTGGCTGACAAAACCAGAATCTGCGTTACATCTTTCTATTGTTTTTCTAGGGTTTTCAAAACTGTAGCCTACGGTTCGAATCATTTTTGCTTAGTTGTAAAAGTAAGCTTACCTTGTGTGAGTGCAATTTAATGTTTTTCAAACGATTAGCATACGTTTGACTAACTTTACTATTAACAGTCAGCGCTAGAACAGTAATTGAAACAAGTTCTTACTCTTCCAACAGAATGTTTAATTTCCCATTTTCTAGAACACATAAGTGCTATCGAGGATCACACTTAACACGTCGCCTTTCACTGAAAATTAAACATTTTAATAGGGCAAAGTCCCCAATTTTTGATGTAAACTATTAAAACAGGAGTACTGTATCAATAATACCAGAAAAGTATATTAGTTTAGGTCGTAACCAATTTTATTTTTACTTGACCTTTATTTTGAACAAATAGTAGATAATGTAAACAATAAACACTTATATGCTGAAGAATAACCTCAAGAGCAGGTTATAAGAGGAAGTTAAACAATACATAGCAAATTCTTTTATCAGAAACTGAGTGTATATTAAAAACTTGATACGGACAAACAGTTGTCGAAAAAATTGTGAATTCACAACAGAAACATATTTTTTATATGAAAGTTGTTAATGCTGGAGCTCAACTGTGATAGAAATCTGCAACACAACAAAATTTCCCAAATACAACACATAAAATAATTAACAGGGTATCAGTTTTAATATTTAAAGAAAGAACAGATACTGTTTGGCAATCCCGTACATGAAAAAAGTAATCATGATAGATTGGAAATTTATATGATTGTCTGTAAAAATTGCGGTTATATAAATGATGGGCAAACTAACCCACTACCAAAATTCACTTTTATTCTGGTAACTTTAAATATAAATGTAACTTCAATTTTTGTTCCATTTTAAATAATTTCTGTGAAAATCTGATTGGTAACAGTTATTCTTACTTTGCTGTATTATACAAATGTTTTCTTGCTTCTTATTCTTTAGTCCATTCTGTCATGAGACCTTGTCGTTCTTGATATAATTCTATTATATCCTTTAGGTGTAGGTATTTTCTTCATTCTTTTCTAATTCCGTGTTATTTATGAAGACGTTCCTTCATCATTATAAACTTGTTGAATGTTGGTCTTTATTTTGAGTTATTGGTCCCCAGAAGCAAAATGATAAATGAGAACGTTTGATAGATCGGTACGCCACGACAGACGAAAAAAATTACTTACAAGACTCGTCTTTTTTAATTTGTTGCGACAATAATACCCATTTCTTTACCAGATTATGGCATGGTAAAAGTAGACCTTATAGATCTCGATCGACCACAGCGACTAGATTAATGTGAATAACTAAGTATCTCTGCTAGGTACTTAAAAAATTGCAACGTTTGAATCCTTTATAACCAGAATGGGTTCAATTATTTTATACAACAATGCGATAATTGATAAGAACCTTGCCTGAAAAAAAAACTGCATTATCTCCCAGAGTCAGGAAGTTGTTCAGTCCTTGGAGGGAGGCACTTGGCGTTAGTCTCCTCTTACTGAACAGCATTTATTGAATACCACCCTTGAGGTTTTAACTCTCAGTTTCTGTCGTTTCAAGACTACCATTTATTTCAGTCAGTAATGACAGGCTTCTGTCCGATCTGTTGTTGAAGAGATCCAGTACGAAATCTTTACGCAGTGCTTGGTTACATGAGCGCAAAAGCTTACTTCTGGTTTCTTTGTGAACTAGACAGATATAAGTGGATGCTGAAAAAAAAGTACTACTGAGTTGGGGAATCGACACCGTAGTACCTTCTTACCTTCTGGAGGTGTTGACTGGATCTCTATGGTCGCTTTGTCCTCGGTTGTGAGATTCTAAGAAGTGTAATGTCGTTATCGTCTTTAGAACAATATTTTCGTCTCTCTTTTTAGAGGGCATTTGATTTCTGCACGAAACATCAAATAGATCTAATCTGGGCTCTCGCCTTGCATCAGGTGGAGCGTGGATCTGACAAGTTCGCCCGCTACCTTACTGCAAATATACGTTGTGAGTGGCTTTTAGTAGTTACAGTGGTCATATTTCGTAAAACCATCCCAGTTTCATCTAGTGAACATCACCAAAGTCAACAATATATAACGGTAAAAGCATCACAACGTAAAATTGGCGGTTTCCTCCGATATCCTCTTGAAATGAGACATGATGTGTAGGTATCAGAATATCGCACATACTCTTCTAGATTCTTATCGAAACGTTGTCACCTTTGCTTTATACGTCGGTTTCCAGTCATATTTCGGAACATGCTAATTCCGCACGTGCAATAATATAATACAGAATTAGTAACTCGATGCGGACACTTATAATACAGAATTAGTAACTCGGTACGGCCCCGAAGTCAAACAACTTTTCAGAAAGATTCAAACATCCATGAACAAGCTAGCACTAGAGGAAACTGTGGAAATAGGCCGATTAACTCAATTAATAATAGAAATTACATTAACATATCAAAAATATTAAAACTTAAATAAAAGGTCTTAAGTTCCTTAAGCTACATAAAACTTTAAATGATGTGTCTAAGTGTGTATAAACAGAATTACAAAATGTGCAGTTCAATTTATAAATACCCGACTTCAAAATGTTGTTTGTTGAATGTTTGACACTAAATAAACATTTAGGAAGATTGGTATTAGTTTTGAAAGCTACTTTGTATTTATTGTTTGTTTGTAATACGTAAGCTACTTCGTCTGATATTTATTCAAAATATGAAAATGATTCAATTAGCTCGGTGGTTTAACAGTAATGACATTGATTTATGTACTAATGAATTATTCGCAGCTAACTTATGTGCTTCATGTTGACATGAATCACTTGGAATGATAATGTACGTGTCTATTCGGTTATGTTTAAATCTAGAAAATTAATTTCTCTTATTTTGTTCTTTCTCTAGTGTAAATTTTGTGTTATAACATAACAAAACCAGCGAAATAGGGCAATTAATTTTCTAGATTTAAAAATCAAAATTAATACACAAAACAAGCTTAAGTTCTCCATATTCAGAAAACCTACATATGCAGGCATCTCAATTCCAAACGATTTTTGTCACCATAAAACACGTAAGTTAGCTGCATATAGATCATTAGTAAAGAGAGCAATGCCATTACTATTAAACTAAACTAATTTCAATAAATAAATATCAATTACAAGATATATTGCACAAGAAAATGGTTTCATTTCAGATATTATCTACACTTTAGTTAAAATACAAGAATACAAATTATCTATTAAAAATATTTACCCAGTTAACATAGCACTGACGGAAAGTAAATACATATCAATTTCATATTTTGGAAAAACTAAATCACATATTACAAAAAAATAAGAAAACCGAAGTATCCTTCAAAACTAATACTGATGTTCTTAAATGTTTATTTAATGCCAAAAATACAACTAATGACATCAGGTATTTATAAATTTAACTGTACACTCTGTAAATCCACTTACATTGGACACACACTTAGCAACTTTGCTATTAGATACAAAGATTACATTAGATGTTACAAATATAAACACTGACAAATCAACTTATGCCAAACATTTAATAGTAAATAATCACCCTATGACTTCACAAAATAAAAGAAATTTTTACATTTTTGTAATAAAAATACAAATCAGATGTTTTGGAAGCATTCCAAATTTATAAACATAAACAGAGAGTATCTTTAATGAAAGAACAGGTTGATCTTATAGATAATTTAATTATAGAGTTCTAGTTTGCATCAAAATCTTTGAGAAATAAATAATTACACAAGATAAATTTTGAAATTGTATTGTGTTTAAAAGATAATATTAAACACAGAATTCCACGAAGTAAGGTTAAAGAATATAAATTTAAATAAACTACAGTTTACGTAAAGCTCGAAACGTTGAGGTATTGGCATTTACAATAACAACAAGCATTGACTATAAGAATTTTTAGTACCTACTATGGTTCATTCGCTAATCTGTAATTAAACCATTTTAATTTGGTTTATCCTCAGAGCCGCAATGTGTTTAATCTACTTTGAACAGTTTTTTAGTTATGCAGTTTAAGCAATGTAATGTTAGTTTTATTACATTTTACGTGTTGTTTAAACAATGTTGAATTTCACATAACTTATAATGCTTATATTTTAATATAAACAAGCAGCAACAATTTAGTTTGATCTGAACACGTTTTATTTGCGTAATATGTCCAGCTCAATATATCTTCGTTTAATTATATACACACTTAGACACATCATTTAATGTTTTATGTAACTTAAGGAATTTAAGACCTTTTATTTTAGTTTTAATATCTCTGATATGTTAATGTAATTTTTATTATTAATTGAGTTGATCGGCCTATCTCCACAGTTTCCTCTAGTGCTAGCTTGTTCATGGATGTTTGAAGCTTTCTGAAAAATTGTTTGACTTCGGGGCCATACCGAGTTACTAATTCTGTATTATAAGTGTCCACACCAAGTTGCTAATTCTGTATAATGTGTGTCCATACCGAGTTACTAAGTCTGTATTAGAAGTGTCCGTACCGAGTTACTAATTCTGTATTATAAGTGTCCGCACCGAGTTACTAATTCTGTATTCTTTCTATAGAAATAGGCCGATCGAACGATTCGATAACACTTACAGCTATTCCTTCTTTATTATAAGTGTTTTGTAATTGTGGTTTCCTATTAGTGGAGTTGATCGGCCTATTTCCACAGTTTATGCTTTCTGAGCACGACGTTTCGGAAGCGGACTCTGCTTCCGTCATCAGGTTTAGTCCTGAGAAGGACTGTTTTCGCACTTAAGTCGAATTCATATGTTATATATAATTTTTCCCAGGCACTTGACTATTCTTAGATTCGAACCTGGTACTTTTCACTTACTAGTCTGACACCTTTGCCACTGCGCCACGGAGTAATCCTATATATATTTTAGAACTTATTGCGCAGAAGTTTATTGCGCATGTTGCGCAGTAACTTCTTGCGCAGGTGTGTGCTTAATCTCTACCCGCATTATTGGAATCCATATGGGTTTCATTTCTACACTAGCTTGGCTTATTGGATTTTCTGCTAGTGCGATGTATGTGGCTTCTTTGAGTTTTCGACGAGTTGTGTTCTCGTCCTTTGCCAATATTGTATGTTATCCCATTGGATGTGGTGGTCTGAGTTCCAGACATGTTCGGCGATTCTTGATCTTTCTATTTCGCCCTTGCGGACGTTGTTCTTGTGTTCCTGTGTTCTCACTTTGAGTGGTCTACTGCTCTCTCCTATGTATGCTCTGCCGCATTCGCATGGTAAGTTATATACACAATTCTTGGAATTCTGATCTTCATTGTATGGTTTGGTTTTGGTTAGTATTCCCCTGAGCGTTCTGGTCGATTTGAAGGCAGTGCGTATCTTGTATTTGCTGCCTATCCTTCGTATTTTGTCGGAGGTACCTTGTATATATGGTATTATCGCTGTATATTTAGGTTCTTCTTTTTCGGTTACCCTTTCCCTGTTTAGGTTAGCTGTTAGATCGGAGTAGCCATTTTCTTTTAGTGTCCTAGCGATATTTTCTTTTTCTTTGTTCAGGTCCTCTTGTTTTGAGCATATCGTTTTTGCTCTATCGTACAAGCATTTTGCCACACCTAATTTCACGTTTTTGTGGTGATTGGAGTTGTAGTATAGGTACCTCCCCGTGTGGGTAGGTTTCCTGTATACACTTGTCGTGAAAGTGTTGTCATTCCTGTGTACAAGTACATCCAGGAATGGCAGTTTTTGTTCCGACTCCAATTCCATTGTGAATTTTATGGAGGGTGCGCGGCTATTTAGATGATCTAGGAATTCATCTAGCTTATGCTTGCCGTGTTACCAAACTTACAGTTATCTTCTTCAGCAGTAAAACTATCTTTCAAAATTATTACACGTGCGGAATTAGCATGTTCCAAAATATGACTAGAAAGCGACGTATAAGGCAAATGCGCATTTGACAAAGTTTTCGATAAGAATCTAGAAGAGTATGTGCGAGATGCTGATACCTACACATCATGTCTCATTTCAAGAGGATATCGGAGGAAACCGCCAATGTTACGTTGTGATGATTTTACCGCTATATATTGTTGATTTTGGTGATGTTCACTAGATAAAACTGGGATGGTGTGTGGTACATGTATCGCGCACCGCTCATTGTAATGCTCCCATACATACCACTGTAACTACTAAAAGCTACTTACAACGTATATTTGCAGTAAGGTAGCGGGCGAACTTGTCAGCTCCACGTTCCACCTGATGCAAGGCGAGAGCCCTGATTAGATCTATTTGATGTATCGTGCAGAAATCGCATGCGCTCTAAAAAGAGAGACGAAAATATTATTCTAAAGACGATAACGACATTACACTTCTTAGAATCTCACAACCAAGGACAAAGCGACCATAGAGATCCAGTCAACACATCCAGAGGGCAAGAAGATACAACAGTGTCGATTCCCCAACTCGGTAGTACTTTTTTTTAAGCATCCACTTATATCTGTCTAGTCCACAAAGAAACCAGAAGTAAGCTTTTGCACTCATGTAACCAAGCACTGCGTAAAGATTTCGTACTGGATCTCTTCAACAACAGATCGGACAGAAGCCTGTTATTACTGACTGAAATAAATGGTAGTCTTGAAACGTCAGAAGCTGAGAGTTAAAACTTCAAGAGTGGTATTCAGTAAATGCTGTTCGATGAGAGAGGACTAACGCCAAGTGCCTCCCTCCAAGGACTGAACAACTTCCTGACTCTGGGAGATAAGACAGTTTTTTTCAGGCAAGGTTCTTATCAATTATCGCATTGTTGTATAAAATAATTGAACCTATTCTAGTTAGGTGTTTTGGAGGCATACGAAGTTTATAAACATAAAAGAAAGTACCTTTAATGAACGAACAGGTTGATTTTTAACAGATATTTTGAAATTATGGTATCAAGTCTGTCGTTTTATGTTAATTAATTTTTACCATAACTACTTGTTATTATTTTATTTATGTATTTTCTTTTAATAATGATACATGTATTGCATGCATTGAAACGCGCTGAGAGATATATAGCTATATAAAATAAACTGCGGAAGATGTAGTTTTAGTCGTAGTTTCTAACAATAAGCTAATGTGAGCTTTAATAATGTACAAATCATATAAATCACTAACACCGATATGTATAGAAATATTTTTAATTATCTGCTGTATAAATATCAGATGTCTCCTGTTTCTGCAGTTGCTGTAGGTAACGTTACTGACACCTTTATTTTAAGACTTTTTGGAAATCCGTCCCAGTCTATAACAGAATCTGTATTATCGAAAAGGATATTCCCACTTCAACCACGGTAAGGTATTTACTTAACGGTTTTTACAAAAGGAGGTTTATATCGTTAGCATTTCTTGCAAACTAACTTTAATATGTGTAACAACCACAAATAATTTTCTCAATTATTAATATTCCTTTAAATCTACAACTATTTTCTGTAATAAAATGTTTAATAAGAAAATAATCTTGAAGATTCATTTACAGTTTGGAAAAATTATTAATAAAAGCACGCTTGTGTGGTAATATTTAATAGTAATGACACTTTAAAACACTAACACTAACTTATTATACGATATTATTAAATGGGGTATTTACAACTTAAATTGTTCCTCTTCTAATTCAATTTACACCGGGCACCCTGTCCGAAATCTTTATGTTAATTGTAAAATGCACTAGTTATAATAAAAACGTTTGAATAGTCTCACCCTTTCGTAATAACATATTTTAACACATATGGTTAAGTTCATATTGTTTAAAGAAGAAATTGTTCAGTAACAGAATTATCGTTTAAGTTGATTGTACAGTCAGTAATTAATTTGTTTATTTCTTATGACGGAGTCTGGAAATATGGATAATTTCGCGATGATGTAACCGTATTTATTTATAGATTACTTCTTCAAAGTTTCCCCTTACGTTAAGACTGACTTAGAGACATTTGCAAAATGGAAGTTATGAAAATCCTGTTTTTAATTTTAATTTTCAAATAAGACTGAGAAAGAAGATTTTAATACAGAAGGAATTCGATAGTAATTCCCCATACCTCAAGATCTTTAAGTGTAAGCGCATTGAGACCTTCTCACAAACTTTTTTGTAATTAGATCTGGTTCTGTTTTTTTAGCGGGAAAGTATCGTTTATGAAAATATGATTTCATAAATTAAGATGTGTTTCTGTAGTTTGTTTGTATCTTGTTTTTCGTGCGTAATTGTTGTTCATTGTCTTCTTTTTCCTGTTCGTTGTAGAACCGTATGTGGTGCTGAATTTTCTTGTTCTTGAATATTAGTTTGTTTTTCATTATATTTGAATGTTTTTTAAACTACTAGGTTATACAGGGTGTCCTGAAAAGAATGGGCCATACTGCAGGGGCAGCTTCTCTGGATTAAAATATACCGATTTAAGTCAACTTACCGTAGCACTAAGTTGCTCCATTAAGGACACAAGAGCCTTTAAAGATTTATTTTGTTTTCTATTTTTTTACGCTAACTCATTTATTTTTTGAGTTACTTAATTGAAATTTGGTTCTTATGGGTTTTTGCATTAGCTGAATATGTCTGCGAAATCAGTTTTTGTGTAAAGTATAGAGGGCGCTTGTCATATTTGTTTGGTCTTTTTCTTCAAGATATTTTGGTTATATTTTTTGTATTACATTAGATCAGTTGAATAGTGCATCTTTATCATACCTAATATTCATTTCTACGAACTTCTAATATGTGTGATCCACTTATCCGTATGTACAAGATTTGTTTGTCACAGTTACTTATTTTAACTTAACGAAAATTCAGTAAAACATATCATATTTATAATTACTCCCTGTAAATTATTTAAATTCTATTTCCTTTGTTAAAAAGAGATAAATTTTTTGCTCGAATTTGTTTTGCTAGCAGACAAACTATAGTAGGTGCTATCAATCAGTTCCACTCTAACTCTAATTTCTGTACTGTCCAGAAACGAAGCGAATTTACATATAAGTGGTATACGATTTTGCATTAAGTACTTGATAGATTTCTTAAACTAGTTTTAGGATATACCACTTCCAATACTATAGCGTTACAACGTAAGGCATCTATCAATAGCAGCTCATTCTTTAACAATGGGATGTACCTGTTGTTGAGTTCTAAAGTACAGATCATAGGCGTGTACGATTGCAATGTTTTCTTGAGAACTTAACTATAAAAAGTGATTTTAAAGATATCATTGTAATAATCAGTTAATTATAAAACACTTCGTTTGGTAGAAATCATTTTATAGAGTTTTTAAATTTAAGGTAAGGCGACAATTATTATATAATATACTCGTACATATCATAAAATAACCCAACGCCACTGGAATCTGCCAAACATATTGATTTATTCCTTCGCTTCGTTTCTGGACAGATTATAGTTTGTTGAATCTATCTCGCAGCTAAATCTTTCTTTTACAATGCCTCGACATAACTTATTTTCTAATAGTGAAATGACCGATATGGCGGCAATTTATGCCCAACAATATTTTAATGAACGCGTTGCAGCAAGAATCTATAGCGAAACTTATCCGAAAAATATTTTCAAGATTATTTGTAAGATTGCGTGAAACAGGTAGCTATCATCCTGTACGTCATAACGGGCGACCTATTCAGCGCACTGTTCAACAAGAAGAACAATTATTAAATACTGTTAAGGATGACGCAACAATAAGTATTCGCCGATTATCATTAAATGTTGGATTATCCTGTACTGTAACATCTAATGTTCTATATATGCAGAGGCCTTATCCCTTTCACTATAGACCAGTCCAAAATTTATTTCCCGGTGATTTTTTGACCAGAACAAATTTTTTTGGATTTATGCTGCGTAAGAGCAGCCAGACGAAGCAACTTTTACTAGGAGAGCAGTTTTAAACAGAAAGAATAGTCATATATGGGTTGACGGAAATCCACATGTCACTTTGGAGCTTCATTTCCAGCATGAATTTAAAATTAACATCTGGTGTGGAATAATTAATAACAATGTTGTTGGTCCTTTTGAACTCCCAACAAATTTAACTGGCGGTAATTACTTAAATTTTCCTAGAGAGAACTTGATTGATTTATTAGAAGACGCTCCCCTGCATATTCGTCATAATATGTGGTATTTATAAGATGGTGCCCCTACTCATTACGCAGTGGTTGTACAGGATTATTTTAAATAATATATTTACCCATCATTGGATTGGACGAGGAAGTGAACATCCGGGCCTCCTAGAAGTCCTGGTTTAAATCCAATAGATTTTTATTTTTGGGGACACATAAAAACTCTTATCTATTCCACCGCAGTTAATACAAGAGCTTAACTGTGGCAACTAATTAACGAAGCTGCAAATAGCATTAAAAACCAGCATCCCATCATTTAATAAAGTAAAGAGAAACTTCCTCAAAAGATGCCAGAAATGTATTGAAGTTAACGGTTAATGTTTTGAAAATAAACTTTAGTGTAATGTATTAATTTAATGGTTTTGTTGTTTATTCTGTTTTAAATCTGGTTACTTTTTTATTGTACAGGGTGTCCCAACGATAGAGTAAAGTAAGTTTATGCTTAACTAGAATTATTTGTGTAAATATTGTATGGACCATGGGGTAGAGGTAAGAAGTGTGCATTTTTTAAAATATTGGAAGTTATACAGGGTGTGCCAGAAAAGCAGGACGTGAAAAGTATGATTTTTTAAATAGAACACCCCGTATTTGATTTTAGTTTTTAATTCTACGTGTCCATACAAACATATTTTGTCATACAAAAGATTGGCTGAAAGTTTTAGTTCTTGAGATATTCGCGTTTAAAGATTATTATGGTCATTTTCGTGGGGTTGATGAATGGGCAATTGTTCCGTTATTTCACAATAAAAAAATTGATATTTCGTGTGAAAATGAGTGATATTATACTAACGTTTAGACCGAGTAGTATTTCTAATTTTCTCAACAGGGTGTTTGTTATAACCATTCAAATTTGAAAATTCTCAAATTAAAAAAATCAGTTTTTTAATTGCACACCCTATATATTTTTATTTCATTTTATTCGGGATTAAAAATCTATCATTTTGTCAAATATATCCTATATCTATTTTTGATAGTTTTCGAGTAATTTCGATTTTTCACACTAGCTACTTTATTTTCGATAACATTGCATTGCATGGATCCTTGGTAGCCATGGAAAATAATAATTGCGTTACTAAGATACAAAGGTTTCCTACTTGTCAAAATGAACACATATTAAATTTGTCGTTTTCGCATTTAACTTGTTATCAATTCTTGTATCAATTATGGATTATTCGACAAATGAATTAATTGATATGATATACGTGTTGGGCGAGGCTGAAAAAACCCTTTATTGGCACAACGAATCTACAAAATGAAATATCCTGAACGTCGAATACCTACTACTGTTGGCTTGGAAAATTTGATGGATAGATTTGATTCTAGCGGTAGTGTTAAATACTTCAAACGTAAAGTTGTTAATAAAAGGGCAGCTAATGAAGAAAAAGAACTTGAAATATTATTAAATATTCAAGAAAATCCCCAAGTGAGTTCTAGAACATTAGCGACGATATGTGATACCTCCAAATCAAACGTGAATCGAACAACGCAGAAGTATAAGTACCATCCCTATCACATTGAGCTTCATCAAGAATTGCGAGAAGAGGATTTTGCAAGACGAATTGAATTCTGCAATATCATTAATCAACGGCTGCAATTAAATAACAACTTTTTGTGCTCCATAATGTTTTCCGATGAGGCGACGTTTAAAAGTAATGGGGCTGTAAATCGGCATAATATGCACTATTACGCCATTGATAATCCATTTTGGCTACGAGAAGTTCAAAACCAAAATCACTGGTCACTAAATGTGTGGTGTGGTATACTTAATGACCAAATCATCGGTCCTATTTTTATGATGATCCATTAACGGGCCGCAGCTTTTCTTACGTGAAGAATTGCCTGTGTTACTTGAGGATATCAATTTAGAAGGACGACTAAATATGTGGTTGCAACAGGATGGTGCACCTCCACATTTTATCGGGACGTAAGGGAATTCTTGAACCAGCAATACCCGGAGAAATGGATAGGACGTAATGGCTTTATATTATGGCCACCCAGGTCATGCGATTTAACTCCACTGAATTTTTCCTATGGGGATACATAAAAGATCGGGTGTATATTATTAAACCTACAACAAGGGAGGACATGAAAATAGAATTCGCGAAGCTTGTCGCACAGTGACCCTCTTATGTTATCCGAAGTGAGACAGAACATGAGAAAAAGGCTCAATATGTGTATTCAGCAAGAAGGCCGTCTATTTGAGCATTTACTAAGACGCAATCTTGAATAATTATTGAATTACTGTTTCTCATTAATAAAAACTGTTAATATTTTCGCTTAGGTGGTTTGTTTTATTTCGTCGCAATTGTTTTCCATGGCTGCCACGATCCACAATAATGTTATAGTATCGTAGCTAGTGAGAAAAATCGAAATTCCTCGAAAACTATCAAAGATAGATATAGGATATATTTGACAAAATGATAGATTTTTAATCCCGAATAAAATGAAATAAAAATATATAGGGTGTGCAATTAAAAAAACTGATTTTTTAATTTGAGAATTTTCAAATTTGAATGGTTATAACAAACACCCTGTTGAGAAAATTAGAAATACTACTCGGTCTAAACGTTAGTATAATATCACTCATTTTTCACACGAAATATCAATTTTTTTTATTGTGAAATAACGGAACAATTGCCCATTCATCAACCCCACGAAAATGACCATAATAATCTTTAAACGCGAATATCTCAAGAACTAAAAACTTTCAGCCAATCTTTTGTATGACAAAATATGTTTGTATGGACACGTAGAATTAAAACTAAAATCAAATACGGGGTGTTCTATTTAAAAAATTATACTTTTTCACGTCCTGCTTTTCTGGTACACCCTGTATAACTTCCAATATTTTAAAAATGCACACTTATTACCTCTACCCCATGGTCCATACAATATTTACACAAATAATTCTAGTTAAGCATAAACTTACTTTACTCTATCGTTGGGACACCCTGTATGTACATTTGTGTACATAATTTTTTGGGAGGAGCTAGAAGTTAATTAATATAAAAATAAACATTTTTTATAGAAATTCTGTAGTACTAATTTTAAATACATTTTTCTTGGAAATGATGCAGTTTAAGTATATCTTTTATATAGCTATTTTTATGGAATTTTTGAAAGTTACTCATTATGTCAAATTTTTCACATACCAGAAAAATATGACAACGAGAATGTAACATATAGGTTGCTGCAAGCGCCCTGTATACTTTACTACACAAAAACTGATTTCACAGACATGTTTAGCTAATACAAAAACTTATAATAACCAAATTTCAATTAAATAACTCAAAAAATAAATGGCTTGGCGTAAAAAATTTTTAAAGGCTCGTATGTCCTTAAGTGAGCAACTTGGTACTAAGATAAGTTGACTTAAATCGGTATATTTTAATCCAGAGAAGGTGCCCCGCGGTATGTCCCACTGTTATTTAAAGGTTCAAATTGGCTCGTAGGACCATGTTTGTGAATAAGGGATTTAAAAGGTGTAGGATAGTTTAGTACTCATGGCTTCCGACTAACCGCTATGAGAAACAAATAGATACTCTGATTTGTTTTATTTTTAATATTGACTATTACGTTGTTTGGTAATGTTACAGTTTTATGTTATTGCTGATTTGATAAATTCATGGCGTTAAACGTTATGTATTGTGTTCCTGAGAATTTTGCAACTACTTAGTTCCATAATGTTCAAATAGGCTAAACAATTGACTAATAGAAATTACATTAATATTGTAAACATATTAAACTAAAAGAGAGGGTCTTAAGTTCTTTAAATTACATAAAAGTTGAACACACTCCAGACCCACATGGTCTGGAGTGTGTGTACAATTCAAAAAAGACATATTCAATCGCAAATCCTCCGTCTTAACTGTTCTTTATTTTCAGCTTGCCATCCTCCATCATATACTTTTCTATTTTGATCTATTTTGATAATGGTATTAATTATTAAATGGTGTTACGTTCATGCATTATTAATTTACTCTGTTACTGGATATGCTTATCTGTTGAGTAATAAATACTATTATTATTTTTTTTTTTTTTTTTTTTAGTGTTAAGGCGTCAACTGCTATGGTTTTGTGCCTTTGTTCTTCGTTTAGCAATTATATTCTATTATATAATCTCGTTTCTTTCAAGAATTGTAGTTTTTCTTGTGTTTTCTAGTTCACTAGTTACTATCTCTTCCATTCGGTTGCTAAGTTGCAAACGTTCCCGATTTTCATGATACTGTGGGCAGTCGATAAATATGTGTTTTAATGTTATATTTTGTTACAATTTCTACATATCTCTTGTTGTGATTTTCCTAATAAGTGTAAGTGCGTGATGTTTGTATGTCCTATTCGAGTCTCGTAAACCTTCTTTTCTATTTAAGTTAAAACGCCAGATAGGTAGTTGTGGCCTTTCTTGATTTATTGCAACATGTTTTTCCCTCCAGGTGTCATGCCATTGTACCATGATTTTGTTTTTAAAAGGTCTTTAAGTCGTTTGATGTGACGTTCATTTCGTCAATTGTAGCTAGATTGGCAGCTTGTTTTTGATTTATCTGCACATGTATTTCCATGTATGTCGACATGTGCCGGAACCCACATTAGGTAGATGTTCTTCCTTTCATTAGATTCTAAGTGGTTTAGTTGTCCTCTGATCATGTTTAATAACGTATTTTGTTGGTTGGTGTGGTGTTGGATCGCTAGTAATGAACCTAAAGAGTCACTGCAAATGATGTAATCTTTATTTTCTTGGAGTCTGCAAAAGTAGAGATTGCCAGACGGCATATAGTTCGAGTGTTTGTATACTACTTATGTGATTATGCGACCAACTATGGCATTCTCCGTCGAAGCATATTGCGCTCCCAGTTCCATTTAAGTTCTTAGCGGCGTCTGTATATATTGTTTTAGCCTGTGAGTGTGTTTGAATTATTCTTCTGGCTCGCATTCATTGTGCAGGTGGAGTTGTTTTTTTTCATTGATGCAAGATGTAGGATAAATTTTGTTTTAAGTTAATCCAGGGAGGTATTTCAGGCTCAGTGTAGATAAACAGCGATGGTATTTCAATTTCTAGGGCGGAGATTTGTTCTAATCCTCTGATAATTGCAGGTCTGCTTACAGTTGGTCGTTTTTGGAATTCGGTGATAGTTTCTTTGTCATGTAATATTTGGTAATTTAAGTTTTTGGGTGATGCGTTTATTTTGACAATGTAGTTACACAGTTGGATTTGTCTTCTAGTGCTTAATGGTGGAATTCCCGTCTTCAAATACTGAGAGTAAAGGGCTCGTACGGAAAGCACCAGTTGCCATCCGAACTCCTTGCGCATGAATAAGGTCAAGTTGTCGCAAAGGTGTTGTTCTTGCAGACGAGTAAACTATGCTACCGTAATCTATTATAGATAGTACACATGCTTTGTATAATTGTAGTAATACCTGTCTATCTGAGCCCCAGGCTATACTGCTCATACATCTTATAAAGTTTAATCTTCGTTTGCATTGAGCCACAATATATTTAAGATGTTCTTTAAAATACAACTTTTTATCCAGAATAATTCCAAGGACTTTAAAGTTTTCGACGAAAGGGATAGCAATACCTTTTAGAACTAATTTTGGCTCATCGTGCTGGTGTCTTAGCCTGCAGAAATGGATCCCAGAGGTTTTGCTTACAGATAGCTGTAAACCCATGCTTTCTACTTTTCCTTCTATTTCGGCGATTGCTTTATTTAGACTTGTTTGTATGTTCTCCATTGAATGGTTTTCATAAAAGATGACTAAGTCGTCTACGTATAGACATTTTCGGATTGGAAATTGGATTGATGTAATTAAATCATTTATTCCTATTAGAAATAATGTGCAACTAAGGACAGACCCTTGAGGAATCCCATTTTCTAACACACGGGTTCTTGAAATTTGATTTCCAAAACGCACTACAAAGCTGCGGTACGACAGAAAACTTTTTACGGTTTGTGGTAAGTTACCTTTCATGCCCCACTTATGGAGTTTATTAAAAATACTATATCTCCACATAAGCTCGTAGGCTTTGTGTATATCAAAGCTAATGGCAACAGTATGGCTTCTTCTTAAGAAGCTTTTTAGTACGAAGTGTTCGAGATATACTAGTTCATCTATGGTGGAGAGTTGTTTCCTAAAACCGGCTTGATGTTTTGATATGAGGTTGTTCGTTTCTATATACCAGGTTAATCTATTGTTAATCATTTTTTCAAACAGCTTGCTTAAGCAAGATGTCAAAGCAATGGGTCTGTAATTTGTGGTCTGTGTGGCGTCTTTATTTGGTTTTGTATTGGTATGATTACAGAGTGTTGCCACTGGGTAGGGTAAGTACCGTTTTGAATACTTCATTATATATGTCTAATAGTTTTCTTTTCCAGTTTCGGGTAGTTCCTTCAACATGCTATATACAATTTCATCTGGGCCGGGTGCTGTATCTTTTGTATTTAGTAAAGCTTTGTGTAACTCGTTTAATGTAAAATTATTGTTATAATTATAGTGTTCGTTTGTCGTAAAATTAATAACGGTCTCATTTTGTTGCTTTAGTTGCAGAAAAGTCTTGGAGTAATTTTCAGATTTACTGTTTGTTTCGAATTGTGAAGCAAATGCTTCGACAATATGATATTCGTCTTTCAGTGTTTGACCATTTACGATGAGTACAGGTGTAGGTAGGGAGTTTGCTTTGCCAACTATATTTCTAGCTTTTCTCCACATCTCGCTAGTGGTTGTTTTGTAGTTTATGGTGTTCACATAATTTGTCCATGAGTTCTTTTTAGCATTTAAGACTGTTCTTCTGGAGTTAGCACGAGCTTTTTTAAATAAAATTAAGTTTTCAACGGTAGGGTGCTGTTTAAACACTTTGAAATAGGATTTTTTCATTTCCACAGCTCTCTTTACCTCGTCTGTCCACCACGGTACACTGCTTGTTTTCCTTTCACCCTTACTTTTAGGGATGGATATTTCTGCCGCAGTAATTAAGTGGTTTGTGAATTGTTGGATTTTATTATCCAATGTTTCGCTTTCTTTTATGTTACATATACCTTGTACCTGTAGTTTGTAAGTATCCCAGTTTGCTTTTTCCAGTAACCACTTTTTTAGTACTTTGGTAGTTTTTTGAGGTGTGCCGGTAGTCATAACGATCGGGTAGTGGTCGCTATTATAAAGATCCGACGCTGTATCCCACTTAAAGTTCATTGCTACTGTCGACGTTGAAATAGATAAGTCTATAGCAGTAAAAGTGTTATTCCTTGCGTTGAGGTGGGTAGCCTTACAGGTGTTTAAAAGGGTGAGATTGTTGTCCTCTATTATACCTTCTATTATACGCCCGCGTGTATGTTTGTGTAGATCCCCATCCTGTTGAGTGCGCATTGAAATCGCCTACTAGTAAAAGGGGTTGGCAATTGCGCTATAATTGCTTCAATATCGTTGTTATTTCAACAGAATGAGGGAGATATATGTTGCAAATGGTCACTCTTAAGGGGTACAAGATAGTTACAGCAATTGTCTGCAGTCTTGTAATGATGTTGATTTTCTTGTGTGGGATATTATTTCGTATGAACATTATCACTCCTCCACTAGCCCTGTCATTATCTATGCAGTTTTTGTTATAGTCATTGTAGCCTCTAAGGTGGAATTTTTGATGTTCTTTTAGGTGCGTTTCTTGAATGCATACACAAAATGGTTTGTATTCCGTTAAAAGCATCTTTAGTTCACAGTAGTGAAGTCTCAGCCCATTGCAGTTCCACTGCAGTATGATCTCGTTTTGAGGATCGAATTTTAATTATAGTTTTAATAAAATAAAATATTAATAAATATGACTAGAATAAAAATATGGGCAAAGATAAAATAAGGTGAAATAAATAAATATGTAAAAATAAAATTTAGACTAAATATACTACACACACTACATATAAGATAAATAAAATGACTAGAGTATATCACAGATTGTATTTATGACTAGTTTGATAGCTTTCGGGGTTTCCCCTTGGGCCATCCTTTCTTTTTAGTTTGTGTCCTTCCTCGAGGATCGATATAGTCGGGATCGTATCCTTCTTCTCCTTCTGTTGATACAGTTGGAGAACTTGGAAGGTTTCGTTTCTTTGACATCGTGTCTGTATCCATTTCATCAAAATTTATTACTGGTCGGTATTCTTTAGACGAAGATGTTGTATTGTGGTCTTTTGTTGCAGGTTTTGGCTTCTGCATGGTTTCGTTCGGGTCGAGTTGTGTTGCGCCTGCCAAATCAGTATGAGGCATTTCTGTAAGCCCAGCTAGCTTAGGAAGACTTTCGTTTGATTTTAGTATTTCGGTCAAGACTTCCTTCACCGTTTCTTTTACAATATTTTTTATTTCTGGTACTATATTCGACAGACTTTCGTAACTTTTGGTGCCAATGCTAGGAGAACTAGCAGCAACTTGGGCGAATGATTTAGTAGTTACTACAGGCGAGAAGTTAGCTTCTTGTTTCGCTTCAGTATAAGTCAGTTTCTTAGTGGTTCTAATTTCCTGAATAATTAATTCGTGCTTATAGATGGGGCATTCGCGCGATCGAGAAGAGTGTGGACCTTTGCAGTTCACACACGTGAGCTTTCTACATTGTTCTCCTTCGTGTAGCATCTCTCCGCATTCGCATATTTGCTCATGTGTACAGACTTTAGCGGTATGGCCAAACTTTAAGCATCGGAAACATCTCAGGGGTAAAGGTATGTAAGGTCTTACACGCAACGGATGGATTCCACCAACAATGGCATTCGGTATCGTAGGTCGGTTAAACGTTAGTACATAATTATTTGTTTTGATTAACTTTCCATCTTTTTTAATAGTTATGTTCCTTACTTCTATCACTTTCTCTTCCTCTAGTCCTTCCAAAATTTCTTCAACCGAGCAGTTTGCAAAATCTGGGCAATTTATAACACCTTTGGAGTAATTAAGAGTATTATGAGGGGTAACCTCAATTTCGACCTTGTCAATGCGCGTCATATTTAACAGTTTTCTAGATTGTAAGTTTCCTACCGTTTCTATAAGTAGGCTTCCGTCTTTGTTTTTCTTAGTACGCTTTGTAGCTCCGCAATATCCATTTAACACCCTTGCTAGTAAGAATGGTGACATTTTTGAGAAATCACCATCTTTTCCTTTTACAAGGAGGAACCGGGAAGATCTTCCGCCTTTTCCACGCTTGTAGGATTTTTCTTACGCGACTCCTTTCTAACCGCGCCCATTTTAGAGGATGGGTCCTCATTTGATAATTTTAAGGAGATACTCATTCTATTCCCACGAGTATGGGAAGAACTAAAAGTCGACCGCACCAGTGCTCCCATGATACGGCAAGGCTTAACTGATTACAACGAGAGGCAGCCAGGTATCTCGAGGGCTCCGTAAACGACTAACTACGCATAGCCATTCATCTCTCGGCACGGGTCGCGTAACACCTTAGATTTCGGATTTGGTAGTGAAGTTTACTCTCCAAGACACGAAACAAATGACAGGACCAAGACAACCATAAAGACAAAGACATACGGCGTGCGACCAGCGTTAGCGTTACCGGGAGTACCACGTGGAGGTGCTGGTTCGACTTTACTCCCCTACTATTATTATTATTATTATTATTATTATTATTATTATTATTATTATTATTATTATTATTATTATTATTATTATTATTATTATTATTATTATTATTATTATTATTATTATTATTATTATTATTATTCTACTCAAAAGTGCCCAAAATGGTTCTATTTGGTGGGCCTAAGGAAGATTAGGGGAATTGTCGTTCCGTGGTATGAATGGTATATTATGAGCATTGAACCATCCTGAGTTTCCCTGGCGTAAAGGCATGATGTTAAGGCTGGAAAAAACATTATATCGTCTTCAGCATGATGTTCATTAATTAAATCATTCAGTTTAACCAGACAATTCTGAATATAGCGCTGAATATCCAGTACTTGGCCTCTTACACGCCCCACATAGACCTCGATACCTCTCTTACGGATATCCCGCACCAGAGTAAAATTTTATCAGCAAATTTTGCCTTTTCTTTATATTTAACATTCTCCGGGCGGTTTTTTTTGTTATCAGTATAGAGCCATCGTTAATTTCTGAGTTACTTAGAGTCAAATATTTTTCATCATCAATAAAAATAACTTTTATGTTGGCAAAATGTATCCGCCTTAATGCCCGATAACATCAACTTATTTGGTGTTTATTTTGGAGATTTCCTTCTGTTTCGATATTCATGACCATTCCTAACCAAGTTCCTTCAAACTGTATCCTTAGAAGTTCTATACTCCCTTGTTAATTTCTTGACCGACATTCCAACTCTATTTGTTGCTCTTCTTACCTACCTGTCTGCTCTGGCTTAGATGAAAGATCTGAGTCTTCCACTTTTTGGGAGATTTATACATGGTATACTTTGCTCATAATCCGCTATTGTGCGATAAATAGTTCTGCGGGAAATATTTTGATTTTCGAATATACGAACTATTTCACGTTTAGGCATTTGGCCAACTAGAATGTGAATACTTTTACGAAGATCTAATTTGTAATCCATTTTAGTACAACTGACTTCTAAAACCGAACTGTGAAAGTGAAAACAAACCTTCAGAGAATGTTTGTTTCCAAAGCCAACCTAATATTTTATCATTGCATCCATTGGATTTTGTGCCAAAACTTTTGAGACAAACGTTACGATGCTCTCTTTGTTAATTAGGCTAAGGTGAATTAACATAAACCATGGTAGGTTCTTAAAATTTGTATTGTCATTGTTGCCGAGTTTCAATGCAGATGTCCCCACATTTTGAACTTTACGTAAACTGTAGTTTATTTAAAAATTATTATTAATTTTAAATAAAAAGTTTACCTCGAGTAGAATTTGAATTAATAATAATTTTTAATTACATATTTACCTTTGAACTTATTCGTTCATAACAAAAAAAAACTTACAGTAATGTAGTTTATTTAAATTATTATAAGTTTTGTTATGAACGAATAAGTTCAAAAGTAAATATGTAATTAAAAATTATTATTAATTTTATTAAATACACAAAAAAAAAGTGTACCTCGAGTAGGATTTGAACCTACTGAGCTATCGAGATACAAGCCCCAATCGATGTAAATTATGTCTTTATGCATGTAGAACTGACGTAAATTCTAAATATAATGAGATTACAATCAAATTACTTATATTAATGGAATGTGAGCCTGAATATCGCATGCATTTACGCATATCAAAGCAATTTGACTAAATATTAAATTATTATAAGTGTTGTTATGAACAAATATGTTTAAAAGTAAATATGTAATTAAAAATTATTATTAATTTTATTAAACACATAAATAAAAAATAAAAAATTATTATTAATTTTATTAAATACATAAATAAAAAGTTTACCTCGAGTAGGATTTGAACCTACGACAAATACTTTGCTAGAGTACCGCGCTGACCAATTGCGTCATCGAGATTCAAGCCACTGTCGATGTGAATTTTGTCTTTATGTATGTAAAACTGATGTAAATTCTAAATATAATGAGATTACAATCAAATTACTCATATTAATGGAATGTGAGCCTGCAATGTCGCAAGGATTCACACATACCAAAGCAACTTGACTAATATTAATTTATTCTAAGTTTTATAAGTTATATCAAACTTATAATAAATATAAATCAAAAGTTTACCTGGACTAAAATTTATATTCTTTAACCTTACTTAGTGAATTTCCATACTAAATAGAACTAATATTTTATATAAAATATAATTCCACAATTTATTCTATAGAATTATTTATTACTTAGCGCGTTTCAATGCAATATGTATCATTATTGAGAGAAAATATACAGGGTGTTCGAAAAATTGCACTATCCTGTTACAGTGGATTCTTCCTCCTCATGGAACTTGAAGAAAACTTCCAGTAAATATTAATCCGAAAACGCACACTTTTCGAGATACAGTGTGTTAAAGTAAATGTTAGAATTCAATTTATTTTTCATTTCTTAGGAACCGCTACAGATATTGAATTCAAATTTTAAACATACACTCGAATTAGTGTCATGGCTGTACTAAAAGAACGGACGAGTTAAAGCTTTTGATAGATAGATATGATCCGGTAATTATAGCTCTGCAAAGAAAATTGTGATATGGTACATAATCTAAGAGCAAAGGGCGGTGTAGGCATATTTTTAAAACATCACACCATTTTCCACGGCTATTGCCGTGAAAATTGATTATCCATTAAAAGTAGTAGTTTGCAATCTGTATCTACCTGACTGTGATTGGAACCAAAAAGATATAGAAAACTTAATACCCCAGTTGCCTAAACCGTTCCTCTTACTTGGATATTTTAATGCCCACAGTCCGTTATGGGGTTCAGCAAAAAAAAAATGGTCGTGGAAAAGTGGTGGATACTTCCGCACACATAGTGAATTTGAATAGTGGTAAGGCTACGCATTTAAATTCCAGATCTAATTCGTTTTCGGCAATAGACCTAGGCTTAAGCTCGCCACAAATATCACTGCAGTACGAATGGTCTCGAATAGAAGACATATACGGGAGTAACCGTTTTCCAATATTATTATCTACTTAAAACGCAAAATTCCAATTGATACTACCTGAAAAGTGGCATTTACGTAAAACAGATTGGGAAATACACAAAAATAACATTCCAAAACCCAATAGGCAGCTAGAGACGAATATATTACTAGAAAGTTTTACAGAAAGCATGATGAAAACAGCAGAAATGTGTATACTTAGAAGTGGGGCAAGAATGAACAAACCTACAGTCCCGTGGTAGAATCCAGAAAACAGGCACTACGCACATTTGTTAATTGCCCTACAATGAAAAATTTTATTAACTTTAAACAGAAAACAGCAGTAGCCAGGCATAAGATACTAGCAGCAAAAAGACAATCTTGGGCAAACCACATGTCTAATATTAAGGGTCACACCAACCTCAGATGTTTGGAAGAAAATAAAATCAGTGTCTGGCAAAATCAAACCTTTACCGTCTCTGCAGTTACAAGAGAATGGTGTCTTAGTAACTGAACCAAAGCATTTGAGCGAAAAATTTGCGAAACACTATGAAAGTGTTAGTTCTGTGGATAATGACGATGAGCCGTTTAAAAGTAAAAGAAATACTAGGGAGGTAAGTTTTACAGTTACATAAAAGCTACACAGTGGATACAACGTTTTGTTTGTAATGGAAGATTTACTGATAGAGCTGAAAAACGTAAAAGAAACTTCTCCAGGGATTCACAGTATCGTTTATGCAATGACTAAAAACTTGCCACAAGATGCCCTAGAGGACCTACTTTATACATATAATAGAATATGGAATGAGGGCCAATACCCAATATGTTGGAAAACGTCAATCATTATTGCAATATGCAAAAGAGATGAGGACCCCCTAGAACCCTCTAGTTATCGTCCAATTTTACTGACAGGTTGGATGGGAAAAATACTGGGAGGATGGTTAACAAGAGGCTAGTGACATATTTAGAGAAGAATAGGTTACTTGACAAATATCAGTCAGAGTTTAGGTAAGGATACTCTACTAGAGACAATGTAACGTACTTAGCCACGACAATATAAGAAGTATTCAATAAAAGACACCACTGCACAGCGGTGTTCTTTGATTTGGATAAGGCATATGACCATGTATGGAAATACAAGGTACAAGGTACAAGGCCTAAAAAAATTATATAGATGGGTGGTACGGGGAAACATGTTTAGTTTTATTAAATCATTCCTATCAGAAAGAAAGTTTTTTGTTCGAGTAGGGAATTGTATTTCCAAAAAGTACAATTTAGATATAGGCATACCACAGGGATCTCCAATCAGTGTGACCCTACTCCTAGTCGCCGGCAACAGTCTAACAAGTACACTACATCCTTCAATAAGTCATTATATGTACGTAGACGATTTAGTGGTATTCACCTATAGCGAGGGAGACAAAACACACGACGCAACACTGCAAAATGCGGTCGACTCTGTAGTAAGAGAAGCAGAATCAGTGGGGTTTAAAATATCAACAAAAACAGTGTGTACACACTTTTGCAAATTGAGACATCCACACCAACCACCAAACCTAATTTTAAAGGAATATAGGATCAAGTGTGTAACAACATAAATTTCAGGGAGTGATATTTGACAAATCTTTCTCTTGGTAACCACATATAGATACAATTTCCAGAAAGGCTCGGAATTCTCTGAATGTGTTAAAGTGCTTGTCAAATTTTAACTGGGGAGCTGATACAGAAGTCCTTCTACGCGTATATAAAGCATTAATATTGCCGATTCTGGACTATGGGTCTGATATATATATGGCTCCGCGGGCAAAAGTAATCTACAATAATTAGACATCATTTAAAATACATGTGTACGATACGCGGTAGGCGCATTCTCGACTTCTTCTATTAGTAGTCTCTGTGTTGAAGCGGAATTCTGCCACTAAAATACAGAAGAATTTGGTTGCTAATGAAATATGCAACAACAATACAGTAACAACCTAATCATTATACGAACGAGATTTTATTCAAACGCCGAGTTGATGTCACAAGAAAACTAAACCAACCCATATACTATCGAATAAAAGAGGCTAAGCAAACCCTAAGTATACAAAAGACTTCAAACCGAAAGAAATCAAAATAAAGCAAAATTATCGGCTGCATGGCAACAAGAATGGGAAAAAAACAGATTCTTAAAACACTTATACCCATAACTCAAGAAAAAACCTTTTCCTCAGTTGACAAGAAGAAACTGTGTTATATTAACTCACCTCAGATTAGGTCACACGAAACTTACCCACACGTATATACTTAAAAACTTAGATCAGTCATTATGTGATAAATACAAAGTAGTACAAACTATAAAACATATTTTAGAATCGTGTGACAAATACAAAGATATTAGAGCCAGATTAGGTAAAACTAACGGCATAGAGAACGATATGAAATTAGAACAAGACAAATTGTGCAGGATATTTAGTTTGAGACAGAAGTATTGAAACAACTATAAAGTGACACAAGCGTCATATTGTACACTATAATAATAGTATTAGTATAAAAGGCGAATAAGCTAGAGGTTGATGCCTTAAAAAAAATAGAATTTGCAAAACCTTGACATAAGGTACACTTCAAGTCTACAACAAATGTACACTTTCCGAGTTTATGTTTATGTTCAAAATTTTAATTAACGGTTCCTAAGAAATGAAACATGTATTGATTTTGGAAGTTTACTTTAACACACTCTATCTCGAAAAGTATGCATTTTCAGATGTATGGTTACAAGAACGTTTCTTACAATTTTATGACGAGGAATCGCCCTTGCAATATGGCCGGGCGAGTTTCGAACACCTTTTCGAACACCTTGTATAAGTAAAATAATAACAAATAGTTGTGGTAACAAAACATTCAAATAAAACAACAAACTTGATGTAAACTATAATTCTCTCTCTCTCTCTCTCTCTCTCTCTCTCTCTCTCTCTCTCTCTTCTTATATATATATATATATATATATATATATATATATATATATATATATATATATATATATATATATATATATATATATATATATATACACACATATATAATATCTGTTAAACTATGAAAATGTACTCTTTCTACATCATTACACATTTTAAAATATTTCTCTTTTTTGGATTTTTATATGGTGTATTTGGATATTTAAGTTATACAATCTAAACGTTTCGATAACAGTTACAGTTATCTTCGTCAGTAGTAAAACTATCTTTCAAAATTACTCAAGATGTTTAAACAATTTTGTGAAATTTGTAAAGTTGAAAATGCAAATATACGCCTGATATTAATATGAACTGTTTGATAGACGTGCCAACTATGGAATACACATTTAGTAAAGAATAACTAGATCATTAATAAATTAAATATGGTTGAACTACCCTGAAGATGACAAATTTGATGTCAAGTCTATTTGTGAATGTTTTTATCAATTTCAATTTTGAAAGATAATTTTACTACTGACGAAGATACGTACGTACAGTTATAATAAATTACATATAAAGAGAAATGAGAAAGGGTAAGTTATAAATAGATGATGGCATCGTGACCGACGTATAAGTTGAGTGCATTAGAAGTCAGGTGACACATTCTTCTATACAACAATAAAAACAATAAAAATAAAATTAGAGGTGTTTAATGGTCATCTAGACCCGGGAGTATGTACACTCTAGGCAATTGCACATCATAATTAACAACCGAGCAGTATCCTGTACCCGTTCTCCAGGCGTACCTCTACATAAATATAAACATAAACAACAAACAACAATGTCAATTCACTGTACTGTTTTTTTATTTTAGCAGATTTCAGCTTAATGAGCCCACGTGCGAATGAGATACATTTGCAAGGCAATTCTCGATTTTTAATACGTTATATAGGCTTGTAGAATGTATGAGTTGAGTGCGTTAGAAAAATACAGCGCCTTTCTCAATTATTTGCTGCCAGACTTAATTTATATAAGCATACCTACTTACACTTGAATATATATATATATATAATATATATATATATATATATATATATATATATATATATATATATATATATATATATATATATATATATATATATATATATATATATATATATATATATATATATATATATATGAAGTTTAGAAGTAACGACCGTAGTTATTATAAAAATATGGTATCGGGATGCGGTCTAGTTAAAATGAAAATGACTCTTTATTTAATTCAAGCTTTCGAAATCATTTATTTCTTCATCAGGAATCTGTAAGATGAACATAAGTGAGAATTAAACTGTTAACATCATAAAGACTACTTACTAAATGCGAGAATTATAAATTAACTAACATTATTGTACAGAACAGTTGATTACAATTTAAAACACTACTTAAAAGAAGACAGTTATTGAAGTCTTTCAAAATTATAAAAATTGACATGTATACCTACTGCGTTATAAACTAAAATTCTTAGAAGATATGATTTATGAAAATTGTTGTACTGAATCAATTCAAATTAGTACTCAGAATATATGAATAGATGTTGCTGAGATTATCTAGATCAGTTTTGTAATTTAAAGTATCTTGAGTACTGAAAATGTGAGTCATTTCAAGGAAAAGTCTGCTTCTATAATTAATTTCTGTGTCTAAAATTTTTACGTTAGGAAAATTTGGAATGTGATTGGTGTTTTACTATGTTTTGCTAAAGCACAAGAATTTTTCCTATTTTACAGTCACTTCTATGCTGAGTAAGTCTTGTTTTAAGCCATTGTGATGTTTGTCCAATATATACTTTATTGCATTCGTTACAAGGAATGGAATATACAACATTAGATTTACTAAGAATTGGAGTTCTGTCTTTTAATTTTGAAAAAGTTGTTTGATAGGTTTAATGTTATATTTCGCTATACGTATTTGTTCGTTGTTTAAGATATTACATAAGATTGGTGTTAAGTTTTGTATGTAAGATTCTTTTGTTAATCATGTTTGTTTGTGTCAAGTATGCATTTTAAATTGTAATCAACTGTTCTGTACAATAATGTTAGTTAATTTATAATTCTCGCATTTAGTAAGTAGTCTTTATGATGTTAACAGTTTAATTCTCACTTATGTTCATCTTACAGATTCCTGATGAAGAAATAAATGATTTCGAAAGTTTGAATTAAATAAAGAGTCATTTTCATTTTTAACTAGACCGCATCCCGATACCATATTTTTATATATATATATATATATATATATATTCCTTTAATCGATCACAGACTCAAATCGTTACCATACGCGGTTTAACTTTACAAAGGGTGACTGTTATTTATAGATTAATATTTGAAAAACACGTTAAAACTAACACCCGAAGGAAAGACAAATTAGCTTTGGCTAATTCAAAAGAAAATGTACACGCAAGAATTATTTTAAATACAAACTGTTTACAATTCATCTAACTCTCACTCTTTTGTCCCCCGATTTCAAAGTAACTACCTTTACTCCCGCAACCAACCCCCATTTATCAAAAGTAATAAAAAAACAAAAAATTATTATGTTGGAACAGTTTCATATTAATTATTGAACGACATCAACAATGTGCGCATAAGAATTTCCAATGATTCGTCACGCTCCTTCAGTAAAGCAGCTTTTAAGCCTCAAACACATGTTTTTCAACCCTTAGCCAAATATTAGTTACAAAAATAAAGTATCCTGAAAACCATGCTCAAATAACGACTTAATATTTAACAAAGAAGGAACATTCGGAGGGTTTTCAACATCCTTCGCTTCGGATCAATAAACAATTAGAGAATATGAATAAACGATACATGCATAAAATAATATGAATAATAAAAATAGGAATAAAAATAAGAACAAACAAAAAATTTAAAAAAAGGTATATACAACAAGGCTTCTGCTTATGTTTGGTCCACGCAAGGTGCCTAGAGCACAGCCGTAGATATTCCAAGGATTCGGGCCTACGATAAAACTTAGGTTAGTAATGATTTAATTCCCCTTTATAGAATCCATCTTTTCATCCATCAAACGGTGCACGTTCGGGTAGGGTTTGGCTATAATACGAAAGGGACCGGAATATAAGAGGAGAAACTTCGATATTTGTTTCCTGGAGTCGTCCGAAATATTACTTTCCTTAAGTAAAACGTAGTCGTCGATACACCGTCTGTCAGCTTGATGTTTGAAACCTCGTACTCGCGCTCTTGCACTTCTGTTCAAATTCTGACCAACTTTATTCCAAATCACCGCCTGCAATTCATGGCGGAGATGGGCAACATTTTTCCCAGGTAACTGGATAAACGATCACTCGGACGCGGAACATTCTCAATATCACAAGGGAGGTAATTTATTGTGGCAACCTTAACAATTCATTAAAAATCAGAAATGTCGGTTGTGTCTAACAACTCACTATTTTCACTGAGGCAATTGGCTTAAAAAAACAATGTAAAAAAATTGTTAAAATTTGTATTATCTACTAAATGGAAAAACAGCTGTCTGCAAGTATAAATAATAGGCACACCCCAACATCTTAAAGATCTGTACCAATTAGCAAACTGGAAGGTAAACACATTTCAAGCCTTACATACATATCGATAGTATTTTTAATATATATATATATATATATATATATATATATATATATATATTGTGTGTGTGTGTGTGTATGTACATATATCAACGATTACATACTTCGGTGTTCCTTGGCATTCCACAGGCGGCAGTTACGCACTTGTACCTCTGAGGCCTTAAGCGGTTCACCATAAATAAACATTCACCCTTCCACAGAATATGTTACATAACCAGTATCAATTGTCAACAGACAAGCCTGGAAAAGTAATAATATTGTGGTGTAATACGCTAAAATCAGAATACTAACTCCTATTAGATAATACAACTGCCCTTAATGAAACATTGTAATTTAATAAATCAAGAAGTCAACGCTTTCCAGATTAATTGCAATTTTATAATTAATAACAAAAAATTTTCTTAATCAGTGAAAAAAAATTGTGCACAATTATTACATCAAAATCTTTCTTAATATGTTTTATTTGACTTATAAGGAAATTGTTTCCCCTCTGCCCTTCATAACAGACGTTAATAACCCTTCACCCTCACAATGTATGTTTTCAACAAAAAAAAAAAAATTAATGGTTCAAAAGCAAAAAAAAATACGAAATTGATTTGTTCAAATTTAAACAATTCAGCCTCTCCTTATTTTTTTTTCTTTTTCATTAAAAGTGGAAAAGCTACTGTAATAAAAACGGTCAAGAAATAAACACGCCTCTATTGTAACACAACCCCATCTTGGTTACGCAGCACCACTCTATAGCGTCCCCCTATCTTGAAAAGTGTAATTTGAACTGATTCGCAATAATGCAAATTCAAGAACAAAACAATCGCTAAGTGATTAACCTTGACTTTACTGACAATAATGTTACTATTACTAAAATTAATTGCTTGCCTTACTTTGACTTTTCTGGCAATAATTACAACATTGGAATTTATTTACAAGTCTGATATTTAATTACTCGCAAACCTCAAATCTGGTCAAACGAATTAAGCTGTCTAGTGGTAGGTACATTCTGCTATTTGAATTAGATTGGTAGGATGAGGTAAGTGTTGCATCATGTGGGGAAAGTAAACAAATGAAACTACTAAAATTAAAATTAACCAACTTTGCGCAATGGTGGTTCAGCCCGTTAATGTACTATTGTAGTAAAGAATCACCAATAAAACCCAATTTATGCATAAATAAGTAATTGCACAAGTACATTAATAAATCAAATAACACAAAAAAACAAGGAAAGTGTTAAATATACAACAAAAGGCCATTAAATCAGGTTGAAGTGCGTACAAAATTATAACATTAAGAGATAAAATGAATAAGAAGCAGTTTAGTTACACATAAACACAATAAAAAAAAACAATGTAGTCATAAATAATCGGGACAAAAATTGTATGTGGCCCTTTAAGACCAATCATGTCAGTCTTTAAGTAAATAAGCACATAAAACAATAAGGTAAATTACGGTACATATAAAATACATCAACAGTAAAATTGTACAGGTGATAATAAGGATAAAAGATAATAGACAAGTAATTTACACGTACACAATTGTTTAGTGACTACTAAAGCACAAAATACATACGTACAGTTACAATAAATTACATATAAAGAGAAATTAGTTCACAGACAAACAATTCTACTTAATAAACTGACACCAAAAAAAAATCTCATTAAACAAAGCCTTACAAGGGTAAGTTATAAAGAGATCATAACATCGTGACCGATGTATAAGTTGAGGCGTTAGAAAAATACAGCGCCCCTTTCTCAATTATTTGCTGTCAGCCTTAATCAAAATACGTACTTACAGTTGAATTCAAAATTCCTTTAAGTGATCACAGACTCAAACCGTTAACATCCGCGGTTTAACTTCACAAAGGGTGACTGTTATTTATAGATTAATATTTGAAAAACGCAATAAAACTAACACCCGAAAGAAAAGACAAATTAACTTTGGCTAATTCAAAAGAAAATGTACACGCAAAAGTTATTTTAAAGACAAACTGTTTACAATGAAGGTATTTAACTAACCCTAAGGATCTGGCTCCATCGACACTGTCTAACTTTCACTCTTTAGTCTCCCGATTTCAAACTAACTACCTTTACTCCTGCAATCAACCTCCATTTTTCAAAGTAATAAAAAAACAAACAATTATTATGTTGGAACAGTTTCATATTAATTATTGAACGACATCTTAATTTGCAAAATATGCATTCGTCTGTAACGAACGCTACATTTAGGTCTCAAGTTCCCACGTACCATAGCAAGACGTCTTTGATTGCAGTGTGTACCGACGTAATTAATTACTAACTAATGGCATGTTTACATCAAGAATGTGCGCATAAGAATTTCCAATGAATCGTTACGCTCCTTTAGTTAAGCATCTTTTAAGCGTACACCTGCTAGTCAAACCTCAAACACATGTTTTTCAACCCTTAGCAAATATTAGTTACAAAAATAAAATATCACAAAACTATATTAAATTTTTACAACTTTGTAACAAATTTTTGGAGGCATTCGATATTCATAAACATAAAAAGAAAGCACGTTTAATTAGGAAACAAGTTTATCTTATAAATTCACCTTCAACAGATATTTTAAATATAGAGTTATAGTTTACATCAAGTTTGCTGTTCTACCTTAATGGTTTGTTACAATAACTACTTATTATTTTACTTATATGTTTTCGTTCGATAATGATACACGTTGTATTGAAACCCGTTGAGAAATAAATTATTATACAAAATTAAGTATAGAATTATATCGTATTTAAAACATTAGTGCGTTTAAATCTAGTTTATTTCGTAGTTTTCTTGTTGGTCAGACACGTTTCTGGCATTTTTATGTTAAGATTTTTTGGAAATCCGCCCTAGTCTGTAATAGAATCTGTATTATCGAAAAGGATATTCCCACTACCAACCACGATAAGGTATTTACTAAACGGTTTTTACAAAATGAGTTCTACATCGTTAACATTTCCTTTTTTGCAAACTAACATTAATATGTATAACAAACATAAATGCTATTAGCAATTATTAATATTCCTTCAAATCGAGCATTCTGTAATAAAACGGTTGAAAAGAAAATACATTTAGTTTGGAAAAATTGTTAATAAAAACACACAAATGTAAGGTAATATTTCAAAGTAGTGACACTTTAAAGCACTAACACGAATTTATTATACGATGTTATGAAATGGGGTATTTACAACTTAAATTGTTCATCTTACATAGGGCATGCTGTCCAAAATTTTCAATCAGCTCTAAAAACTATAATAAAAACGTTTGAATAGCATCACATGATGTAACCCTTACATCATTTCATATTTCAGCACATATAACTAAGTTTATATTGTTTAAAGAAAAAAATTGTTCAATGATAGAATTATTGTTTGTGTTGATGGTGCAGGTTGTCCCATTTTCGTATGTTTTACGGGGTATCTCGCTTATTTTTTAGGTTAGAATCTTGCGGTTTTCGCGACACCGTGCTATTTTTTAATGAAATCAAAGATACACTAATCAAATTTGCCATAGCCATCTCAGTTTGTGTGCTACAGGGTGATTTTGGAAAAATTGTATTTTCAGTCATCCCCTGTAACTCTGTTATTATCAGACATATTAAAAAGTAAAACTGATACTTGTAGATTTTTTTACGTAGAATTCAGTAGCGTACTCAGATTTTCTTTAGAGGTCACAGTTTTTGAGATATTGACATAACCTACTTTTTTATGGGACACCCTATATTTTTTTTAAATCTTCTTCCCTTGCCAAGAGATTTGCAAAAATATAGATAGTCTATATTTATTTTTATAAATAACGTGACAAAATGATTTTTTCTATAATTTACATTGGTAATAGTGGATAGCCCTGGGTAACCATGGTAACGCAAAAACAAAATAATTAACGTTCTGCCATTACTTAGGTATTTGATTTTTGAAGTTTCTGCTTCTCTCAAATTATTCCTGGTTACATTTTTCCAAATTTAGTGCTGATATTTATTGTTATTCGTTGTTTTTGTTTATTGTTATCGTTCTTGTTCTTGTTGTTGTTGTTGTTGTTGTTTAATTATTTTTTAATATGGCTCGAAACCAAAAATTTGAAAACTTTGAGAAATATGATATGAATACCTGCTTCATATTATCTAATGAAAACGCAGACCAGGCCTTAGAACTCTATCTGAACAGGTCAGTTAATCTTTACCTTAGAATTTGTATTTATTTTATATACCTATTTTGTCATATAGATATCCCGAAAGAAGACAACCCGACAGAAGAATATTTCAAAAATTAAAATTTAATCCTTGCCAACACGGATGTTTTGACAAACCTCGACCCCGAGTTTACAACAAAGAGAACGAGGAATCAGAGGTCAACATTTTAGCAGTTGTTCAGGCCACTCCTGAAACTCAGGACAATAATTTTGAAAAAAATAATTTGGTCAGACGATGCACATTTCACAAGTTCAGGAATTCTTGATAGACACAACTCGCGGTTTTGGAGTCAAGAAAACACCCACGTGATTTTTCCTAGAAAGCGTCAAGGCAGGTTCGGATTTAATGTCTCCTGCTTATTTTTAACCGAAAAATAGTTTACAAGATTTATGAAGAAAACGTAAACTCTAATGGGTACTTACAAATTCTACAAAAAAAAAAAAACTATGAACATTTTAGAAGATATTCCACTGGCTCAACTGAACGATATATTCTTCCAGCAGGATAGGTCTCCAGCCCACAATGCTAGAATAATACAAAACTGGCTAAATGAACGTTTTCCCAGGAGATGGATTGGAACAAATGAACCTATTCGATGGCCACCACGATCACCGGATCTCTCAGTTTTGGATTTTTTGTGGGGGTATTTAAAGAATAAAATTTATTCAAGGCAATATGCCAACATGCAACAATTAAAAATTGCAACGGAAAATGCTTTTGCAGAATTACGAAGACAATCATTTATTTTGGAAAATGCTATTAAAAGAATTTATAAACTTTGTGAAACTTGTAGGAGACATAATAGTCTGCAATTTGAACAATATTTGTGATTAATTAATTACTTTGTCTTTTATCAATGTAAATTATAGAAAAAAATCATTTTGTCACGTTATTTATAAAAATAAATATAGACTATGCTATATTTTTGAAAATCTCTTGGCAAGGGGAAAAAGATTTTAAAAAAATATAGGGTGTCCCATAAAAAAAAGTAGGTTATGTCAATATCTCAAAAACTGTGACCTCTAAAGAAAATCTGTGTACCTACGCCACTCGATTCTACGTAAAAAAATCTACAAATATCAGTTTTTACTTTTTTAATATGTTTGACAATAACAGAGTTACATGGGATGACTGAAATGCAATTTTTCCAAAATCACCCTGTAGCAGAAAACTAAGATGGCTATGGCAAATTTGATTAGTGCATCTTTGGTTTCATTAAAAGTAGCACGGTGTCGCGAAAACCGCAAGGTTCTAACCTAAAAAATAAGCAAGATACCCCGTAATTCATACGAAAATGGGACAACCTGTACAGTCAGTAATTGATTTATTTCTTATAACAGGATCTGGAAATATGAATAATTTTGTGATGATCTAAATATGTCTATTTATAGACGACTTCTTAAAAATTTCCCCTTACGTTAAGACTGGCTTAGGAAGTTCAAATTGCGACATTTGCAAAATGGAAGTTAAAAAAACCTTTTTTTTTTTGTTTTAGCTTAAAAATAGTGCTAAGAAACGAGCCTTTAAGACGGATGGAGTTCGGTAGTATTTCCCCATAGATCAAGACTCTCGAGTGTAAGCACATTGCAACTTTCCCACAAACATCTGTATCATTTCAGTATTGTGTTATATTTATATTTTTATTATATTCAAGGATATGATCAAATCTGTTAATTGATTACTATAATTATTATACATCAACATCCTAGTAAGATTCGATAGCAACTAACGAGTGTAATATTCTCTGAAAAATAAGTAATCACGAACAATTCGATGATTGATCAAAAAAAAATTTCCAAAAAAAATGGTGTCACTAGTGATTTACAGCGTAGTACACACCATTCAAAAAAACCACACACAAACACAATAGGTTATTTTAATTATCTATTTTTTCCATCTAGAACATTTAAATTTTGAGGTTTGCTTATAAAATCAGTGCTTGAAATCTGAAACACGATTTTGTTTTTGTCAAAAGAAGTCAAGGCTATTTCTGATTTTTTTTTTATTTCAAGTTAAATAATAAAACATGGTTTTATTACGAAGTTGTGATACACTTAGTATTACGCTGTACACGTGCATAACGACTCATTAATTATTTATAAAAATATCTAACTTTACTGGAAGTAATAGAAATTCCTTATTCGTATAAAGGTCTCAATGCCTTTAGCAATTTCCATTCGGAAGTACATTGGTATTTAAGGAAATAAGGTGTGCTATTAATAGTAATTTTTTTTGTAAATTATTCAAGTTAAATAAATAAATTTACAATTATATTGTTAATAACTGATTTATTTATTAAAGGTCATTATCGTTATACAGCAATGAATTTGCATTGTTTAATTTTTAGAACCTTCTTTACAAAATTGAAAATTTCATAAGCATTCTTAAGGAATATTAATAGAGTTAAATCAAATAGGTTTTGCGTAGTTTCGTGCGTTTTAATTTTACCTTCAATAGTCAGCATCAAGTATTTCAAATAAATGTTAATTTTCTTAATGTTAAGATTGGTTGTTAAAATTACTTATCATTACTTAAATAAATCTGACAAGGCCAGCACATAACTTTCTTATACTTGTGTGTACTTATACTGCAAATAGGGACAATCGTTAATCAAGTGGGATACGGATATTTCCTCTTATATTAAATGTTCAAAACACAGTGATACATTATAAACATACACACGAATGCAGTTTTTTGAATTTGCTACATTACGACTTTTTCTCCTCATATAAACCGACCTGGTAGAGTAGTGGGAACACGACCTGCTTAGCATTCGTGTTGATAATGGGTTCGACTCCCATGACCGTCTACCCTGTATGAGGTTTATTCAGGGGGTTTTCCTCATACACATGTACCGGCATGGTCACTGCGTATATGCACACCATATGCACTTAGGCGAATGCTGGGGTAGTATTTCCCCCTCAGATCACTAACTCCGTTCCTTCTGATCCTATCCTGACCACACTCAACCTTAATCCCATCATGCATATATACGTAATGTCTGCATTTTGGGAATCCATGATTGTGGCTAAAGGAGCTTGGAAAGCTCAGACAGCCCGCCTTCCCCCTTGGGGAGGGAATGAAGTACGTGACATTTTCTTTTTTTCTTTCCTCACATAATATAATATAATCTGTTGTTTGGTATAACATACAATTCAATACAGTGCTTCCCAAAAGTCACGAATAAATTCTATAAAAAATTGAGAAAAATATTTCTGAAAAATACTGGGATACGTGGATTTTCATTTTTAAATTGCTATTTCGAGATGTAATTTTTAACCCTTCACACTTTGCCTCAAGGGGAAGAAAATCCTACTTTAAAAATTCAATTTTCAAAGTACCTCTTTGAAAAATCACAAAGTGGAAATTAAAAGAAATGAAATAATTCTAATAATATTTTTTTAGGATAATTATGCAACCTCTCTCTTAAGACAGGCATAACGAAATAGGAAACGTTACAAAAATAAAAACAATATTCTGCCCGATGGAGATCTAACAGACATACAGATGCTAACTTAACAAAAATTCCAAAAACATCGATAATTCAGTTTAAAAATGTTCAATCCTATGTAACACATTTTTACACTTATTTGGATTTGTACAGTGAAGCTTTATATAGAACAGTTATGTAAATTAAATTTTCATTAAAAAACAATGTCTCAGATATTAAATACATTCTACCTGAGTCCGTATAAAAAAAATACATAGAACGCAACTAATCGATATGTTTTACGTGTTCATATAATTTTGAGATATGCATCTGATTCAGAAACAATTGATAAAAACTAAGTACTGACCCTAATGTGTGTGTGTGTGTACACACATACACACACGCACACAACCACACACGCACACAAGCACACATGCACACACTCACACACGCACAGACGCAGACTATGACCGAGACCCAGACACATGCACCCACACACGAACATACGCACACTCATTCGTACGCACCCACACACACACGCACCACACACACACACACACACACACACACACACACACACACACACACACACACACACACACACACATACACACACACGTACACACGGAAATCCAAGCACAGATCCAAACCGCGAGACAGGCACAGACCTACACGCATGTACTCACACACGCTCACTGACCACACACACTCACGTACACCCCACACACGCACACACGCTCATTCGCACACACTCACACACACGCGCACACTCGCACACACGCACACGCGCACCCACGCACACACTGACATACGCACACACGCGCGCACTCGCATACAAAGACGCAGGCGCAGATGCAGACGGAGACACATGAGCAGACACACACACACATATGCACTCCCATACCTGCACGCCCTCGCACACGCACACGCACACACACAAGCATACACGCACACACGTACACACCCACACATGCATGCGCACATATGTACGCACGCCCACACACACATCCACACGCACACGCTCACGCACACGCGCACACTCGCACACAAGCGCACACGCACATGCACAAACAGACACACGCACAAATGCGCGCACGTGTATACACGCACACACACTCGCACAAACTCACACGCGCACACACGCATACACGCACACACGTACACACGCACGAACGCACACACGCACACACGCACACACTCACTCACACACGCATACACGCACACACGCAAACACGCATACACTCACACATGCACACATGCACACACGTACACACGCACATACGCACACACGCACACGCACACACGCACACACGCACATACGCACACACGCACTGGCGATTTTTTCATAACGGGAAAGGAGGTTTTACACATTATGCAAGGCAATCCAAATCAGCCTCTCGTCTCGATAGAATATACTGTTCTAACAACTTAATTCCTTCATTAAGATTAGCTACGATTCACAGTTCTTTCTCAGATCATATGGCACTTTCTGTTTCATTTGCCTTTTCCACCACGATCAACCAAACACCCTATTGGAAATTCAGTAATAATTTACTTGAAGACAACAATTTCATCGAAGCCATGAACACTTTTCTGTTGTCGGAATGCACTACCAATATCGACGATGGTACAATAGTATCTTGGTGGGATCAACTCAAACTGAAGATTAAGGAAGTCGTTATCCTCTATCAGAGACAGACTAAACAAAAGAAATACCATGACATTCAAAACTTAAATAAGCAATTACAAACATTCAACCATGACAACGGAAATGGAATCGAACAGCAACACATAAACGATTTAATCGAAAAACAAAAGATGCATACCATCGAGTAAGCGAAAACACTTAATGGCAACAAAGTATGAAACGCTTGTTCAATGCGACCGCCCAACATTGAATAAAAAAATTAAATCAGTTTTCAAACCCCTTACGAATTTGAGACACGAAGATGAAGTTATCGAAAATCCTTTGGAGCTATGTAAAGTGGTAAATGGCCATTAAAAATATATGGCAAAGAATCGATAAAAGTCAAAAATCTAGTTCTTTGTACGAAAACCTTAATACGCTATCTGAAGTAGAAAGGCGAGACACGGACCGACCAATTACTGTAGAAGAATTAACAATAGCGCCTAAGGGCTTAAACAAAAATAGCGCCCAGGTATAGATGGATTAACGGTTCAATTCTATACGTGTTTCTGGAACATTTTGAAAAGTAAATTCTATCAAATGACACAAGCGACAATCAAAATGAAACAGTTACCCAAATCAACATCTAAAACAGTAATTGCGCTCTTACCAAAGAGGGGCGACTTAATGGAATTATGTAATTGGCGACCAATATCCTTATTGACTACTGATTACAAAATACTTTCAAAAACCTTATCTGTAAGATTATCGAATGTCATTTCTACGATTATTTCACCTGATCAAAGTTATTCTGTTCCATATAGATCAATGTACGACACTATACATCTTCAGAAAGAAATAATAAACTATGCTAATCGAGAAAAGGCACCGTTGGCAGTTCTCAACTTAGATCAGAAATCTGCTTTTGATAAGATCGATCATGATTATCTATTCCACGTGCTCAAGACGATGAATTTTGGTAATGGTTTTATAAACTGTGTCAAGTTGCTGTACACAAAAACACTATGTCATATAAGGGTAGGTGCATTATTAACAAGCACTATAAAGTTCCAAAGCTGAATTAGGCAAAGTTGTCCTTTATCAGGGCCACTTTTTTCTATTGCTTTTGAGCCTTTCCTGTCGTTATCTCGGTCACTCCTAAAAGGATTCCTTTTTCCCAGTTCTCCAACACCTGCTAATATAAAAGTGAGTGCTTACGCGGATGATGTCACCTTCTTAACTTCTAATAATGACGATTTTCAAGTATTGGTTAGTTGTTATAATATATACGCGGAACAATCGGGGGCAGAATTAAATCTGAAGAAATGTAACGGTTTTTGGGCAGGCTCGTGGAAGAACCGAAAGGATACCCCACTTGGGATTACTTGGTCAACCCATATAAAAGTATTAGGGATCAAGTTATCGAATGATTCTCATCAAGATTCAATTCAATCCTTCAACGACCTCTCACACGACCTGGACATGTCAATAATAAAGTGGCAAAGAAGATTACCTTCAGTGTCAATTATAGGGCGAAAAACCATCGTGAATCAGTTCATTGCACCAAAACTATGGCACACTCTTCATTGCCTACCCATAACGCATCAACAACAACTTTGTTTACAAAGAAAGATTAATAACTTTATTTGGAAAGGGAAACACTGGGTTTCTCAAAATCATTTATGTCTCCCCATTCGACAAGGAGAACTAGGGGTCGTTCACATTCCATCAAAAGTAAAAGCTATAAGAATATGGCTGGCAGAAAAGTTAATAAGCACTAACATGAAAAAAAAATGGCGGATTATTGTTGATCACACTTTGAGGGAAGCAGATTCTCTAGGCTTAACTTGGCAGTGGTTGTTTTTAGAAAAAAGAATACCACAAAAGCATAGTCTATCTGATTTTATTATGGATGTAATTAAGACTACTCAGCAATCCGACCTTAGTATCAAGAATTTCGACCTTTCAAAAGTTCCAACATTACAGTCTACGTTATCCCCCCGAACGATTCCACCAATTTTTACAGCGGTTTGGGAACAAGCAGGATTCATTAAGATAAGCGATCTACGATCTGGTGGTACATGGCTACAAGAATGCCGTTTACTTGAACGTCTACAAACACCGTGTGAAATATTGGAAAAGGAATTGATAAACCATTACAGGAGGATTAAAGCTACCTTTAACGAGTGGTTTATTGAACATGACTCAATGTCCTCTCGTTATAACAGTGTTTTGGTTTTCAAGTACCAGAATCGAGATCACGAATTAAGCTCTAACTCACGGAAAAAGCTTGCAAAATAAACTAACAGCGAACTTTTTCCAACTGCAAGACCAGCAGATATTAACCACTTACTGGTCACAAAGTACCACACATTGGCAAACTATGTTTAATAGTTTAACAACCGGACACGTGTCTGAAATAGCATGGAGATCTTCAAAAAATCGGTTGGCTGATCCAATTTTTCTAAACCATGCAAAATGAGGAGTGTTGATACATGCCCAACAGTAAGGTGTGACGCATACCACATGATACTTGGATGCCCGTATACACTACTCAGAAGCAGAATCATACAGGACTATTTTTGGCATTTGGGAAAAGGAACAATCGAAAACTTTAAATACTGGTGGTGTGTAAACAGTGTATTATGTACGGTCAATGAATCAGAGACCATTGTATGGCATAATGACATGACCTTGTCAGCATGAAAGAATACATATAACATTTAACCTTAGATACATAAGTATCATCGCAAATATGTTTAACTTGTTATTAGCTAGGTATAAACAAATGTTACCAATCGTTAAGTGCATTGTATATAAATCCGTATAGTTGTAATAAAGATAATAATAATAATAATAATGATAATAATAATAATAATAATAATAACACACACACACGCACACACGCACACACGCACACACGTACACACTTACGAACGCACACACGCAGACACAGTCACACACGCACACACGCATATACGCAGACATGCACACATGCAGACACGAACACACGCACATACGCACACACGCACATACGCACACACGCACACACGCACACACGCACACACACGCACAGGCACACACACATGCACACACGCATACACGTACATATGCACACACGCGCGCACTCGCTTACGAAGACGCAGACGCAGTTGCAGACGGAGACAGGCGCAGACACACACACATATGCACTCCCATACCTGCACGCCCCCGCACACGCACACTCATACACACAAGGATACACCCACACACGGACACGCATACAAGTACACTCACACACGCACGCGCACACACGTACGCACAAACCCATACGCACGCACACGGACACACGCTCCCACAGACTCACACGCACACGCACACGCTCACGCATACGCTCACGCACACGCTCACGCACACGCACAGGCGCTCACACGCGCACGTACGCACGCACACAAACTCACACACGCACACTTGCACGCACACACCCAGGCGCAGATGCAGACAGGCGTAAATACACACATGCACTCCCATATTTACATTCCCACGCACACGCACATACTCACACGCGCACATGCACACGCGGACACGCACATGCGGGCACGCACACACGCACACAAACGTATACACCCACACACCCGCACAAGCACACACGCACATACACGCACACACGTACACACGCGCACACGGACACACGAACACACGCGCACACGTTCACGCATACGCATAGGTGGTCACGCACGCGCACGTGGACACGCACTCACGCACACACATCACACACACACGCGTACACACGCAACAAACTCACACACGCAGACAGAGACACGGACGCAGACACAGACCCAGTCCGAGATCCACGCGGAGATTCAGACGGTAACACACACAGGCACGGACACAAGAAGGCCGCACACAAAACACACACACACACACACACACACACACACACACACGCTCGCACGCGCACCGCACACATACACACGGAGGAACGAAGGTAAAAAATCCATATCAATTAATAGATAACGTTGGTTATTAGCAAAGTGTAGTCAAATATGATTGCAGGCGATGTTGAACCGGCCATCGCAATGTTGTACAAACAGTTGCAAATTTATTTATTGGTGTCAAAAGCAATTTGGTGGATTTCGTGTGTTATATTTTTCACGGTTTAACTAACAAGGTATTCACTGAAACCGGAAGAATCGAAGTTTTTATGGTGGTTGGCTTTGGAAATAAAAGTCGAACGTTTAACGAATTTTGTGTTACGTTCAATGCAACTCACTTGAACTATTCTCCATTGTAACAACGAATTGAAAACATATTTCCCCTTCTCGGACATGTACGAGATTAACCTAGGGTGGACGCCCAACAGACAATTAGATGATGTTTTAATGGGGCAAGATAATCCATGTTGAAGCATTGTGCGGTTTGCTTCACATGTTGATACGTGAAAAAATACAAGTACACTTCCAGACCTTTTCATAATTACAATCACTCGTAGAGAGTGCACTTTGCCCGTTGATGACTTCGATAGAGGAATGCAATTTTGAGACACAGTGATGAAACTGCTTAATGCAAATCCTTGAATTTGGCGTTTAAAATCCGCATTGATGATAAAGGCGAATACGCCATATCCCCAAAAACTTAAAGTGTAGGCTGAGGTTGTGGGTTTTCGAATTATTGAACCATATTTCTTCGAACGAATGCTGGTTAGTGAACATTTCCAAAACTTCCTCCGTGATAAACTAATTCCTACTTTAGCGGTACATCGTCTCAATGCGAAAATCTTGATTCAACCGATCGCAGAATTTAACCCCGGTGGATTATTATTCTATATGGGGTTATTTAAGCACTAAAGTTTATTTTAATAAGTCTAAAAATATTGTTGCTTCAGCCTGTCCCAGCATTTCTCTAAAACATTCTTATCAAAAACTTTATAGAATTGATTTTTTACTTTTGGGAAGCACTACATAATATACTAAATTCCAATTAAATTTATATTAATCAAACATTTATCATTTCATTTGTTAAATATAAAAATCAGAGCTATATTAAAACCTGATTTTAATTTTCGTTTTAAATGACCACATAATCAAGACATTAAAATTAATTTTAACGTCTTCTTTAGTTTCGTATTAAAAACCTTTATGAAAAAAATTATCCATAATTGAATTACTTTTAAAAATAGAAATACTTTATAGCAAACAATCTAGACGCCATGCTGTTTGCTATAAAGTATTTCTTACATAAACAAAACTTATCTGGTGGTTGTGCATTACCTTGTAATAGATATTGTGATGTAACACCGTTACCCTCAAGGAATTGGTTAGCTTACGTTGTGTGTACTACATTAATGCGGTCGGTAATAATCATAACAAAATATCTCGTATGATGTCCGAAAGTGTTCGAAAATCTCCCATACAATACTTTTATCTGGCAGACTTTATATAACTATCTCAATAACATAATGGTAATCTGAGATTTACACAACTGGTTCTGTATATCATTAAGGTGTGTTAAATACCTATAATTGGTTTTTGTTTATTCACTTGTTGCCGTTACGATTAGATAGCTAAGAATAATTTAGTATAAACGTTGTAACTTACAGGTACGCCACGATACAAGATTACCTTTTTGTTTTCACTGTAATGTATAAATACATGAGTTTCCATTTTTCCGGTTTTTGGTCTTGTGTGGTGGTGAACTATCTTAAGTATTTATACCTTTGGTCAATTTTCATCTCCTTTCTGTTTTCTTTTTTTTTCGTTCGTTATTTTCTGCTTACTCATGTATTGATTGTTGATTTTTTTTTTAATTTAGCTTTGCATGACACCTCCTATGTTGAGGTTAGTACGCCACTTTCCTATCTATACCGTATCCTTTATTGTTTTTGATAAGTGATCAACATAAGTTCGAGCTTTACTCTATGCGAATACGTGTAGATCTAGGAATAAAGTATCATTGCTTCTCTTTACCGCTAGTCGATTATCCTCTATTCACCTATTTGTTTGGCCAATACATGTTTTGTCGCAATTTCCATATGAAATCCCTTCTTGGTTTATCTTTGTTTCTTGAACCAAAACCATTCCCATTTTTATTTCGCGTCGAACTTAGTCTTGACAGTGAGTTATTTGAATGGGAGTTATAACATCAATTGGTGTCTACAGGATTGTAACGCAATTATTGGGAGGTAATACAAAAAATGCAGGAATTTCGTTGGGAAAACGTCCAAACGCATAACTCAACGCTCAAAAAATGAATTTTATGAGATTTTCGTGACCACACACATATTGCCAATAGATGTCAAAATAGTTATTTTAGAAGCAATTTCGTTGGGAAAAATCCAAAGGCTCGATACTCGAGAAGTAAATTTTATACATTTGTGTACATAGCTGAACAAAATATGTCAAAATCGCTATCGTCCACCAGTCTTTGGGAAAACGTCCAAAATCGTTAGCTCGAAGCCAAGATATGAACTTTATGCATGTTCGGTGACTACGTACATTTTGCCCAAGAGATGACGAAATCGTTAGTTATTCCGCAATGGCGTTGGGAAATGTCAAAACGTAATCTTGGCTCAATGAACTATTTATACACCAATTTCGAGAGTGGTCATAGGTTTTGATAGGTGAAAACTGAATTAAATAGTTTAGTATTGTTGGTACTATTTTGGCTCAATAATTTTTACCCATACATCATATTAGTTGTCAAAGTGGTTAAAGCGGTTATTCCGACTCGCAAGAACTAGATTTAATAGTATTACTTTTGCATTAGTATTACCTAAAGCCATGATTTGTACGATTTCATTAATAAAATGACCAAACACATAAATTAAAAACGCAAAATCTATATTTAACAGTTTTCCGGTGTTTGGTGTAAGGTGTTACTCCAATAGGTCAAGGTATACATAAAGATTTTGGAAACGACCTTACACGACAATAAGCACCTGAAAGCATTATATTTGGCTATTGCCCATCTTGGATATATGGATTCATGTATGAAGATAAATTTTGCACATTTATAATTCCACAAGAACACCGTTAACCCAAAAATTCTGCTTCTTTTATAGAAAAAATACGCTTGGCGGGTTTTCAATAAAACTGGTGTCTAAATAACATTTTTACAGCACAGATTAACGATGAATCAACACTTTAACATTATATAATTAAGTTCTTGTCTACGATCGTATCTTTTTTCAATCTAACTAGTCCACAAGTGAATTTTGAAGACCACATGTGCATAAACAACCACATTGACGCGTTTTTCTCAAAATGCAAGTGGTTGTCTAAAATGGATGATATTTATATCTTACGCATAGACGTAATTCCAAAAAATGTGTGCAGAATTTACGATTGTGACATCTCTCTTAAAATGCACGTGTGTGACAAAAAATTCAGCATATACACTTTTTACGCATCAAGCTAACGTCTCAACGAAGTTGTTGTATAAATAAGGATATTGACATCCTTAGTCAAAATGCACAAATACCATTCAACGAGTTAATACGATTTGAGGTTTTTCCAACGAAATCGCTGTATAAATAACGGTTTTGAGATCGTTTTGGTCAAAATGCGAGAGGTTATCGTAAACGCATAAATTTCACATCGATTTAACGCGTTTAGAAGTTTTTACAACAAAATCGCTGTATAAATAAGATTTTGGGCATCAAGCTAATGCAATTAGACGATTTTAAAACTAAATTGGTCCATAAACTGACATTTTGATACGTTCTTGTGAAGATGACCGTGGGAACCGTCGCGACATTTATTTGTTAAAATGCATATCGTTACCAAAAACTCGCGTATTAAGCATTGAGGAAATGAGTGTTGACAATTTCTCAACAAAATTTCTACACAAATAACCATTTTGACATCTCCTAGTCCAAATGAAAGAGGTCACCGAAAATTCATACAATTTAACTATTGCGCATCGAGCTAAGGCTTTTTGTAGCTTTCTCAATCAACATCCACACATGTAACATCAGTCGTACTGACTAACAACGCACGGAAGTACTCAACTAGAATCAACAAGCATACGATAAACTTTAAAGTCTTAATTCATAAAAATATATACCACACAACTTTATAGCTGTTAGCTGATGATTTGATATCGTAGAGCTACACTCATACAACTCCGAATCTAACGCTATCGTGAAAGCATTTAACACATTTACTACATTAGGGTATTACTGTGGCCCCATCTGACACTGTTTCCTCTACAGTATTACAGTGACATCGAATGTTTCAAACATAATTTCAAAAAACCACACGTAAGAGCACAAAGTCAAGTTCTCAATACACTTACCATGCACTGTAACGAGTCATGGTAGGATTTTTGCGTAAGTTACAATTGATGCTGAGGACACACGTATGCGTCCGGACTTCTGTGCATCCGTGCATCAAAGAGCCAGTACATCCGCGCGTATGCGAGTGTATGTGCGTGTGTTTGTGCGTGTGGGTGCGTGTGTGCGTGTGCGAATGCGTATGCGTATGCGTATGCGTATGCGTATGCGTATGGGTATGCGTATGCGTATGCGTGTGCGTGTTCGTATGCACGTGCGTATACGTACGTACAATCGCGAGCGTAATGCGTGTGCGTAAACGCGTTTGTCTGCGCATCGTACGTGATGTGCGTGCACATGCATGTACGTGTGTAGCTGCGCCTGTGCGAACGTGTGCGTGCACGTGTGTGTGCGTGTGCGCGTATAGATGCGCTTGTACAAACGTGTTGTGCGTGCGCGTGTTCGTGTGCGTGTGAGAATTTTAGATAAGCTTTTTTGATAAAAATCTTTATAGGGTGATAACTACGCTACGAAATCATACTCTAAAATAACTTATCTTTATCGGAAAAATCACTTATCAGTTTGGATGCAGATTTCCTAATTGTACTAGTAAGCCATTTGTTCTGTGAAAAAATGCAACAGCGGTCCTCTCTGTCAAAATAAAGACGAAATTGTTCGGAATATGTGCTTTTCTTTCCTAACCGTTTGATAGATCACATATAGCACATACCTAGTTATTTTAAACAAAAATAATATTTTTTCTGAATTAATTTAATTTTTTCCCAGTAAAGCAGAAAATACATTCAGTCATTGTCATTTTCAGGCGCCAAACCGAACTTGCAGGCCATTGTACCATCTAAGCCTTTAACTTGATCATGTACAGTGGTAGCAAGGAGGTATAGGTTATCCTCCATTTAATTTTGTGGATTGCCTTGCGTAACTTCGATCCTAGTAAAGGTATTGATATTTAAAACTTCATTGCTTATTAAATTTTATATGGGTTTTACCATTTATATTATATTTGGCTAAGCATGATGATATAGCCCCAGAAACGTTCAAAATGATGCAGTTTCTGGTATGAATATTTATCATAGTCAAAGACTTCTGAGTGGCACAAACGATTTTTGGGAAGCAGACAATCGCTGGAAGGACGACGAACGGATGGAAAAGCCAAAAATAATTCGACCAGCAGAATCGATTCTAAAAGTGCTAAAATTCCTATCCATACGATCGCAATCCGACACTGAGAATGATGGAAAAGACATTAAACTTCAATAAAAAACTATTCGTCAAATTTTGAAAGAGCATTTCGGCAAAACAGGGGTCTGTGCTAAATTTATGCTACATACACTAACCGAAGAGCAAGAATTGATGAGAGTGAATATTCCAGAAAGATCGTACGAGCCGAAAATAACATTCCCACCTTCCTGAAATCAATTGTCACTGGCGAAGAGACGTGGTCTTTTCAGTACGACCCGAAAACAAAGCGCCAAAGTGCCGAATGGAAGTCGAAATCATCACCTCAAGCCACAAAATCGGGAAAAGTTCCATCAAAAATCTAGACGATGTTCATTGTTTTCTACGATAGCATCATCCGCTGCCCCAGTTGGTCAAACTGCTTTCTATTTGGAAATTTTACAACGTTTGTTGACACAATTCGTCGAGTTCGACCAGAACGTCGCGATCCTGACGACTGGTGTCTGTTACACGATAATGCATCGAATCACACATCGCTGATAGCTAGTCAACCGATGAGCTCGAGAAGTCCTTCGAATCACTATTGAGTCGTTGTAGGAAGTACATTGATTCAGGAGGAGAATACTTTGAATAAAGAAAAGAGACATTTGACAAAAATTGTTTCGTTTCCTTTTTATAGCTTCAGTTCCGGAATTTAATTTCCGCACTGTGAATTTATGAGTAAAGGTTAAGTCGTTAATATTCAGTAAAATGCATATTCCAGTTTTGAAATTTCAAATCTCAAAAAAATTGCATTGACGCAAAAAAATTCAAAAAGGCAAAAAATACGTGATTTCGTCTAATTAACATGACACAGTAATAAAATGAATCTAGTTTTATTAAAAAATATATAATTGAACTGTAGTGTCACTCTTTCTGTGCTTCAATGTCAATGGGATAAATACTTATTTGAAACATTTTTCGTATGTTTCTTTGTTATCAAGCTGATTGGGTGAGCAGTAAAAATGTAGAAAATTTCTTCGGACACGTAGAGTTTAATTTTCGATAATACACTGCATAGGTTTGCTTTCGAACTGTGTCTGCGAATGACGTCATCGGATGTTTGCTTTTTTTTTTGAAAAATCCTGTTTTTATTTTTCTGCGTTGGTTTAATTTTAAGTGTACCTAAACTGTTTAGTATAATAATGGGAGTCCTCTCTATAGTCTATTGTGTGATTAATTTGTTTAAATGTGTTAGTTGATAACTTTTTGTACTGTGGTAAGATTCCTGGTGCTTTACCATTTTTTTTGTATTCATTAGAGGTTTAATTAAGAAGTTTATTTTTTTATTATCTCTGTCTGTATAGTTATGTGTACGAATTAATTCCCTTTCAGTTTGCCCTTTTTCTCTAGCCTATTATAAACTTTGTCTGGGACCCTTTTAGATATTCTTATCGTTCATAGTAAAAGGATACCATCCATAGCTGGTTCTCTCTTTCATACAAATGCTCTAAATAGCTTTTCACCTTCAGTTTAGACCGGTTGTTAGCGACATTACTACGCATATTTAGAGCTACGCTATAAAAACTGATCATCCAACATATGAAGACGTAATAAAGCAGAAAAAGAACATTGTGGTTATACGGCAGAAAAACTTGTCACAAAACGAAGAAGCAACCCTCTCTTCCGGGATCGGAAGAAGCCAGATGATCTGGCCTGTTGGAAGAATGTGCGAAACAAAGTTACCACAAAGAAGAAAAAACGAGAACTACTAAGAAACATACGCGCGGTATTAGAAGAGTAATTTAGAGTTACAGAAAGGAGATTGGTACGACGCTGGGAGCAATTGTAACACGATGTGCTGAAAGCGATTCATAAACATTATTGCGATATTGCAGGCTCACATTCCATTAATATAAGTAATTTGATAGTAATCTCATTATATTTAGAATTTACATCAGTTCTACATACATAAAGACAAAATTTGCATCGATTGGGGCTTGAACCTTGGTGGCGCAGTTGGTTAGCGCGGTACTCTAGCAAAGTACAGGTCGTAGGTTCAAATCCTACTCGAGGTAAACTTTTTATTTATGTATTTAATAAAATTATAATAATTTTTAATTACATTTTTATTTGTGTATTTAATAAAATTAATAATAATTTTCGATTCATAAACAGTTTGTAATAAATAGTTGTATCAGTAGACAAACAATCCGATTTCTTGGATTTGAACGCCCTGACTTCATTGTTGAAGAATCACTTCACAGTGTTCGAGTTACGATTTGGTGTGTTGTATCGGGGCACGACATACTAGGTTCTTATTTTGTTGAGGACGGGAATTAGGTTAAGGGTGTTACGTGCAGAACATCATCACACTTTTGTGAGACACCTAAGAAATTTTTGCCGCGCACAAAGTTACAGTTGAACAGGCAATGGTATCAACAAGATGGCGCCACAAGCCATACTGCCAGACGCTCATTGGAACTTTTCCGTGAGAATTTTCGAAACAGAATAATTTCTCGTGGAACGGACTTCGATTACCATTCACATTCACCTGACCTTGCACCGCCTGATGCATACATTTGGGGTATAATGAAAGACTCAGTATTCCGCTGTGAAGATGCACGAATAGATATTGTCGAACTAAGGGAAACAATAATAACCTATTTCCAACAACTGCGCCAACTACTATTTATGAATATGTTCAATGATCTGTAAAATCGCTGTGAAGGTTGTTTACTCCGTAATATTTCCATTTTGAACTTGTAAATAACAAAAATTAATACAGTTATTGTTTTCGGTACTGTTTATTTTGGCGAATACTGTATAAGCAATTGTTAAATCTTTAATTTACAGAGCTGTTAGCGATCAATCTATGTAATGCTTGTTATAAAAAAGTAATAGGTAGGGTAAACGCTGGTAAGGGTACACATTCGGTAAGAGTACGCACAGCGTTCCAGAATATTTGACAACATTGAACAGCTCAGTTACTAAAAGGCACCGTTACGAACATACGCTGTCCGAAAATTTCTTAGTGTTCGGACTTATTTGAACGAATTACAAGAATTTGTATTTTAGTGCTGTTGTGGATGGAATATAGAACCAAATTAAATTGAGTGTAGATTCTTTCTTGGGTTCGCAACTGTTAATTTTAGTACAAAAGAGCTATGTGACCAAGAGTACGCACAAAATCGGTTGTTAAGAGTTCGCGTAAACAGTATTACACGTCCAAAACGCACTAGGCGTCGTGTATGCTTACCGAAATAAGCGGGTTGCAATCCAACTACAGTGGAAATGAGCGTGATCGATATAAGGAGTAAAATGACTGAAAAGTAGTTAAAATACCTTACACTTACCATTAATCTACAACTCACAAAGCTCAATCCGGAAAAAATTGTCTCTAGGCGCCACCACAATCTTAAATTTTGCTAAAATAAATAGTCTTAGGCGGGATGGTAAATTAATCCTATCTGACTGTGGAAGACAGGATTGCATCCTACTCAGTAAAACCATTCACCATTCAAATTCAACCACACTTCAAAATAAATTGATCCAAAAACTTAAGAAAGTTGTGAAATACACAAGTCGTCGTAAACTTATTAAACACACCCTGTACAAATAAAAATTCCCAAACCGTAAGACGTTAACTTGAATACTCTTTAAGTATCCCTCATATACCTGTAAATTTAGATTTATGACTTATAAAACTTTGAATTAAATAAATATTCCCAATTTAGAAAATTCTAGATAAACTAAACGAAATTGGTTTAATAATAAATTGTTATCTCAATAAAACGTTCGTTGATTGCTGAATAATTCAAACATAGAGCGGTTAGTGCTTGTATCAACAATAAAATCGTTACATTTTATTAATGCTTTATCTTTAAAATTGTATTTAGATATCCATTAATATGTTTAAACTTTAATACTTCAAAACTGTAATTTATTCTGAAAAATAATAATAAGTACTTTGTTAGTAGTGATCTGCATTAATATTTCAAAGCTAAAATGAAATTTTGTGATCGATCTGGCTCATTACGCAATTTTCAATCGATCCTTAAATTTGAAAGCATGCAAAGACTAATTTCACTTATCAGAAGGTGTAACTAGTTAGGCACACAATTGACACAAATAACGACAAAATAAATTAAACAGTTTATATATATATATATATATATATATATATATATATATATATATATATATATATATATATATATTGAAAAATTCGCACATCAATACATTAAGACTAAAATTACCCAATTCCTAACACTAACAACAACAAAATAACTAAAGTCCGATTACCTTTTTTTCTTTGAATGAACCGTAATTAACGCAACAATAACAAAACAAAAAAAATGTACTTAAAAGATAATCATACTTGTCTTGGTTCAATAAACTTTATATCTAATTCTTACGTATTATATTAATTAATACTTTTTCGGTGCGATAGTTGTTGTCCATATGATCTGCTTTCGGTAATCCATTTTAAATTCTTAGATGCACTATACACAAAACACAAGAGGTAGCCGTATTCGCCCTACGCACTTGGCTGTAGTACTCACTAACGTAGTGTCTATGGTTTATTCACCCGCGTACCTGGTATAGGGGCTCTTTACCTAACATCACATAACCTTATACTGTGATGTTTGCCTTTGCCCTTCAAAACGTGTACCACAATGAAAAATGGTTATTTCCATATACACATTAAAGTTCTTATTCGCTATACATTCAATGTCAATAATGATTCACCAATAACTTAACTAAATTTTACAAACTTTTATTTCCGTCACTAATAGGTTACCTTCACTTTTCATTATAATAATATTAGGTCACGCGTCCCACAATTGAACACTACTAACAAAATATTTTCTGTGTTAACTTCTAATCTGCCTAAGCACTTTCTATTTCTTGAAGAAAATCACTAATGTTTTCCTTCAACTCACAATATATTAAATTATTTATTTGTGAATGTCTAAACCATTTATCCCCTTATGAGTTAATGGAGTCGCTATACATTCCCTGCTAAAACTATAATTTTTTACAAATAAACCCCAACACTAACCATTCTAATGGTTATTCAACGCGCGCGACTCTTACTCAAGGTCTGCTGGAGCTATCTAGAACCTCTAACCAACTCACTAACCCCTCAAATTTGACACTCGCTTATATACCTTCTGCCCGCCATATCCAATACGTCACAATAAATTCGCGCTAAGATCAAAATTCACCTATCCCAATTGAGTATTTCGTGAGTTTCTTTGCCGCGTCGAAGGTTCCATCGTGGAAGAAGACGCCAACGATGCGAAATAAATGTAGCCACCTTGAGTTACTTCGTAAATTCACTGAAAACTTTCCGAAGAAATCATCAATTGCAATTACATTCACACTGTAAATTAACCAGATTATCCCTAAGCTTTTTATGCAAATCTCACAAGTGCGTGAATTCTATTTCCGCATATGCATCGATTTGCCATTATTGCACCATATTACAAAATTTCTACAAACAAAAATATGCATACATATTCCTTACTGCACGTTAATAAGACATTAATATATCATAACCCACTCATACGTCTACAACCATTTCTTTAGTTCAAATTCCTCCATACACAATCACAAAAAGACCAGTAGTTTTACTAGTGCGTATAAATAAAAATTTAAATTGTCAACCAAATTTAACGCTTTCAACACGAAAATCTTTCTACAGCATTCAAATATTCTTTCACACAATAACCAATGCCTCACTAAATTCCAGTGGCGTATCAATTACACCAACTTACATTACGCATACTCAAAAAAAATCTTTTCGTGCAAACTAACCTTACACCTCCTCCACAAGGAGATTTTCTTTCAGAAAAGCTCAAAATTACCGGTCTTAGAAGACCTACCCTAAGCCAAAAATCGAAACACTTCACCGAGGTCAGCTCGTGAATCAACAGCTCAACTGACGGTGTGTGGTGGAGAGTGGATCAGCTCCGCTCCCCATCACCAAGACAACGGCAAGTACACATATAAGTGGGCCGTAACACCGCCACTACGACGCATCCGGAGACTGTAGGGCCCCGAACCTAACACAGGGTGGGCAACAATCACGCCCCGACATGGCCTGACCAAGAAGCGGTTTAGTACCATGGGGAGAGTCTCCACATAAACGAAACGATATTCTGCTTCGCAGCTGGTGAGGGGTCAACCCCACCAAGTACCACCATCGTCACATACACTCCCTACGCGCGGGACTAAACCCATTGATGCTGGGAGGTCCATAGCTGTGTCCCACCTGGCTACTTCCCAACCCAACGCCCGCCCCGTGGTTTCGACTTCATTCACACAAAATAAAAAAAAACATTCACCCAAAAACAAAATCAATAATGTCATATCCGTGAATTCGAAAAGTCGAAAATCGCTAATTAAATTTCTCATTTCAAAGTCGTCAATTCAGTAAAATATCGTAATCGTTAAACAAGTATCGTAATCATAAATAGGTATAGTAATGAGACTTCCTAAAACTAACCTAATCTAAATTGAACATAAACCTACCTAAGGGAAACAACTAACCTAACGTGACCAAAACCCAAAATAACTAAACAGGTTATAGATAACTAAAACGGTCGTAACTAAAGCCGTCTTACTACAACAAAATGAACTCAAAATAAAACCTTACAACACAGCGATAAGGAGATCCTCCAAAGTGTAAAAAAGTGGTTAAAAAATGGGGAATCTAGGAGGAACATCGCCCGCTCTCTAGGAATTTATGAATGTACACTCAGACAACGATTGAAAGCTGATACTGTATCTGTTTCTTTTGGAAGGTGTACAAGAACATTTTCCGATGATATCGAAGTTCAACTCAGGGATCATATTCTACAACTGGATGCTTTATTTCACTGAATTACACTAACTGATTTGCAGAGGCTTGCGTACAGATTTGCAGAAAGTAATAAGTTACAGCATCGCTTCAGCGATGCTAAGAAGGAAGCTGGAAGATATTGTTGCCAAGAATTTCGGATCAGACATAAACTTTCATTGATATAGCCAGAGCAAGCTAGCATTGCTCGAACTACGGGTTTAATAAGAACTAAGTTACCACGTTTTATACAAACTTGAAGAAGCTATATGAAAAACATAAATTCATGCCCCACAACATATGCAGCATGGATTAGACTTCAATACTAACTGTACAAAATACCCAAAATAGTGACCAAACAGGGAAAGACAAGGTAATTTCGGGTGAACGTGGCCAGTTAGTCACAGCCGTTTGTTTCATGTCAGCTTCTAGGAATTTTATTCCTCCAGCCCTCATCTTTCCAAGAAAAATACAGAAAATAGAACTACTAAACGGTGCTCTTCTGGTGCCTGATTCTGGTTTCATTAAAGGTGATCTTTTCGTTGACTGGTTAAAGCATTTCAAAGAACACATAAATGCAACAGCTGAAGATCATGTATTGCTCTTATTGGACAATCATGGTTCCCACATTTCCTTAGACATCGTAGATTTCTGCCGCAGAAATGATATAGTTCTGTTAAGCATTACACCTCACTGTATCCATAAGCTACAACCGTTGGATATTGGATTTTTTGAGCCACTAGAAATTGCATACGCTCAGGAATGCAACAAGTGGATGACTTCAAATCATGAACGATGGATCACACAATTCCAAATATCTGAAATTTTTGGATCTGCATATAAACGCGTAGCGTACATTGAAAAAACAGACACCGCCTTCAAAAGTACAGGAATTCATCCTATAAATTCAGATATTTTTAAGGAAGAAGATTGTGTAGCCGCTTCAGTTATCAATAATGAGTTAATAATTAATATCTAAGAAACTAAAGAAAATGATGTTGAAAATGTTATACAGCATTCTTCAGTAAGTCCCAATGTAGCTGTAAACGTCACCAATGATAAATTACTGGAATTTAGTCAAGCATGTCCCTCTACCAGTAAAGTAAAAGTCTTAGCTTGCATTTCTTTAAATACTTCACCTGTGCAGTCTACAGTTGAAGCTGCAATTCCAGAACCATCTGACACATCACCTCATCGTCAGATCCTCAAACAGAAAGCTCCCAGTTCTATTTCAGCACCAGATCTGGGAACTGAAGCATCCGAAAGCAAACAGCTGCCTGTTGATGATTTGTACCCTGTTGTTAGTCTTATGTCTTCGCTACGTCCGTTAGACGAAGTTGCTACATCGATCGACGTATCTATTCAAGAGTTACATCCCCTTCCAAGAAATGTACTGCTGAAACACGGAAAAGGTGGGGAAAGAAATCCAAAATTTTAACAAGCACCCCTCACAGAGATGCATTAGTTGAAGAGGCAAATCAGAAGCAAAGACTAGAAGAGGCATTAAAACGAAAAATGGAGAAAATCCAAACAGTCAAGAGACGGATAGAAAAGCCAATAAACAACAAAAACATAAAAAAGAAAAATTATCAACGTAGGTCTAACAAAGGAAAACTTTGAACAATCTAGTTCACGCAATAAAACAGGTGTATGTATGTCCAGGATGCATGGAAGAATATGAAAATCCGCCTGAAGGCGGATCTCATACAGTTTTGCTATTGTCGTGCTTGGTGTCATGGAATCTGTACATCTTATTTAAGTGCGCTTTTTGTAAGAACTAATGCTTTTTATTTAAAATGCATTGGAATGATTCTTTACCAGTATTTTATTCTTTAATAACGTATTTAGTTTCTTTTTTGTTGTTTTGTACCCGTGTTTTTTGCAAATAAAATTGTACAAACTAGTACAATGTTAAATGAAGAAAGTTAAAAGTATTATAGCTTAATTTTTTTACTTGTACCTAATTAAACTAATTTATACCTCACGCGGGCTCTTGAATCACGAAAGGCGTACTCTTGGCCATACTGGTGTCTAAGTAAACTCAATAGGAAATATTTGTATTTTTTTTATAGCTCTGTTGCCAGACAAATGCAAATAATCATCTAACTAACTTGTTCCAGAATGTTTGTAGATTCAAAATCAGTCAAAATAGTCGCGTAGTATGCAAATTTCTAAACTTTATTAATCAAGGTATGGTAAGTGCATACTCTTGCTCAAGTTTACCCTAATTATAACATTTCTTCGGTGGTTTTTCTATATTTTCCATTATCTTTTTAAGAAACACGCTCAGCATAAACTGATATTCAACCACAAGATTTATTTAGTCGTTAATGACTCAACATCTACTAAGTTGATGAATAATTTGTTGTCTGTGGCGCAGAGTCACTGATAATGGAAAAACGTAATGTTTGGTTTGATGACACCGACAAAATGATAACTTATTTAACCATAGCGCTACACTAAAATTTATATAAACAAAGGATACATGAATAGTTCCAAATAATGCGTTTAATTTATATTTAATAGAGAACACAAAGACTTCCATTAGTACTATGATAGAACGGAATTAGGTCCAGAATCTAGTTTTTATAAATGTTTTTAAGATACATTTTAATAATGTGCCTTAGCCCTATTATTAACGTGGGTAAGAGCTTTTAAGCGCAATGTTTTCGTACAGTGACCATAATTAAAATTTCGTTCAAACAGATCAGAAACACTTAATTTTTTTATGTTCGGCAAACTGGACACTCAAATATTAATTAAAAAAAACAATTTACTACTGTGAATAGTTTTATTAATTATGATTTTTTGTTAAACTTTGATTTGTAATAATTGCGTGCATAAATTGAATCACCTCACGTGATAATTTGATTGACAGAAAATTACTAGAAAAGTGTTTATTTTAACCTTCAACCAAGAATAGTGTGCATTTAATGACGTACATCCAAACCATTTGTTCCGAATGGTTAATCATGGAGCAGACATATCGTCTACGAAAAATAGATAATATTATCAAACTTTTCCTTCAGTAAATGCCAACTTCTACTGCTTGAACTCATAACTCTGAATACTCATCTTTGGTGTTTTTCAGTCGTGTATTTCAGTATAAATTATAAAAACTTATACGGACGACGTACATTGGGGCATTTGAGGTATCTGGCTGGCCAAAGCCTTTTTTTATTTTAAATAATGTATATAGATCTCTTAAGTTTTTTTGTTGTACCCAGACAAGGAATTATCTAGACATTGACAGGAACTTTCATGCAAAACTTTAGCCTGTCCAGATATTGGCATTCGGGGATAATATTCCCACTGCACATGAATAGAATAGAAAAAAAAATTGTCTTTTATTGCACAATTTAAAGACGTAAATAAATGTATATTGTCATAGGTGTAACGCCAAGAATCACGAAAAAATGGGTTACAGTCTTAGAGATTGCTATGTGAAAGAACAAAAGCAGTCAAAAGAAGTCTACACTTCTTCGTCCGAGGATCAGATGATAACTCGTCATCAGATATACCCTCATGTTCCGTAGAAAAGAAAGCTTTGAACGTTTCCTTCTGGAATGATCCCATTTCTGTTATGACTTGATCGAAATTACGGAGTAACCTGTTTTTAAATATACATGTTACAGGCCTTTCGAGAGAAATTTTGGTGATACAATCTAATGTATTTATTTCGTCCTTCTGAAGCTTCTTCTGATAACTGATCAATCGGTAGCAGTGCTTTATCGATGACGTCATAGGATGCCATAGGTAGAGTTCTAAGTAAAACTCCGCAGTATCCCTGGCACAAACAGAAAACTTTCCTGTGTCGATCTTATGTCCACTTGACACTCCTAAAATTACTTTTAGAGGGCATATAAAGTTAACATCAATCCTGTAATTTTAGCGGACAGTTTACAATCTGCAAAAAACCTTCTACTAGTGTTCCCGTCACTTGTGTTTCTAAAATTGACTTTTGGAACGTCTACAATCAGATGCATTTTGATTCTAAAATCTTCTTAAATGTCAAGCTTTCTTTTCTTAACTGCTGCTTTGCCATTTTCGGATCTTAGTTGCCACTTTTCCACAGGTAACTTATACGCGAGATGTAGAATTGATTCCAAAAACGAATTCTAGCATGTAGAATGGACAATCCAAAGTCAAGAGCCTCCTGGTTAATTCTTCCCTTTTTTCAATATAGTTAAAATCGTTGGAAGTCAAACCATAGAGACATCATCTCATTGTAGATGTTGTGTAAGGTACAGCATTGCACATCTTTCGATCTATAATGTTAAAAATTTTAGAGTGCTTTACAGAATAAGTTTTTTTCCCCTAACTTGAGTTCGGTGTTTTGAAAATCTTCTGTAGCACTTATGTCGCAGTTTCCCTAGATAAAGCGTTGGATTCTGTCATAGTATCAAATTATTAGTGGAGCACATAAGTCTCAGACATACAAAGTAACTTTGTGTGTTCACGTCACAATCGAAATCACATAAACATGTCTATTTATATAAACTGTGTTGGCCGTACTTGCAGATCAAAAGTAACGCGCTTCTTCCTCCTTTCTTGAGCGGCAACAATGTCTCTTTATCACATTATTCCATAATCGTGCAGCTGGATGGTCCACCAAACTCTGTAGTTTCGTTTCGGGACATGCTTCTACTACACGATGCGGTTCCTTGTCTGGGTTACACTCTTGTTTTGCTTATTGTAGTGTGATATAGCAAGGATACATCTTATTATAACTTCTTATCACTTCGTACTATCTTCTAGACAGATTAGATTCCACAAACATGGGCAAGGCTTTAACGGGGGAGACACACACGTTTGTTTCATTTGGCCCACGAGTGATGCCTTTTTATACTGTGTAGCACGTTTTGTCGTTCTTCCTTTTAGCAATAACGCCGCATCTCTCTTTCCTCCTTCACTTAGTTTGGACTGCGTAGCGTAAGTAATCACTTCCTTCTGAGTGACTGCGTAAATCTGCCGTTCTTCTTCTTTTACTCCATTTATTTATCTCAAAAAATGATTTATGGGGTCGTTCGTTACAATTGGTGGCTTTCAGTACACCAAAAGTGCCCTCGAGCCATCTATTGTTTTCCATTAAGGTATGTTCCTTATAGTGAGACTCAGTTAATCTTCTTTTTATTTTTGACTTGATATATGATTTCTTAATGTCTTTGTCATAAAGTGGGTCAAAGTTTAGAATGTAAAAGGAAACAAATTATTGTATAAGATTCATTGGACAGTTAGAAATCTAACAAATGTACTTCTATCTGTGTTTAATTTTAATAAGTTGAGTTTTGGTCGCACAGATCGTTCAAATACCCCTGTGTGCTACGATAGTTTCATTTGCTATCAAAACGTATAAAGTTTGTATAGTAACATAACATAAAATAATCATTCCTCGTATACGGCTATGCGTTGAGGTTAGCGTCTGTTTTATTTCTTCAGAAACCTTTACTCTCCCATTTGTGCCTCCTGCCAAGTCTTTACTTTTTCTTTGAGCGTTTCTGTAACTTTCTGGTTTCAAGTTTTTCCTTCCATAGGTTTGGGCTTTCACATTCTTTTGATCTGCCTGCTATCTTACATCTTTATCAAATGTCCAAGCCATGTCATCTTTTCGATTACTAAACTACACTGAAGTGTTTTTCCTATCTCCGTGCATCTGATTTTAGGTATTATTTGTATTCTTCTAATTCTTCTCAAAAGTTTGTTTGGCGATAGTCTGCCTTGATGTATTTTAAAATCCAATTTACTGATCCATATTGTAAGTATTAGTGAGTATATGGTTTTATATACCGTCTTTTTTGTTCTGCTTTCGACAATGGTAGACGTGTATTAAATTGAATGTGTAGGTAGACTTAGTTTCACGTGCTACGTCAGTAGTATAAATGAACGAGCCGTTATCACTGCCTCCACATAAGTCAAACAATTCGTCGTTTAATGTGTCATCCTGACGGTATTTACTTTCATCGCGATCCACCCTTTTTCCAACTCGGCAATTTGTTTTTTAATGCGATCTATCGTTATAGCGAGATTTTTGGTAACATTTTACCATCTAAATTTAAATTGTGGTGGAAAGACTGCATCAAATACCGCTTCTTTACGCCTTAGAGTCAAGATGTACAATACAAAAATTCCATCTCTTTGAATGGCTCCAATTCACGGAATTTTGATAAAATACTCCTTTATTATCTAACGTATGGAGCCATAAGTGGAATTCTACCGAGTGACACCCGGACTAGGTGTATGTCCCAAAATTTTTTGGATAATTTCATTGGATTTTGGCCTATTTATTAGCTTTGTGCTTAGGTTTATCGAAGTTACTTTCGTTGTCAGTAATCGTCCCAACTATTTTATTTTCGATTAAAGGAAATTTGAAATTAACGTGTTCGACAATTTCTGTACGAATGAGTATCAATAAATCGTCTACAAGCAATTGCGACACGCTGGTTAAGTCACCCTCAATCCAATGTACAGCGCACTCTGAAAAAACTTCTTTTACTGGACCAAGTATCAGTTGTTGTACACACAAAGTTCATATTCAATCATTTCTTTTTAGTATGGCATCGTGTACCGGATTTCGTTGTTTTAGTTGTTTTTTAAAGATATCTTTGTTATTATCAAAGATAGAAGTTTACAGTTTTTACATTCACGTACTACATGGCAAAATCGAAAATTTAGTATCTTCTTTTGTTTTCGACTTATTGGTGGATATTTCTGCCCTTTTTTCAAGGGCCTATACCTCGTTTAATACTGTTATAATGATAGATTTCGTCAACGGTACTTATGTATTGGGAAGTCCCGAATTCAGTAGCGTGCTTAGAATTTTTCTAGGGGGTGCGGTTCTTGAGTAATAATATAAACTTGCATTTTTTTAAACGGGAATCATAGTTGGATTGATAATCATCAGCTGCTTCTTTTTTAGCTGTTTAAAAATATCAACAGCGAGATATTTATTTTTAATACTGACTCAGATATAACAAAGATTTTTTGGGAAAAAAGCAAGATAAGCATCGTAAAATCAGTGTACTACAGAAACGGAATAATATCAACATAAACAATTGTTTGAAATCTCACCCTTTCAATAAATTATTGTTCTTTTTTACTGCAAACTATTTTCACCTGACGTTCAAGGTATGTTGTGAACATATTGCTGTGAATTAATATTGTTGCAAATTTGTTATTGTTGTAACTATAACGGGTAAATATGGTTAGCTACGAAAATTTTGAAAAATATAATATATGACGAAAATCATTTATAGAAAGTAGAGAAAATGCATATGAAACTTTTCATATTTTATGTATTTTCATATTTTTGTCAGTGTTGGCACAGTAAATTGTATAAAATATTGCTTATTGTAGGTGTCCTGAACGGCGTCACCTAAATAAAGTAATATGTTCTAAATTACAAAGCAATATCATTAATTTCGAGTCCTTTGGTAAACCTAAGGGTAAAATGAGTTAAATGGAAAATTGAGAAAATGAAGAAATTAACGTTCTGGCGATTGTTGAAGCAAATTCAAGGGTATCCAAGATATTGAAACGTCTTAAGCATTATCCTTATAAAATTCGAAGATTCCGGGAGGCGAATTAATTTGTCAACATGCTAACAACTACCAATTTTTGGTAGAAATGTTATAAGGTCTGATGAAACCCACATAAGTAGGGCAGGAATATTCAACAAAAACAATACTCGCCATTAGTCAAATTAAAACGTTCATCCAACGTTTGCTCGTCAAAACGCAAGGTCTATTTCGGTTCAATGTATCCTGCTTTATACTTGGGAATAGAACAGTATTCCGTATTTTCGAAGAAAATCTTAATTTTGAGCATTCTATATACTGAACCAACGACTACCAGAAGTGTTGGCAGATATTCCTGAAAAACATCTTTCAAATCATTCTTTTCAACAAGGTGGTGCCCCAAATGATACTGCTTTGGCAGTGAGGAATTACTTAGAAAACCGTTTCCCAAATCGTTAAATTGCAACATTGGGTTCGGTGTTCTGGGCGCCATGATGTCCAGACCTGTCAATATGTCCTATGAGGTTTTCGGAAAAACAATTTATCAAAACCGTCATAATACCATTCAAGAACTATAGCATGCTGTAGAAGAATCATTCTGTAAGGTGCAACCAATAGTATTAAGCAAGGTATAAGACCTTGAAAAAAGTGTGGAAATATAGGCGTTTGGCCATAAGTCGAAAACAACAGAAGGTACTTAATTTTAGATTTTGCCATGAAATCTAGATCAACAAAGTAGAACGTGGATGTAAAAACTGCCAACTTTGATAATAACAAAGATATCTTTAAAAAAACAAAATCGGGACACACGGTACATATAAATTTCATCTATCTTTTTGATTAACCTTTAGCCACTGCCCACGCAAAAGTGTTACATAAGTATTGCTCACGGGTCATTTTGACCCAATTTTTTTTTAATTCAAATGAAGGAAACTGTTTCCAAAATTGACATCATAACTATCTTTTATTCAAATATGTGACAAACTTAAGCCGATATATTTTGGGGGACAAAAAACACATGACTATAGACCAAGTTTTTAGAAAGTCTAATCTAGACATTTCTAATCCGTCCACGGCAAACTGATTTAAAACCAATACCTGAGACCTTTAGAATCATATACGACATTGCCATCGGCCATCGTCTTGTCTTACGGGAAGTGGAATATTTAGCACACTTACGATGAAGAGAGGCAAAGTCTACTTTTATTTCGTTATAGAACAAAATAATGTCAGGTTTCTTTGTGACAACATCTCCAATATTACCATTGTGAATTGTAGATATTAGTACCACGGATTGATTAGTTTTTTTTTGGGAACGTAAGGCACTATGGTGTTTGTTGATGTAAACACAAACAAGGATTAATTGATCTCGCGCTGTTTAGATGCTAAAAAATTTGGAGGCGTAGGACAGTTTTCATGGGAATTAACAATTCTAATCTGTCGTTGCATTTTCACAGTATATTTCTAAATTCACCATGTAGTGAGTTTTTCTGTAAGACAACACCTGAACTTTAATTCCGTGCGGAGCGGGCTTGCTTGGAATGTAAATTCAAAAGTTACATCCACCTCTAAAAACGACCAACATCTCACCAACAGTTGCATACTCTCCATGGAAATAACATATTTTTGTATTCTCAACTAATTTATTACATATTTTTGAAATTGCGGCTAGTTTATTTCCTTTTTGGGTCTATGTATCGTCAAATCTAAAGCATAAATCGGGAAAGAACTAAAGGCATAGTACATCAAAAAATATCCCTTCCAGTTGCATCGGTAGCCCATAACAATCGAGGATCTTCGTGACTGGGTTTGAAGCATCCTAGCAAATATGATAGACCAATGAGTTAGAAGTTTTGTCTTCCATTTCATTTTTTTTTCTAAATTTGCCCATTTGGTTCTATTCTTTCCGTACCAATATGAAGAACCTTTTTTCCTGATTTATTCTAAGGTTTTGTTATCACTGTCACTCAACACTCACTGAACAGTTCTTAGTCGATTTCATAGCAATCGCTTTCATCATCATTGCAAAAAATTGTGTGAAGCATACGTTTGTGTTCATTGTCATTTGTTGAAGTACTTGAATCAGTATAATTTTCTATAATTTCATCATTCCTTGCTTCTGTCTCTAGGTCTTCCCAAAACTCATTATTTTCGATTATTTGCACCAAACCAGCGTGAGTAAGCAGTTTATTTGTCTTGATTAAAACATTTAAAAAAAACGTGATTTATTGCTGATAAATAAACTACTCAAACTAATGAATTTCTAACAACCAATCATTAATTACCTACGTTAGTAATACCCTTGGGTCAGTCTGACCCACTTGTAAAACAAAATTTCGAATACGATCTTCAAAGATAGCTTGATTAATCATTGACGTCTTCCTTTTAAATGTTTTACGAAATTTGATAATGATTGTAGTTGCCTTGAATATGCTGCACGTTTGGTAAGCACGACTGACAAGTAGTTTCTACATAATCATTCTCTAATTTCAGCACTTTAAAATGTTTTCCGTCCAATATTGCAACACTTACACATCTATCAGGTTCGTTATCACTATTGGGCGAATCTAAATTTTATTTCTCTGAAAGGTTTGTATCGTCCTTTTTATTTCGAAAATAATCTGTGAATATTATTGATCCCTTTTTTCTATTTCGTGTTATAGTTAGCTCGTCATCTACTGAGCTGTCTTCTGTAGTAGATGTTGAATATTCCGAATCATTGCCTGACGTATTGACTATTTTTTTCACTTCTTACCTCGATTTGATATTAACGGCAATACAGTGCCTAGAAAAAATGAAAATAAACAGTACCTACTTCAATTTAGTTTATTGATTTAACTATTAAAAATTAAAATTTAATCAAGTGTTATCATCGCTTTTTTATTCGATTTTTGTTGATCCACTAAAGTGAATCAACTAAAATGGAATTGTGAGAACGCCCCTTAAAGCGTTAAAGTTCGAGTTTCCAGGGTCGTAGCGATGGAGTATTTAGTAAATTTGTTTTTTTTTAGGAATGTTTAAGCTATTTGGCACGACAAACAAATTTATATGCAACCCAAGAGATCGCAAAGGATGCGTTGACGAGATCCTCCAGATAGACTAGATTAGTCGAAAAAATCCAAAATAAATTACGAATATTTTTCGGTCTCCTTTTACATAGGGGTCCATGTAGTTTCCCATCCATTGAGCATTAATAGTCTCAAAATATCATGTACAAGGTGCCCTTTTGGAGCCAGGTTATGAGTTGAAATCGGTTCCAGCTTTTCGCATTTTTCTGACAACTCACAAGTGACAGGAGATCGAGTATTAAAAAAATGTCAGTCCTCGATCATTTCAACAAGATAACGCAAGATCACTATGTTTCAAATAAAAACTTATGAATGGATGAATCAATGGTCTTATGGCGCGGCAGGCTGTTTTTAGACAATATATTAACAATAAAAGCATAAGTAATAACTATGCGAATCTGTTGGCATGGTTTTAAAAATAAAAGTACGGGGTGACCAACGGGAACCTGCTGGTAGGTAGAGTAGGAAGCCGAATTAAGCATTAATCTCGCCCGTCGATGCCGTTTCAGTAGATATGGAGCGGTGAACGGTTAAACATAGAATATTTGCGTATGACGGGTTTGTGCAGAATGGTGGGTCTGTTCGTAACATGCCGCGACTTTTTGGTTTGCGTTGCAACCGTGGGCGTCGTGGTACCGTTCCCATCCGCAACAATATTCTCAGTTCCAATGTGAAAAAGCAGCCACCTAGTCCGACTAAGACAGCAAGAACAGACGCGCAGAGTCGTAGTCCTGGGCCCTCTGCACGTAAACACGCGTGGGCGGCGAATTTGTGCGAACAATTTTACAGAAATATCTAAAATTTAACCATTACCAGATATGTGTATTTCTGAGAAACTTGAGGAAAGAGATTATGTGCAGCGGCATTTCGAATGCAAGTGCTTTTGGAAGACAATGGGAATGCAGCCATTATCATGAGTAACCTAGGCGTATTCCTACTTGTATGGTGATATTAACACACATAATTTACGGTACTGGTCATCTGAAAATCCCCGTATTATTCATAAAAAATCTCTACCCTCAGAGCGTGTAACGGTCTGGTGCGCAACTACTCCATTCGGCTGTATTGCTGAACAGTTTCTTGTGCCCCGAACTACGCAGACTGAAACTGGATTTAGAAAATGTTTCTTGCAACAGGATGATGCCACCGTACACACTGCTCGTGTGTCCATGCAAGTGGTTCGAGACATGTTCCCCAAAAGTTTACTTCACCGACCAGTTGGCATTTTGTCAAAAATCATGAAAAACCCCATCAATCAGCAACTACTCCCTTTCCTGGAAACTAACAAACTCCTTACTGACCACCAATATGGTTTTATGCAGATTAGTTCAACAGGTCATCTTTTACATGTGACCCAAGTTTCCAGCAATGTATTAGAGTAATCCGGTAAAACAGTTAGTCGCTTTAGATATCTCAAAAGCATTTGACCAAGTTTGTAATTGAGAAACTTCACCCATTCTCACATGTGGGGTTGTGATTTGGAATACAATAACTTACCAAACTCGTCTCGTTTGGGTTAAATGATACGCTCATCAATTGGGTTTCTAGTTTCTTTGATGACGGATGAATACGTGTCGTAGTTTATGGCATCTTTTCAAAAGAAATAGGCATTAACGCGGGCGTGCTACAGGAATCAGTTATAGCGACTATACTTTTTCTGCTATACGTAAATTATCTTATTTCTGCAACCCGTTTCAGCACTCTTTATTGTAGTTCATCTCAGTCTACTCATAGTGGTAATCCACCTTCTATCAAGACCGAAAAGCTGAGAACAAAGACATTCAACGTATTCTTGAATGGGAAAGTAATAATCTAAGCTGCTGGCTACTTGAACTTTTAGGCAAAATTTAAAGTTAAATATTTTCAATAGAAATGTAAATTTTTGAACGCGGCTTGCAAATTTTAAGAGGTAGTTTTTTTCGGATTAAGCTGCATGACGTATATTTATCGTAGGACCATAGGTTTATTATATACGGGGTGATCAATGAAGTCATGCAAAAAATCAAAAAGTTTGCATGAGTGAAATTTCCGCAAAAAAATTTTTTGGTCGTTGCAATATGGTTCGTTACTAAGGTAACATCAATATCTCTAGACGTTTTTGTCAGTTTTTGGATTAAGGCCCTTAGGCCTTGCACACACTACTCAACATAAAATTTGGGTAGCAAAATTTTTAAAATGCTATAACTTGACATTGCATTGACGGTTCTTGATGATTTTTGCGGATTTGGAAGCTTTGTTTCACGTTGATTTTCTATGGTATAATCATTTTGTTTGAGGGTTGAAATTTACACATTATACCGGGTCGATAATAAATAAAAACGTAGGGTACGACGCTCTCTAGGGTTTGGCATTATTTAAGTTTTTGTAAAAATAAATTCTCACCTCAAGTTGTTTTTATTTAATGTTATTTTCACTGTTCTGTCCGAAACTCACACCCCACTTTGTTGTCTCAAAGAGTAATTCAGTTTTACAGAGTTCTTTGTCCACCCCCATGCCCATAATTATGATCGGGTGTAATTTCTACGCGACGCGTCAATTTCAAAGTAGGCATTGGAAAAAAAATTTGTTGCTATGGAATTAAAAATATCACATTTCAATGTTATAATTTTGTAAATTTTAATTAATATGAGGTGTTTAAGCACGCCAGAAAGGGAAATTTGCATTCGACTTCTCAACGAAGGAATGTCAAAAGAGAAAATTGCGCACATTTACAGTGTTAGCCGAAAGACAATTTATAATTTGAACCATCGCGTCGAAACTACTGGTGACCATAATTATGGGCATGGGGGTGGACATACAAAAAAAAAAAAAACCAAAGAACCGAAATAATTTTAATGAGAGAAACTATGCAGAATAGAGTAAAGAACTCTAGAAAACTGAATGACTCTTTAAGACAACAAACTGAGGTGAGAGTTTCGGACAGAACAGTGAGAAGAACATTAAATAAAAACAGCTTGAGGTGAGAAATTTTTTTCAAAAACATAGCATAATGCCAAACATTTTAAATTATTGAGCCCGTCGCAGAGCAAAATGTGTGCGGTTATTACAACACCATAGAGCGAATAGGCGGACGTGGGCAAATCGGCATGCGAATTGTGGTAATGCAGAGTGGAGCCATTGTTTATTAACTGACGAAACAAGATTTAAATTGTTGCACTCCGATGGCCGAATGTTAGTTTGGAGAGAGTCAAATCAGCGATATTTGGAGGAAAATATGGCCCCTCAAGAGGCATTTGGTGGCGGAGGTGTTACAGTGTGGGGAGGTATCATATGAAATGGTAAAACCGAACTTTTCATTACCAACCAAACCGTTAACGCTACTGTTTATCAAGAGGAAATTTTGGAACCTATTATTGTTCCATTTGCTCGAAGTTACGGCCCAGAATTTCTATTGGTGGATAACAACGCTCGACCTCACAGAGCGCAAAGAATCACAGAGTTTTTGCAGGCACAGAACATCAATAGGATGGACTGGCCTGCAAAGTCTTCAGATCGTAATGTCATCGAACACGTTTGGTCTTATATAAAACTTAAAGTAAGATCGCGTGATGTACCCCCTGAAACCTTAGAAATGCTTATTGAGGCCATTCGTGAACAATGGGAGAATATTCCACAAGATTTTATAAATAATCTCTATCAAACGATGTCGGGAACTAGTACGTCCAGCAGGAGGACCAACAAAATATTAGTTTCTTTTTTTTTATTAATGTACCTAATTTCGGGTAAATTATTATCAAAGATTAGGTATTTTAAGATAGGACAATTGGCATTTTTCCATTGATATTTGCTGGTTGCTTTCAATGGTCTCGTCCTTTTACACGCTGTTGCCAACAATGACCCAATTTCATTGTAAACTCTGAAAATGCAAGGTTGCAATTCCCAACTTTGACCAAGTGGATTGAAAAAAATTACAGACAATTTATGTTTTTCGGGCTAATTTTTTTTTTATTTATTAAAAATTACCAATACCAATTACCACTAGGTATCTCTATCCATACATACCTAATCTTTGTTATTACAGTACACCGTGTTTTTTAGGTATTGCAGAAACCTTTAAATTAGGTTTAGAATTATAATTTTTTTAAGAATTGACTTTGGCCGTTGTTAACCATTCTTGTATATTTTAGAATATAATGTAGTAAACTTGTTCTTGTCGCTACGTTTTTGTTTATTATCGATCCGGTATAATGTGTATATTTCAACCCTCAAATAAAATGCTTAGATCTCTGAAAATCTAGGTGAAACAAGGATTCCAAATCCACAAAAATCATTAAGAACTGTCAATGCAGTGTCAAGTTATAGCGTTTTAAAAATTTTGCTACCCAAATTTTATGTTGAGTAGTGTGTGCAAGGCCTAAGGGCCTTAGTCCAAAAACTGACAAAAACGTCTAGCGATATTGATGTTACCTTAGTAACGAACCATATTGCAACGAAATTTTTGCAGAAATTTCACTCACACAAACTTTTTGATTTTTTGCATGACTTCATTGATCACCCCGTATATAATAAACCTATGGTCCTACGATAAATATACGTCATGCAGCCTATTCCGAAAAAAACTAGCTCTTAAAATTTGGAAGTCGCGTTCAAAAATTTGCATTCCTATTGAAAATATTTAACTTTAAATTTTGCCTAAAAATCACTATGTGTAAGTTCGAGTGGCCAGCAGCACGCGCACACGCACGCGCTTTAGTTAAATTTAATGATAATAAAACTTATTGTACGCCAAAAAGATGGATCATTTCCTGTTGTAAGCATGAATGGATTAGATCTTCAGTTTCAGACTCTGTTACTATGTTGGGAATGATTGTATATTCAAATCCATCACGGGTGATCATCTCATGCCAGTTACTAAAGTAGCTGCTCGTAAAATAGGCTTTCTGTACATATCTAAGCGTACTTTCCCTCCCGCTAACTACTTCAAATGTATAAGGCCCAAATTCGACCTCATCTATAATATAATTCTCACCCCTGGGATGGTGCTGCCCAATACGCTCTCGAAATCGTTGAAAATATTGATTAGGCTTATAAATGATACGTCCTTATCTTCTGGCACACAGAATCACTGAGCATAGAAGAATCGTTTCAGTTCTTTCTTTGTATTATCGGTATTACAATGGCTATTGCGCCGCTGAGTTATATTCTTTGGGCCCTTTTATTCGGTTCGCTAAGTCACCTTATCAATATTCAGTACAAACCTCAACTTGTACCAAACGGGCGCAATCCACATTCTTTTACACAGCTTCTAAACTGTGCAATAATCTCCTTAGTTCCTGTTTTCCTCCCCCTTATGATATGAAATGATTTAAGGTAGTTCATAGGCATCTCTAGGCAATTCAGTGCCTCCATATCCATCCTCCTAGGTGTTCGTGAGTGCTTTAGAGCGGTAGGCCAAACTTGGGCTAGTTTGGTTAGAGAAATTTCGTGCAAGGAATGAGCAATAATTTCACCGTACAGGGTCATGCGTTATTAAATTATATTTTGCGTTTGATAGCATGACCATAAAAAATAAGTCCATAAGAGTTCTTACTGCACTTAGAGGTTTGGATAGAGTATTAAGTTTTCACATAAAATGTTAAATACTGTTGCATTTATAGGTCTCCTAATGACAGTAACTTTCACGACTTTTTCGATTACCTTATTATGAAAGTTGACTATCTCCTGTCTCAGTTTCCATCTTGCGATATCTCAGTTGTAGGCGATTTCAATGTCCATAACTCTAATTGGCTTCAGTTTTCATCTACTACAAATCCCGCTGGTCATAGTGCAGAAACATTTGCTATTTCATGTGATCTCACATAAATGATTTCTGAACCCACAAGAATCCCTGATAACCCTAACCATACTCCACATCTTCTGGATCTCTTTCTTACATCAAACCCTCTTGTTTATAAAACTTCCGTTCTTTCGCCTTTAGGTCTTTCCGACTATTGTCTAATAAAAATCATGTCTACTGTACCTAATTCCACTGTTGTTCGCAAAACCGATAGAACCTTGTGGTGTTTTAAGTCAGCTCGATAGAGTGATTTACGGGATTTCATTGCAACCTTTCCATGGCGTGAATATCGTTTTAAGTCGTCCTCTTCTTCGGACATCGCTCTTTCAGTACTTGAAGTCATCCGCATGAGAATGGAGTTATACATTCCCAAAAACAAGTACCGTATAGGTCATTCACGTTCCCAACCCTGGTTCAATAAAGCTTGTGCTGATGCAATATCTTTAAAAAATAAATATTACATTAAATGGAAATCTAATAAATCGATCGACAGTCATGTAGTATACGTTGGTGCTAGAAATATCTGCAAAAGTGTCATCACTAAAACTAAAAAGTTGTTCGAACAACGAAAATGCAATGAACTAGCTACATCTCCTTTAGGTAGTCGTAAATTTTTGTAGTAAAAACTTTGGAACATCTTCATTTCCCCCCCTGACATCTATTGACGGATCGGTAGTTGCTTATTTGCTGATTCTGTAGACAAAGCCAATGTTTTTGTGGATTTGTTTGCGTCAAACTCGTGTCTCAATGATTCTGGAAAATATGTGCCCCTAGTCAACTCTTCTTCTTACGCTATGAAACTAATTCATTTTCGGTACAAGCTCTTGGAATCGATCATCAGTAGACTTGATCTCAATAAGTCGACTGGCCCAGACGGTATCTCAGCTATTGTCTTAAAGAAATGTTCCCCCGAACTACTACTAGTCCTATCTAAGCTCTATACGATATCTATGTCTTCTGGGGAATTCCTTTCATCATGGAAGTTAGCAAATGTTCAACCTAATCCCAAAAAAGGCGATAAGACCGATCCCTCAAACTACCGACCAATTACCATCACCATTTTGTCTAAAATCATGGAAAAAGCCATCAATCAGCAACTGCTCACGTTCCTTGAAACTAACATACTCCTTAGTGACCACCAATATGGGTTTAGGCAAAGTCGTCCAACAGGCGATCTTTTTTCATGTGACCCAAGTTTGGAACAATACAGTAGAGCAGTCCGGTGAAACAGTTGTAGTCCCTTGGGTATCTCAAAGGCATCTGACCAAGTTTGGCATAAGTGTTTACTTGCCAAACTCACCTCGTTTGGATTAAATGATACCCTCATCAACTGGGTTTCTAGTTTCGTTGATGAAAGACGAATACGTGTCGTGGTTGATGGTTTATTTTCAAAAGATGTTAGCATTAACGCGGGCGTACCACAGGGATCCGTTATAGCGCCTACACTTTTTCTGCTGTACATAAATAACCTTATTTCTTCAACAACTAACCTCATCCATTGCTTTGCTGACGATAGCACTCTTCACTGTAGTTCATCTCAGTCTACTCATAGTGATAATCCACCTTCTATGTCAAATCAAGAAATTAAAGCTGAAATGGCAAATTCAATCAACAAAGACATTCAATGTATTCTCGAATGGGGAAGCAATAATCTAGTTAAATTTAATGCTAACAAAAGTCAGTGTTGCCTTATGTCCGCCAAAAAAGATCGATCATTTCCTCTTGTAAGTATGAATGTCTCAGTTCTTAAGTTTTCAGACTCTATTACTCTGTTGGGTATGATTGTATCTTGAAATCTCTCATGGTTTGACCATCTTCTGTCAGCTACCAAAACAGCTCCTCGCAAAATAGGCTTTTTGTACAGATCTAAGCAGTACTTTACCTCTCGACAGCTCCTTCTGCTGTATAAGGCCCAAATTCGGCCTCATCTGGAATATAATTCTCATCTTTGGGTTAGTGCTCCCCAATACGCTCTCAATATCATTGATCGTATTCAAAAGAGAGCAATTAGGCTTATAAATGACCCAGCCTTAACTTCTCACATACAATCCCTTGAGCATAGAAGGATGGTTTCAGTTCTTTCTTTGTATTATCGTTATTACAACGGCTATTGTGCTGCTGAATTATATTCTTTGATACCATCTCGGGCTATCTTTGCGAGAAATACTCGGTTCGCTCATTCATATCATCAGTATGCAGTAAAAATCTCCACTTGTCGTACCAAACGGGCGTAATCCACATTTTTCTACACGGCTTCTAAACTATGGAATGATCTCCCTAGTTCCTGCTTTCCTCTCACTTATGATTTGAGAAAATTTAAGGTAGCTATTCATAGGCATCTATTGGTAATTCATTATCCCTCTATCCATCCTCCTAAGTGTTCCTGAGTGCTTTAGCACGATAGGCCTAATTTAGCCTGTTCAGGTCCACAATAATAATAATAAAAAAAAATAATAATAACTATGCACCGATATTATAATGTGATTGTGTTAAATTTCTTTTTTGATTGGGCATTTATCATTATTACCTTTCGTTCGTAGAGATGTTGCGGAATGGTAACCTGTAATTGTTACTAATATAATATTACATTAAATAAATGGTTTTCAAATACATGTATTTAAGTGTTCATTCCTTGCATTTTAAAATTTTATTAAATGTTTCATTCCTTACTGACTCTGATAGCAGCAATTGCACAAAGTTTGTATAACTTATATTAAACTGCACGATTTAAATCCCCAAAGTATTCATAATTAGGAACTTAAATCGTCAAAATTAACATTTTCATTTTCAGGCTCGAAAACTCTCGAGTACGATCCCAAAGAAGAATGAGTCGTGTATAAAGGCTGTAGTAAAAAATGTAATTAAAACGTGTATTATAACCTGATCGGATTCTGCATATCTCACTTTTTTTCCTAGTTACTCTCGTATTATATGATTGTAAATTCAAGTTTATTTAAATACGAGTTACTCATAAAGCAAACTTTTTACAAAAGTCAATTATTTCGTAGTTTAAACACTTGTTAGCAGCGATCAAGTGTTAAGAGCGAAAAAATTGTGTAAGTGGCATTCAATTACCAACAACAATAGTAATCATTGAATTGTTCATAAAGGGTTTGAGTAAAATAGATTAAAAAAAACATTATATCACAATTCGTTTTTGTACAATTTTTATAACAATAAGGAAATTCATTTCTTATTTAAGGAAAAAAAAATTATCTAAACCAATGTCTGAACAGAAAGTGATTTCATAATTAATTTCTCATTAGATTTACGTTTTGGAAAAAATGAACGCATATTTGTAAAATGCTCGTCTTGAATTAATTAACTACTTAATAATCAAAAATCGAATTGAATATGGAAAATTTGTGTAATTCTGGAAAAACATCTGCATAAAGTAAAATAAGAGGAATTATAGGAGAATTATAAAGTAGGGAGCAGGGAACGGCGAAACGTATAAAAGCAGAATGAGTGTATTACTAAGCTTAGTTTTATCTCGCACAGTACGTGAGTAACATCACTTTAGTGAAATTAGGAAAAAAAGGTGTATTAAAGTAATCGTTCGTGTAAATAAATAGAAAAATTAGTTGCATGATTGATTTAAATTAGCTAAAGTAGAAATCGGAACCGAAGTTAACTGTGCGGGAAAGATATACGTAATCATTTACACATAATCGAGTTTTTTTCTGTGATTGCCTAATTTTTATTTTTACCTACGTAAGGATTTTATAGTCATGGGTCTAAGTACTTTAGTACTAGTGCTATTAGTCACCGTTTTTGGGTTAGTCAAAAGCGCCTCAGTGGGCAGTAACTCCGCTTTGGTAAGTTATTAAACTGAACTGGCGATAGTAATAACGTATTTGATTAATGATAATATAGATAAAGGAAATTTGGGCGTAAGCATATACTTGTATTTACCATTTGCTTGTGTTTTTGAAAACATTTATCAAAATTATTAGGAAGGACGCGTATAAAGGAACGTTGAGCGCCTTTAATGACGTCATTATAAGAACTACCTGTTGACCATGAATGCTATCATTTTATGATTATTAATTAGATTGTCGTGCTTGTTTTATTATATCTATTTTTTTAAATTTATTGAAACTAAAATTTATATTTCATATTTTTACGCTAGGCTGAATCGGTTATATGTAATTTTTGTAATCATCCAGATGTATTGTCAACCTTTTGAATGGAAGTCCTTGGTACAAAACCTCATGCGAGGACGTCATTTTTAATATCATCTGTAATTTACTTTTTGTTTTGGAAAACTTAAATATATACAATCAATAAGCGAAAAGACATTTACGTAAACTAGAACTAGAAATTTGTTGGTGATTCATAGGTGTGACTGTTTCACGATTTACACAAATATTTGTAGCTTCCGGCTTTTTTAATCGTCATCAAAAATGTATTACTATCAATTATTATTGTTTCTTTTTTATTTAGTTTTGTAAAGAGTAAAGCTTGAAAATAGTTATCTCCTGATAGCTCTATCTGACATTCACATAAGAAAATTATGAATACAATTGTTTCGATGGAGTTTGTCTAGAAATTTATGTTTGTGGGAAAAGCAGACCTTGATTTTATATTTATTCATTTTTTTGTGAAGCAACTGTTTGTATTGTGTTCCTCCATAAAAAAGTGCAAAACGAGAATGCGTGGATCAATAAATTAGATATTCTTTATTGTCAAAGCGTGCAGCCTTATGGCTTATAGTGAAATAATAACTATGACGTGTTTTTGCGTCACTGCTTTTAGTTTGAAGTTGCATCTCACAATGAAATGGGAAATGCCCATATATTTTGAGGGTAGACGAACTTGACTAACGCCAATTGCAATTGAACTATTATATAGCTTCGATGAGAATTTTTTTATTGTAAACTGAATCGTAACACATCTAATTAAGTAAAGTGTAAAAAAATTGCACATTTGAAAGATAAATGTGGATTCACCAGTCCAAACGAAAATATTTAGTTTTCTTCAAACAGATATTATTGATATGTAAAAGATAGCCTTGTCACTTACCATTTATGTGTGAGTATACCTAAATATGATTAGGTATCTACAAATATTGGCATCTTTCGATTGTGATGAATTCTAAACAGTCTCAGTTGAATAATTTTTCTAAACTGTACTTACAATTAACAATACATTCCTCTGTATATTGTTGTGTTAGTGACATCTTCAAGGCCATTGTACAAATTTGCATTTCATGAAACGTTAGCTGAATTATAATAACATCATAAAATTTTCATGCAGTCACTGACCAGAAAACGAAAATATTGTTTGATTGATTAGTGTAATTGGAAGAAAATTGCATTATTGTATGCAAGCAACCCTTTCCCTTTGACATATATATGTGTCGACATTTAACTCGTTGTTTAGCTTTGTATATATTATTCAGGATGTTCCCAAAGCAAGGCTAGCTAAAGGTCAGTTGATTAATATTATCCATACACACGCTACTGAAGTAAAGGGGAGCATTTTAATTTGTTATATAAATAAATGTAGTACGGTATTGTATTGAAGGAAAATTGTTACTTTGTGAAAATGTCATTGAATTTCTAACTTCCTACATAATGATTCAGTTTTACGTTTTTGAAAAATGTGTGAGCACGAGATCATCATTTATCGATCACTGAGTCATAACGGCTGGAGGTTAATGGGTAGAGTAAGGTAGTAATGCCTCAGTTCAATAAAATGACTACACATTAAATCATTTCCGCTAACTTATTAGCATATGCAGTTTTAACGCTTGCGGTTTCTTTTTTTCGACTGAAATTGATTAACATTAATATCTCCCAAACTTAGCACTTCTAAGAATCTCGAGAATTATGTTATGAATTACTTAACGCAAATGTCGCCGAGACTAATTATGTACAAAATTTCACTTTCAAAACACAATTGAAGGAGTGGTCGTATTTTTTAAAAGGGTATTCACCCGTACAATCGGCACGCTTCTAAAATTTGTAAATAATAATAAAGCGCGATTTAGAAATTCTCTTAAAATCTAGTTAGAAACGAACTGTGACTATTTTTCCTTTGTCACCTAGTATAATTTTCTGCTCTGATTAAATATAAAAATATGCAGGAGCAAAGAAGGACTATTTTCTAAAAATAGGTACTCAAAAAAAGAAACGTCTGGATTACTTCCTACTTCAACTCAAGTTGTGCCAACTCACGATTTTACACTTTTCCGGTTCTCTCAAAATGATATTTTTATACCCTTGGTCTTGGATAACACCATACAAAATCTACAAATTTGAATATAAACGATACTTGCTTGAGCAATTAGACTTATTAGTTATTCAAGGTTTAATAATAGGTCGTAAATTTAAATAAAAGTAATCGTTAATTAACACATATAAATATTGTATAAAAACCTTGACCGTTGTATACAAAATTATGAGTAATTGTTACTTTATTCACTAAAATTCAAAGAATCAAGATTTACTAATAGAGTAAATAGTAGGTGTACTCATTCAGGTTTGATTCACACTAATTAATGTGTCATAAATGTTATTAAATATCACTTTCGAATTATTATAATGCAATCTACTTTCACTTGAGTCTAATTTGACAAATTTTTGTTGTAGTATTATTTATCACAATATGGATACTTAGGAGCGAATACTAAAAATATATTTAATTCGAGTAATCTGATTGATGGAAGTGTTCTAAATAACGCCATAGCTGAATTTCAGAGCTTCGCCGGCTTAGATGTGACAGGTAATAATAATATTATTGCTAAATACATTCTTTGTTTATAATTATCAATAATTCTGTAAATGTGGGTGAAGGCGACAACCGTCACAAATTATAATATTTATCTTTGAACAGGTGAATTAAATGATGAAACGCTACAAACGATGTCACTGCCCAGATGTGGTGTTAAAGATAAAGTAGGCTCAGGAAGCGACTCAAGATCAAAAAGATACGCATTACAGGGTAAGTTTAATTAAATTAATTACGACAATATAACATAAATGCTTCTAATTGTTATAACTGGATATACGGTCCATTGCTTATGAATAGAGAAACTCTTCCTCTTCTATTCAAGTTCAATGTGTTTGTAAATATGCTAACTAAGCATACTGTGTTACTGACCAAACTCGGTCAATTTACACTATTTAAATTAAACAGCGCAACTATTATTATTACAGGTAGTAGATGGAAAGTAAAAAATTTAACGTACAGAATAGCCAAATATCCTAAAAAATTAGTGAAAAAAGACGTAGATTCGGAAATCGCACGCGCTTTTGCGGTTTGGACCGAACACACCGATTTAACATTTACACCATCCAAAGGACAGGTTCACATCGAAATTCGTTTCGAAACCGGTGAACATGGTGATGGAGATCCATTTGATGGACCTGGCGGTACCTTAGCTCATGCATACTTTCCTGTAAGTCATAAGAATTATTGTAAACAATTTTCTACAAAACATTTTAGGTATTTGGAGGTGACGCTCATTTTGATGGAGCTGAGAACTGGTCTATAGGTTCATACCGCGGCACAAACCTATTTCAAGTAGCAGCTCACGAATTTGGCCACTCTAGGTCTAAGTCACTCTGATGTCAGAGCAGCGCTTATGGCACCTTTTTATCGTGGTTATGATCCAACATTCCAGCTAGATATTGATGATATTCAAGGTATACAAGCACTGTATGGAAAGAAAACTCGTCATTACGGTTTCGATGACGATAACCATAGTGATGGCACAAACACTGACGAAGGAAAGAAAACAATTCCACGCCCCTCAGTACCTGATGTTCAAGATAACGAATTATGCAATGATGCTAAATTTGATGCTATATTTAATTCAGCGGAAGGAAATACCTACGTGTTTAAAGGTTCAAAATACTGGATGCTTACAGATACTAGCGTAGCTAAAGGATATCCTAAAGAAATTTCCAGCACATGGCCTGATTTACCGTCCAACATTGACTCTGCCTTTACGTACAAAAATGGAAAGACTTACTTCTTTAAAGGAAAGCAATATTGGCGATATATTGGCAAAGAAATGGAACGTGGTTATCCAAAATTAATTTCGGATGGATTCTCTGGTATCCCTGATGACATTGATGTCGCTATGGTTTGGAGTGGAAATGGAAAGATTTATTTCTTCAAAGGTATTTTTAATCTACCATTATACCATCACACACTTACATAACTAATTTCAGGTGCTAAATTCTGGAGATTTGACCCATCACAGCGTCCACCAGTGAAAAGAACGTATCCAAAACCAATTGAAAATTGGGATGGACTACCCAATAATTTAAACTCTGGGTTCCAATATACAAATGGATACACTTATTTCTTCAAAGATAACACTTATTATAGATTTAACGATAGACAGTTTGCCGTCGAACAAGCAAATCCAGCTTTTCCAAGATCAACGGCGTATTGGTGGTTTGGATGTAAATCGGCGCCAAGTGGCACGATAGGTACCAGAAATACAAGAGGATGGTTACTTGATGAGGGGAGCGATTATAATGACGCTTTACAAAACGAATCGAATTCAGGATATGATGCTGTAGATGCAGGTAGGGAGATTAGATTCTTGACTCGATCTGCAAAAATAGAAGCTAGATATTTTTGCAGACAGTAGTACTAATCATTTTACTGTAGCGAATTTTAGACAGTGTGTAACTTTTTCTGTTGTTTTGTAACTGTCAGAAAAAATTTACATATTGCATTTAACCAGACGCTAACTACAATTAACCATACGTAAAACTAATTCGCTCTTCTCAACAAGTATGTATATTGTATATCAACTTTTTGTTTATTTTGCACATACGTACTTGTGGTGTTGGGCACAAAGACAGTAGACTAACACGAGCAAACTCATGTCTTAAAACATTAAGCACTAACACAATTTCTAAACACTAATAGGAAAATTAGTGTTTAGTGCATTTGTAGTACGCTGCACGCTCTCCCGGTAAACCACGTTAACAAAATAGCACGCACGTGAATTGCACGCTGATACAAATTTGAGCATAGTAGTTGCATTGAACGGCCATTTTCTGGCCTAAATTGATTTTAAAGTAGTATTTCGCATGTAATGTTTTGAGTTGCACGTTTTTTGATTTTATTCACTGAAATATTATTGCACATCAAATTTTATATTAGCTCTGCGTAGATGGTTTATTAATGTTAGCCGCGGCTACATTCCAGAGTCCATCATCAAGCGACCAGTCCGCCACTGACGGCCTGCAGCTAATTCACTTCTTAAGTATGTTTACAATTCAACCATTTTTTTTAATTCGTCGTGTGGAGGTTAACACTATTAATATTAATTTTAGCTTTTTTTTCCAAATTTCGTTTTGCTTATACGTGTTTCATTAATAATTTTATTAATACTCATTATTTCTTTTGTGAAGTTTACTAAATGATTTCCTTTTCTCTTTAGGTGCTCATCAGCTGACGGGGAAAGAAGAAGGCGGAAATAAAGAAAATGGTAGTAGGCATCTAGAGACGTCGTTATTAGTATTAATTCTTTCATTAGCGGCGAGATATTTTATTTCGTAGTCTTTATGGTGTATTATACCAGTGATATTTTTTTTTTACTTCCGTCGATTAAAATCGTTTTATAAACGATTTTTAAAACGTGTATTAAAGTTGACTGACTTTTAATAATTAAGTGTGATGTTAAATAGACAATCTAGTTGTAAGTGTTAAAATTTTATAAACATTGCTCCATTCATTATTGTAATATTTTTGTTCATCTGTTTTGTTGAATTTGCAAGTTACTTAAGAACGTGATGTTGGTCTTTTACAGATATCATTAATTTATAACGATACTTCAGATATTACTTTGTTATCCAACATTAACAAAGATAATGGATAAAATCGCAAACTGTACAGTAGTTTTAAATAAAGATATTGATAAAATTAATCATGATTATATCTTAAACGAAGTGTATGAGCTTCATGTCAATCCATAACAATAGCTTATGTAATAGTCATTTTGGGTCAGGTTTCTGGACCTGTGATACCCATTATATTGTGCTGAACCTATTAATTGTTTAGCGAAGCCACCAATTTGGCTGGATACCGGTACAACCCTTAATGTTCGTGATACTCAACTGTTTTTTGCACGATTGTATTAAATTTACCACAATTGAAATGATTTAATTTCTACTAAATAAACGAAAAGTCAAAAGTGACGTTTGAAATAGAAATGTCAAAATTTTTTGTTCTTATTGTTATGTGTTGTTGTTACGTTAGTAAGTAAAAGACGTCAGTAAGTAAAATCTTACCGACGAGTTCGGCCTCGCAACCAGTAAACATATCCTATTGTCGAAAAAGCTCAATCGTGCAAAAAAATATTTTTGACTATTCAACTCGCCCTCTCCATGTCAACTATCAACCAACTACAATGTAGTATTTTTTATATTTGGACCCATCAGAGAACAATTGTGCGACAATTCCGCTAGCAGAATATTCCCGACAATTTGTTTCCCTTCCGGAAAAATGTCAAATTGACATAAACTTTGACGTTTATTTTGTTCGTCAAAGTAATGCAGACTCCGACTACCATCAAAACCACTATATAACCTGCAACTTGTTCTACATTAAAACTAATTAATTAATTCATGACTTGTCAATTGACCGTAAATTTTGTTCGTTGAATAGTCCTTTAAATACAACTCGTGGACGACGAATTGCATAAATTTTTGTCAAAGTGCTTAATCGTGTTTGTTGCTTCAAAATTGGTCTCGCGCTAACGCACTCTCAATTTATATAGAAGCAATAAACACTCATAAAATTTTCGGCAATTCATCGGCCACTTGAGGTATTGTTTATGAAAATCTGTTTGGTAACGTCATCGTATTTTAAATTATATTGGCTACACTGAACATCAACCTGTCAAATGGCTTTAACATGAGCGGCAGCTATCAGAAAGTGTTGTATGAAATATCTGGTGTGGAACACCACACGACCTTCAAGCTACAAAATGTAAATTAAAAGAAATAAAATAATTTTAATAACCTTTTTTTTAGGATAATTATGTAACCTCTTGTATAATAAGTTAATTACGAAAATATGCAACATTGTAAAAACATAATAATAATCTATGTCAAACAGACTCTTAAAACTTCATGTTTGACAGTAGTTAAATCTAGATGCTTACTTAAAAAATTAAAATAAATGAAATAATTTGAATTATAATTTGTTTATGGCAACTATGCAACCTTTTTATACGTTCCTAACGAAAACAGGCAACATTGTAAAACAAAAAAAAATCTTTCAGAATGACGTTATAACTTCACGTCAGATAGATAATATATGCATGTTAACGTAAAAAAAAAGTTATCAATAATAACCATTTTCATTCATATTTAATTAATTTTTGACTTATCTTTGCGTTATATTCAATAACTTTGTAAAGAAAGGTTATGCAAATTAAATTTTCTTTAAAAAACACGTTACACTTTTTCTTATCGAATTCATCGTTATGCGGATAATGATAAAAATATTACTGAAATTTTACATTAGGAATCTTTTTGCCGCCAAAATACGCGCCATATGAAAAAATTGCATAGAACAATTAATCGATATAATTAAGGTATATATCCAGGTATTTTTGTATCATTGAAATATGCAGCTGTTTTTAGAAATATTTGATAAAAACCAATAACTGCCTTTAATCAACCCTCCTCTCCCCGCTAGATCTCTCACAAAATCTAATCAGCTCTAAATCAAATGAAATCAAACTTAAATACCAAATTTTAAGTACGTAGGTATTTTCGTTCTGAAGTTATCGTGGATACTAACATACATCCATACACACACGCACACCCACACGAACCCACAACCACACCTCCATCTACACCGACACCCACAACCACACCCACATCCACATCACACACACACACAAACAACACAAACAAACACAAACACACAAACACACAAACACAACAAACACACAACACACACAAACACACACAACACACAAACACAAAAAACACAATAAACACACAAACACACAAATACACACACAACACACACACACACACTACACTATATAACACAAAACATATTAAACACACAAACACACAAACACACAAACACACAAACACAAAACACACAAAACACACAAACACATAAACACACAAACACATAAACACACAAACACACAAAACACAAATCACAAACGCACAAACACAAACACACAAACACACAACACACAATCACACAACACACAAATACACAAACACACAAACACCAAACACACAAATCACGCAAACACAAAACACACAAAACACGCAAAACACCAAACACCAAACACAAAACACACAACACACAAATACACAAACACACAAACACACAAACACAACACAAAACACAAACAAACTATAAATACAAAATTTACACATAGTATTTCATACATACTAACATACATCACAACACACACACACACACACACAAACATCTAAACATACAACACACACATACACACACACACACAATAAACAACAAACACACAAACACACAAACACAAAACAAAAAACACAAACATAAAAACACAAACACAAACACAAATACAAAATACACACATACACACAAACTACACAAAACATACAAAACACAAAACACACATACACACAATAATAACACAAACACAATAAAAAATACACAAAAAACACACAAACACAAACACACAAACACAAAACACAAACACAACAAAACACAATACACATAAACACTAAACAACACAAACACAAACACAAACACACAAACACAAACACAAACAAACAAACACAAAACACAAAACACAAACACAAATACACACAAACACACAAACACACAAACACATAACACACAAACACACAAACACACATACACAACACAAACACACAAACACAACACATACAAAACATCACAACACACAAACAAAACATAAACACACAAACACACAAACACAAACACAACAAACACAAAAACAAACAAACACACAAACACAAAACACAAACACAAAAAACAAACACAAACACTACAAAACACTAACATACAAACACAAAACACACATAACACAAACACAAACACACAAACAAAACAAAACACAAAAAACAACACAAATATCAAAAACACACAAACACACAAACACAAAACACATAAACACACA
>JARFJB010002483.1:1205000-1225000 GCA_036346205.1 Vesta saturnalis | reverse complement strand
TGAAAGCCGTACTAAATCAGAAAGGATAAAGTTGACAGCAGTGCCGGATTTAGGTTTACGCCGCCGGGGACAAATTTAAAAATGCCGCCTATATAGGAATAGGTCTATAACAGGATGAATAATTTTTTAAGGTCAACAGCCCTTAGATTGGGTTTAGAAATTTTAATTTTTTTGTAGGTGTTGTAAAATGAATTCCTTTTTAATAAATTTAGTTTATTTGTCTTTGTACAAAGGTAAGATCAAAGGAGTACCGATAGATAAATATGACAGTTTCTTTATATTATAGTAACATTTTTCTTGATTTTCTTCGAGCAAAATCGTTAATGATATTGCCAAAGTTCATATCGTTTAAAAGCTCACTGTTAATATTTAAAATGACTAAAGAATTTAACATGTCTTCTGTTATAGAAGATAGCTTGTAACTCGTTTTAAAGTTGAGAAGGATCTTTCTCCGCTAGCGTTTGTTGTTATATTTGTATAACGTTTCCATTAAACAGTTCGAGTTTTCGTTATAAACTACACCATTTTTCATTACAAAAATAATAAAATATTTAAACTGTTCGCATTCACTGGCCAGTGATACGTCGAAGTCATTTACCAATAATGGGACCGAAAATAAAAAGGAAAATGTCGTGGCTAAATGTTTATAGGCTTTGCCACGACTATTTAGCTCATATACGAAATTGTCGAGCAGGTTATAAATGATTAGGGTGCGCATTTTTACCTCTGACGTAAGAAATTCTTCCGTATCGGCTTCTTCAAAATTTAGGTTCTGTTTCCTTTTTCTGCTTACTCCTTTATAATTCATAACAGATGAAAGAAGCTGTCCATCTTTTTCATAGACGTCGAATTTTACTCTTAATATTCTTCCAATGACGAGTATAAACTTGAGCATGTATCTAAGTTTACTCTGGAGAGACTTGCTAACTTGATTGGACCTTTCATACCAGAAAACCACTAGTGTAGCAAATTCTATGTTGAGAATTTAATAGAAATTAACATTTTGTCTTTGTCGTTATCTGATATTTCCAATAGCGCTTACTTAATTTTCCAGTCGCTATGTTTCAAAGCTTTTAGTGGGCCAAATCGAATTAAGTTTCCACCGATATGTCGAACCAGAGAAAAAACATAAACGTCCTCGACTAAATCGAAAAAAGAAGTAACTTCCGTTCAGTTGCGTGTTGATTCAGCGAGTGGGCTACACATGGCACGTATATTGTTAGGTTATTTTTGATTTTATTTTTGCTTGTAGGCCACCATAAACATCATACATGTTACTGGCATTGTCATAAGACTGCCCTCGACAATAGGATATGTTTAAGTTAAGTCTTTCTAAAGTATTTAACATGGCAGTCTGCATATCTTCAGGCTTACGCCCGACGTTTTCGAGAAACGGAATAAATCGTTTTACTGGCTTACCGGCTTCTGAGCAGTACCTAATAATGAACGTTAATTGGTATGTGTACTATCAGAGATTAAATCGACTGAGATTGAAAAATACTTTCCATGACGAATTTCTCTAGTGATCGCTTTTAAAATAAATTCTGAAATAATAGTAAAAAATTCCCGACAAATTTGATTTGATAGATGTGAAACTGAACCCGAACCTTTCGAAGCGTACTTTTTAATATGTTCTTTTAAAACATTGTCATATTCTGCTAAGACCTCTAATAGTCTTAAATAATACCTACTACTGTAGGTAGCGTACCGCGAAAATTTTATTATTGTAAAAAACGTTTGTCAAATCGCCATTGTTACCGCGATGGAAAAGATAATTACTTGATTTTCAATATCTTTGTAATACGTCGTAATTTGTTAATATTTTCTGAACATTTTATTTTATGGTTTATGTAAGAAATGTAGGAATATATAATTGATATTTGAGTAAAGCTTGAACAGAAAAAGAAAACATATATTAGGGTAGAGAAACAGGCGTTCTGCCGAAACTGGCGTGACGAATTGTTGAAAATTTCTATACGCCCGCTCTTGATGTAAAAATGTCACTAGTTAGTAATTACTAACGGTACACACTGCAATCAAAGACGTCTTTGTTTGGTACTTGGAAATTCGAGACCTAAATGTTGGGTTTGTTACGGACGAATGCATATTTTTAAAATTAAGATGTCGTGCAATAATTAGTATGAATGAAAAGATGGGGGTTGATTTTCGGGGGTAGACAAGGTTAGTGGAAATCAGAGGAGAAGGCAGTTGCTCTTGAAATTTTGATTGAGCCGGACGCTTTGATTTGTTTCAATTAAAAACTCCCATTGTAAACAGTTTGTCTTTGAAATATTTCTTGCGTGTACATTTTCTTTTGAATTAGCCAACACTAATTTGTCTTTTCTTTCGGGTGTTAGTTGTAATTTATTTTTCAAATATTAATCTATAGATAACAGTCACCCTTTTTGAAGCTAAACCGCGTATGTTAACGATTTGTGTCTGTGATCAATTAAAGGAATTATTATTCAAGTGTAAGTAGGTGTTTTTATATAAATTAAGACTGACAGCGAATGATTCTATAAGCCTATATAACCCATTAAAAATTGAGCATTCGGACACCTCACTCTTGTATTTGTGTCAATTAGCATTGTTGTTTATATTTATATTTGTCCAGAGGTGGGGTGGCGAACGGGTACATGATGCGGCTTGGTTGTTAATTGTAAAGGGCAATTGCCAAGTGGATACACACTCCCGGGTCCAGATAACCATTAAACACCTCGAATTTTATTTTTATTGTTTTCATTGTTGTATAGATGAATGTGTAACATGAGAAAGGGGCGCTGTATTTTTATAACGCACTCAAACGTATATACCGGTTACGATATTATGATCTATTTATAGGTTACCTTTGTAAAACTTTGTTTTAATGAGTTTTGCTTTGTGTCAGTTTGTTAAGTAGATTGTAATTTTTCGTATGTATTTTGTGCTTTAGTAGTCACTAGACAATTGTGTATGTGTAAATTCCTTGTGTATTTTCTTTTGTCTTTGCCTTTACCTTATTGTCACCTGTGCAATTTTACTGTTGTAGTATTTGATATGTACCGCAATTTGTCTTATTGTTTTATGTGCATATTTACTTAAAGACCGGCAGAATTGGTTGTAAAAGGCCATATGTTTGGTATTACGATTTTTATTCTGATAATTTATAACACGATTGTGGGTGTGACTACACGGTTTTTTATTTATTGTGTTTATGTGTAACTAAACTACTTTTTATTAGGTTTTTGTTACGAACGAATAAATTTTTCAATAATCCTAAAGATATTGGTCGTTGATTGAAATTAATTGTAGCATACCTAAAGATACGTTTACCGAAATTATCAAATTTATCTTTGATACTACTTATTTCAGCTTCAATAATGAATTTTATTCTCAAATATTTGGTTCGCCTATGGACTCAAGTCTTAGCCCGATTTTAACTGACATTATTATGAATGATTTACTTCAGGTTTGTTGTAATAATTTACAATTTCAGCTACCATTCATTTTTCAATACGTAGATGATATCATTTGTGCTATACCAGAAGGTAGTGAATTTGACATTCTCAATGTTTTTAATAATTATGATCAGTATATTAATTTTACAATTGAAAGAGAGATTGACAATTCAGTCCCTTTTTTAGACACTAAGGTTATCAGAAATGAGTCTAATCATATTATACTTGATTGGTACCAAAAACCCACCAATTCTGGTAGATACTTAAATTATAATTCCAGTCATCCTCATAAAGTGAACTTAGTGTTAGCACTAAAAAATAGAATAAATAATATTTGTCATGAATCCTTAAAAGAAAAAAATTACAAGAAATTGATCCAGTTACTAATCAACAATAATTATCCAAAAAGTTTTTTGAAGAGGTTAATTTACAACCATCCACAAACCAATTTGAACAAGAACAATAGTGAAAATAGTAATGAAATAATAATTAAAAACGAATGGAAGGTTTAACTCATTTAATAGAAAAATTTGAAAAACCATAAAGAAATTTAAATAGAAAGTGTACAAACTTTTAGTGTTACTAAAGACAAAACAAATAAATACAATAGAGAGAGTGATGTAGTGTATTCCATTGTTCTCAAGGAAGAGAGATAATGTGGACAAACTACAAAAGACTAAGGAACAGAAAAACAAAGGACTAAGAAAAAGAGGAAATAGAAAGGTACATGGAAACATGAATTTCGAAGAAACCAAAGATTAACATGGAAAAAAGGAGAAGTCAGAGTGTTACATCAATACATCAAACAGAACAGTGAAGAAACAGAACGTGGAAAACTGAGGAACCTGTATACCTACATATTGTCAGCATTTAAATAGATATATAGATTGTAGTTTTGCGAGAAAAAATTGAAGTTATAACATAAAATAAGTTTCACTGTGTATATAAAAAATTTAGGAAATTTTAAATTTGGATAGAGTAAGGTTCAACGTTAGTCATAAAAGAGAGAAGAACAGGTTGTCCCATGTGATTAGATCGTAATGTTATTATTACGAATCAATAATGATGTGAGATGTAGTAACTAGTTGTTTAGTGATTACGAAGGTAAGGGCTGATTGAGAACGTACAAATATTAATTGTTATCATTAATTAGTATTCCTGATGAAGCTACCAAAAGGAAGATATCGATATAGAATATAATAAGGATTACTCTAAGATTGGTTAATATATATATATATAGGGATATAGATATATGATATATATATAGAGATAGAGAGAGAGAGAGAGAGAGAGGGAGAGAGAGAGAGAGAGAGAGAGAGATCTACACAAAGTTGGGACTGGAAAAATTAGAGAAAAGAATTAATTTACAATTATGTACCGAGGTGAGTCATTAAGGAAGGAGACGATATGAGAAACCGATTATGTTACTTCAAAAAAATTCTTCAGTAAATGTGGCCAAGAGAAAATGCTGGAAATAATTTTAAAGTTTGTAAATATACCGCTAGGTGGCGTAACTGCGTAGTAAATTAAAAATGTCTAATAAGTAACAGAAACTTAAGGAAAAGGTATATTGGAAATATCGTAGTTGTATTTTTGGGGCAATTTTACCCATTTTTGTATAAGAAGTTTTCTCTAACTTCACAGGTTTTCCGTAGGGGAGCTGCAAAGTTGTCAGACAAACACGTAATTATCTTCGGAACCAGTCATCGAATCTTAAAAGTAATATTTCGTTGGAAAGGTCTTTTCTTGCGCTATTCGTTGATGTATTAAAAGTTAAGTTTGATTAACGAACAAACCGCTAGAGGACGCTTTCCAAATATTGCAGAAATTTTAGCGATTTTCTCAAAATATTAAATAGAATGGTATGTTTTTATATTTAAGTCAGAAAAGCATAAAATTTGCAACTAAATTCGCTATCTCTGTTGGTTTCAATTTTATACCTACTTTAAGTTCAGATCCATGGTAATGATTTTGTAATGCCACGATCATCCAATAGCACTACCAAACCAACAATGCATAATGACGATTTATCCATAGTAACATTAATTTTATCAATGTCAGTGTCAAGGAAATATTATCCTGAGATTTCACAAAATTACCTCCGGTTTTGCGGTATGCGGGTGTATTGTGATACGAGTTTCTTTGACTTATTGCCACATTCTTTTTGCCAACAATGCCCTCTAACCAGAAAGCATATGATATGCTTGCAGTATATTTTGAGTGCATGCAGAATTCTACTGTTGCTGCACGATTGTATGCGGCTTGTTTTCCAGACAGACGAAATTACGAAAAGAGACTTTTTACTCGATTATCACAACGATTGAGAGCTACAGGAACAATTCATCCCCCAGTTGCTCACAGAGCACGCAGATCCCGAACGGAAGAAAATGTTATAAACGTTCTAGCATATATCGAAATTAATCCACATAGTAGCTCAAGAGCAATAGCTCATGACATGGGACTAACACAAACTACTGTTCAGCGTATTGTGAAAAAACATAAGTAAGTTTTAAATAAAAGTTAGCTATTTAAAAGTAGTAAATTTATAGCTTCAATTTTAACCTAGATTACACCCGTACCATGTAGTCCTTCATCAATCACTGACTGCAGCTGATTAGGAGCAACGTTTAGACTACTGCTATTGGTTATCGAATATGCTCATAGATAATCAACATCTGTTATCGCAAATATTGTGGACTGACGGGCTACATTCCGCAGTGATGGTGGAGTAAATCGTCATAACATGCATTATTGGTCCAGAACCAATCCTCGTTGGATGCAAGAAATTCAACATCAGGGCTGGTGGAGCTTCAATATTTGGTTCGGTATTTTAGGAGGTCGAATTATTGGTCCTCACATTTTTGACGCACCACTTAATGGTGAAACGTACCTTAATTTCTTGCGGAACGATTTGCCGTTACTTTTAGAAGATTTGCCGTTGCTTACTAGGCAGCGGATGTTTTTTTCGGTTTTGTTCGGCACATTTTTCAGTACACGTGCGACAATTTTTGAGTAACACTTTCCCTGATACGTGGATAGGAAGAGGGAGCTTTTTTCCATGGTCAGCTAGGTACCTACATTTCCTTATTCATTCTTAACTTTAACAGCTTAATAACAATTACCATTGTTACCTTCTAAGTCCCCCGATCTAACTTGTTTAGATTTTTATTTTTGGGGAAGGATAAAGCACCTTGTTTTTACAACCAGGCCAACTACGCCTGAAAATATGGTTATTAGGATAAGAAATTCCATTCGCACCCTCTCCACAGCGGAGATAGAAACCGGTGTTTTGTCAACGCAGCAACGGTTGCAGCTGTGTATTGATAATGACGGCAGACAGTTTGAGCATTTACGTCGCCACTGGGTAATGGCGTACTACTCATCTCTAGTTAATTTTCGATGGTCCATCCGGTGTAATTATTAACCAACGGTAATAAACTAACCCCAGAAACTCGATGATAATAACTGTCAGTATTATCGAATTTCTGGGGTTAACTCTCGGGGCAGGGTTAACCCGTGTTTATAAAAGCTGGCCTAAGTAATAAACTATTATGTCAAAAACTTTGCGTTTTATTGTTTTTGGATCTAAATTTAAAGTAGGTATAAAATTGAAACCAACAGAGATATCGACTTGAAATTTTCAGGGTATAGGCGAAATTTTATACTCTTTCTGACTAAAATATAAAAAACATACCATTCTATTTAATATTTTGAAGAAAATCGCTAAAATTTCAGCAATATTTGGAAAGCGTCCTCTAGCGGTTTGTTCGTTAATCAAACTTAACTTTTTAATACATCAACGAATAGCGCAAGAAAAGACCTTTCCAACGAAATATTAGTTTTAAGATTCGATGACTGGTTCCGAAGATAATTACGTGTTTGTCTGACAACTTTCGCAGCTCCCCCTACGGAAAACCTGTGAAGTTAGAAAAACTTCTTATACAAAAAATGGGTAAAATTGTCCCAAAAATACAACTACGATATTTCCAATATACCTTTTCCTTAAATTTCTGTTACTTATTAGACATTTTTTAATTTACTACAGCAGTTACGCCACCTAGCGGTCTATTTACAAACATTAAAATTATTTCAAGAATTTTCTCTTGGCCACATTTACTGAAGAATTTTTTTTTTTGAAGTCGTAACATAAGCGGTTTCTGGGATATAGCGGTCCTTCCTTAATGACTCACCCGATACATAAAATTCTATAATTGGTTGCCAGAAAGAATCAGAAGAGTTTATAGATTTACTAAATTTATATGTATCTGCAAAAATGTTCTAATAAAAATTGAACTATATTCGATGGACGAATTGAGAAATTACAATTAATGCAATTTAATATATTTGTGGTATTTCTTCTTGTTCATTTAAGATCTTGTTTGTAAAAAATGAAACAGCAACATATTCTAGTATTCCCACACTAATAATTATTTCGGCATAAAGTTTGTCCGCAGAGCTCTGTATAGTGTTGGGCGATACATATCGATACTTTAGAGTATCGATATTTTTACTTTCGATACTCGATATTTTGTATCGATACTTACCCTTTTGATATTAGCACTGGATCGATCCGATATATTTGGTATCGAAAAACTTGAATCGAATCAGCATTGACTGCTACAGCCACCTCATGCCTATTAATTGATATTCTTGACAGAATTTATTATTCTACATTACGATTACAGTACAAATGCCTTTACTGTAGCGCATATGTACTAACTATTGAAATTTTTGTTACATTCTCCTTTAAAAAGATAGATGGCTATTTAATACGACCTCATACATTTTAAATTCCATGAAGTCCAATGCTGCTTACACTGCGTTTTGCGATCATTGTATATTGCATAAAAATAGAATATGCAATTATGCATGTATTTAATTTTGAATACAAATGTGTGCGTGTCTACTGTCTAGTCAGTAGTCAGTATTCACTACTGTTATCATATTGTGTTTATATTGCAAAAGATTAGCGAAACTAGTGAAACTATTATGCCGCGTACAAAAACAAAAAGTAATATATGGAAATTTTTCATAAAACACACCTTCTGAGGTAAATGTAAATTGTGTAATGTAGACGTAAAAACGTCTGGTAATACTACTAATCTGAACAAACACATTACACGTGGGCATTCATGTATTTCTCTGGATCTAGATAAACCACATACTGAATCGCATTATCAGACAGTATGTATACTTTTTTTAACTTTCAGTATTTTGGATAATAATTATTTGTTCTGTAAAATTCCGTATAGGTAGCAGAAATTATCACATCATCTGTAGGTGTAGGCTCATCACAGGCACTGCAACCCAGAGACCCTGAATGGCCTGAATTCTCTGCTGAAACTGACAATGATGAACCGAATCCAACTACCGATATGTCCGTTTCAGTGGAATGTCAGTCACCAAATGTCCCACAGCCACCGCCGTCTCCTACTATTTCTGTAAGGTCTGAATCTGAATTATCCCAGGTTAGCTCCCGTCAATCTACGATTACAGAAACATTTTCACGTATAAAATCATTTAAGGGTAAACTTATTTTCATTCATAAAATTTAGTACGATATGCGGTTTCAGGGGAGGAAAGCAGCAGAAATTACCAATGCAATCGTTTTATGATTGCCAAGGATAATTTACCTTTAATCAAACGGAACATGAGGGCTTCAAGTATTTGATGAAAGTAGTGCTCCGCTGTATTCACCTCCAGTTCACAAAACAGTTGGCAACATTATTGACGAAAAATATCAGGTTTTGAGCAGCATATTCAAAAACATTTTATCAAATGTGCAATACATTACACTAACAATGGATATTTGGACGGAGACAATGCAAACCGTTAGTTTCTTGGGGGTTACAACTCACTACTTTTTTAATAACAATCTTAATACTGTGACAATTTGTACAGAGGAGTTAGGCGAAAGACATACTTCTGAGTATTTATCTCAATGTATTTTAAAAATTTGTACAGACTGGAATATACCTCATGATAAAATTACTGTAGTGGTTACTGATAATGGAAAAAATATTGTCAAAGCAATTCAGCATACATTTGGGAAAAATAAACACCTACCATGTTTTGCGCACACTTTAGATTTAGTTGCTTCAAGTATAATTAAAGAGGCAGAACATGTTCAACAAATTGTTGCAAAAGTAAGAACCATTGTGCAATACTTTAAACAAAGTGTTAATTTAGCAGACGAGTTGAGGCAAGAGCAAGTGGTATCTGATTCAGGAAACATTTATAGACATCCAATCTGCACCCACTAGATGGAATTCTAAATTTTATATGCTACAGAGATCTGTAAAGTTGTCAGGAGTTATTGCACTTATTTTGATCAGACATCCGAATTCACCAGCAATGGCTGATGCTGCTGAACTGCAAATTATTAAAGAAGTTCTTGATATTTTGGGTCCTCTAGAAGCGGTGTCAAAAGAAATTTCAGGAGATCATTATTTAACTTGCAGCAAAATTATTCCAATCGTTAACTGCCTTCGACTTAAATTGCAAGCTTTGTCACCTTCCTCAGAACAAGCCAATGTACTAAAAGAACTTGCTCTGAATGGCATAGAAAAAAGATTTGGTGCGGTAGAGCAGGTACATTTACTAGCTTTTGCAACACTTCTTGACCCAAGATTCAAGAAGGTCCATTTTAATAATGCCATGGCTTGCTCAAATGCAATACATGCAATTGACAAGGAATGTAAACTAAAAATTAATAGTGAAAATGAACAGGCATCTACTTCCGAATCACATTCTCTTTGGCACTACCTTCTACGAGTGATCTTTGGTCGTTTCATGAAATATTGGCTCAGCAGTCGGAGCAAGAGAAAGGTCAGTAGCAAGTGATACAGAAGTTTACTGCGATTTAAAGAATTATTTAAATTTGCCATTAGCTCCTCTTACAACAGATTCAATGGTGTACTGGAATAGCAACTTTTATGGCAGAGGCAGTACAATTCTGAATGATATAGCGTTAAAGTATTTATCTGTTGTGGGGAGTTCTGTGCCTTGTGAAAGACTATTTTTGCCGGAAACATTATGACGCCAAAAAGAAATAATTTAACCGGAAAGAGACTTTCTGAACTTTTATTTCTCGATCGTTGAATTAAAAGACATATGTAGGTACAATTTATTTTTAATTTATTTCTAAACCCTGTATTTTTTATATACATATATGTATTGTATATATTATCTTTATTTTATATATTTTTTATAATATACATATTATGAAAGATTAGTTGTAATGTAACTGTAACTTGTAAGTATAGCACTTCATGCTATATTTTTTCCAATAAGCCAAATAGTTAAATAGTTTTTTTTTTAATATGAAGACTGACCATAAAAAATTATCGATACTATGTATCGATACTTCAAAGATCGATACCCTGAAAGCGATACGATACATGAATCGATATCTTTTAGTTCGATACGGATCGATAGTAGTAGTAGTAGTATCGCCCAACACTAGCTCTGTATAAACCTTATTTATTTTTAGTAGTCCAATGCTAGAACTTATTAAAAAATTGTTACGCTCGAGACTAATCTACTAAGCTATTCAAGTCGTATAAATTAGTCCTTGGCAAACTGTAATGCTAGAAAATTTTACTTTTTGGCCAAACTGCCAATGTGCAATTTTTGTTCAATACATAAGATTCAAGTATCGTTTTTGAATAAAAATCAGGAATTCCGTTCTAACTCCCTTCATAAAGTATAAATGCCTTTATCCGAATGTAAAGGCAACTAACATCACAAATTTGTATACCTTGTTGTGTATAAATACCGAGTACTATATATATTTTTGATACAATTGGCCAATGACCAGTTTTATTGTTGTCGTCAGCTATTAAGCTATTAAATACTTTATGTTCTAAATTCTACTAGTTATCTGGAGCAAGAATTTATTCTTGCACTACCCATTGCTGGGGATAAACCTTTATCTAAGTGTATTAATTTAGATAACATGAGTTTATTATCACTTGTTCTAAATGTCAAATATTTGCTTTAATATACAATCTACGTTAATATGACGTGAAATTCAAGAGATAAAGGGGGTTTTACTAGAAGATATAGTTGAAATACAGTTTTTAAAAAAAATTTTTACTGCGTACAGGATTTGATTTGTTTGACTATGCCATTTCGTGTTAGAAATAACGTAAAAAGAGAATATGTTACATACATTCCGCTGCGAAAACGTGTTCCCGTATCGTCACTTTTACGTTTGCAACAAATGCACAATGTATAGTGTTGTATGTTACTTTTAGGCTTTTTACTTTTTAAGTAAAAGTGGGTGGGTATGTGGGTGAATGGGTGAGTGGGTGGGTGACTGAGTGGGTGAGGGAGGGAGTGAGTGAGCGAGCGAGCGAGCAAGCGTGTGAGTGAATGAGAGCGAACGAGTGAGTGAGTGAGTGAATGAGCGAGAGAAAAATTACGACCTTAAATGATACAACCTATTTGATTTCAACCGAAAGGCATGCCGGCAAAACTTATCAACATCCATGACTTAAGACGCTAAACCCAGTTTCTAAATGTACTTCTTTAACCCTTTCGATCCCGTAGGAACATACAGGTTCCAGAAAATGCTAAAAAATTACTACAGCGGACAAATTCCATTTAAATCGCGCGCGACTGGGACATTTTAGTGTTTTCTGGATTAGCAGCGGTATGAGCCGGAATTATAACGTAGCAATTGTGATTTTTAGCAGGTGTGCTGATCATATTGTTCATCAGTAGGCAAGTTAAGTTTTATTTTACATGGTTTTTCGTGTTATTGTATACCGAGCAAATACTAAACCATCATCCAAGTGGAACAATGTTAGATGCGGTTATTAATACTTCGTAATATACATGAAATAGTAATAATTGGGTTCAGGTTAGCCTTTTGAGCAAATACGTCCCAATAGTACTATATAGTGGACACATATGTCCCGGTAGGTGTTTACTGAATTCGAATATATGTATTTGCAGTATAGACAACAGACCCCCGATGACTAAGGAGCTCGAATAGTTTGCGTAAAACCTTGATGAACTTGAATCTGAAGTAGAGTCCATATATGAGTCATTTGAGAGCGCGCACAACACCGAGGATAAGGATTATGAGTCATCTTTTCCCTCCGATACCGATGAAGTGCATTCAAGCTCCGACCCAGAAAATTCGTCCACAACTGGCACTGAAACTGTTACGTACCCTGATACTACTGTTCAACTTTATGATGACTCATGCAATGGTCAAAACGGTAACATGATATGGTCTCAAGTAGATGTAAGTAATTTTGTTCCCAGAAAATCTATTCGCGGTGAATGTCCTTCTATTATCCTGGCCAAGCTCAATCGAGAATGCTGTAAATTATATTGCCTTTTCAGCTGACTTCCCAGAAGTGTGTTTTTGTTCATTTCAGACTGCGCGAATCAAAGGTTGGATATACTAGTGAGTACACGTAGTAAAAAGAAAAAAGGAATCGAAAGGGCTTTCGCAAAAAGAATTATGCTTGTTACTAGAGTTTCTCTTGTGATGCATTATAATAGGATTCTATTTTTTGGTATGTGTTTGTCAACAAATAAATCTATAATAAATAATAAATAAATAAATGATAGCATTTATTTTGCGAACGTGTTGGTGCACTTACACTCTTCGGATTGAATAACATAGATACAAGAGTTCATGTAAAGTTGAGTAGAAAAAACACACATGGTATAAATATAACATATACAAACACAGTAAGATCAACCTACTATATAAACCTACATTTCGCAACATATTCATCAAAAGAATAAAATGTGTTAAAAATTAGAAGGTCTTTAACTTTAGTTTTAAATTTGAAAAGCGGTAAATATCTAATGTGACTAGGAAGTCGATTATATAAAGAGTGCGATTGATAAACAGGTCCGTTTTGACTTTTAGTTAATCTGCACAATGCTAAACTAACATTTTCCTTCTGTCTAGTATCGTGGTCATGCACATCATATTGATGTTTAGCTTGCGCAATATGTTTTTTGGCTAAACAAAGAGATTCTAAAACAGACAAGGAAACGTTAAAATTTTTAATTCAATAAAGGCCATTCGACAATCCTCCCTGAACTGCAGATTAGCAAGAATTCTAACAGTTTTACGTTGAAGACGGAAAATCCATTGCCAAGAAGCGCTGTGTCCACAAGTTAAAATTGCATAAGACAGAGTACTTTGAATTAAAGCAAAATAAGCTATACCTAGAACTTTTGTCGACATGTTGTTTTGCAGTCTTTTTAATAAGAAAATTGATTTGTTAATCTGTTTCGAAAGATTTCCACAGTGTGATTCAAAATTGAGCTTATTATCAATAAAGCATCCCAAAAGTGACATAACAGTACTAAAGCCTATATTAGTATTTATTTTCGATAGGGATAACGGCAGAAATGATGTCTTGGCCTCCTTCAATTTCAATTTATTGTTAATGCACCACTCGTTCACATGATTGACACACTCACGAGCATTGTGAAAGGGATATTGATATCAGAGCTGGTTGCAATCAGATTTGCATCATCGGCATAACAAATGCAGTATATTTGTGAAGAAATCGACTGGGGTAAGTCGTTGATATAAATTGAAAATAGAATTGGGTCAAGAATACAACCCTGGGGTACCCCATACTGTATTGGAACAATATCAGATAAAACGTTATTCCAAATTACACGCTGTTGTCTTTCCTTGAAGTATGAAGCTACTAACGCCACGCTCTTATTCCCAAAGTTATACACTAATTTTAGTTTACGAATAAGTGTTTCATGTAAGATGCTTTTGAAAGGTCAACAAAGGCAGCAACCATGTGTTGCCTCCTCTCAAAACATTTTAACGCATCATTGACAAACATTATAGTAGCATTCGATGTGCATCTTCCCTTACGAAAACCATACTGTTGATGATAGAAAAGATTATTAGTTTCAAAGAAATTAACTAATTGGTGATAGATAATTTTCTCAACTATTTTACTAAACACAGGTTATAAAGAAATAGGTCCATAACTACGTAGTTCATTTTTGGGATTCCCTTTTTTGAAGTAAGGCAAGGCTAAAGCTGGTTTAAGAGAATCGGGAAAAACTCCTAAATCAATAATAATATTGATTAAGGAAGTTAGCGGTTGTAAGTATTCTTCTCTGGAGCAGGTCTCTTTTAGTAATTATCTTACTAATTACCACTACTATACTGGAAAAATGAAAATAAATTTTGTATTCTGGTTCAGCGCCTGGTATTTGGGCAGCCCACCGTACACCAACGTGAGCCTGGCGTCGTCGACGCTGTAGGCGATAAATCCTATGATTTATAATGGTGCCGGACAGGGGTCTCTGTGTTCGTTGTCGGTTTGGAAATTTTCTGTAAATCAAACGCGTTATTATCACAGTGTTCAAAACAATATTAAAATAATTGTGGTTTTTGTTTCTTTGTAAACAAATTATAATGTGTTCAGGTGAAAATAATACAAGGGTGTGTGTACAATTCCAAGGAGGATTACTGTGTTTTAGACAGGTAAGTTGATTCTGGTTATTGTATTTTACATTTAAGGCAATGTTTGTTAAATTCGAGGTTAAAGCGTAATTCAAATTTCTATCAGGGACTGGCTCTTTATATTACTGATATTTTATTCAATAACGTTTTGTAATACGGAGCAGGTTACAGAAAAGCAGGCCCTACACGGGGTTTTGGTATTTACACGATTTGTGTTAATACAAGAGTCGGTTTATACCACGGGGTAATTGTTCTGTTTAATTTGTGGTGGTTTGTACACACAGACTAAGGAAAAGACTAACTATAATTAATACATACAATCAAAATATCTACAAGGGGTTATTCAACGTTTGGAATTCGTAATTTACGGTTTGTAATGGTTCATATGATACCGGTATATTTTCAACATGTGTTGTTGAAAATTCGATAAGAGTTCGTTCAAACTATTTAAATGAAACGTTGAGCTTCGTTTATTTTGTATAAAGAGGATGATTCTTTACACTGCAATTGAATATGATTTCTTAATTGCGGAAATGGAAATGGAGTTTCTCTAAGAAATATTACCTTAGGGTTTTATAATTAAAGCGTAATTTGATTGATTTCTTATTATAAAATTTGCAATTCTTTTACTTTGAAGTAAAACGTAAAATTTACTTTTAGTTGTATAAATGTAATATTTTACACAATTAAGGTTTGGTTTTCGGTAACAATTTGGATTTGATATTCAGGTGTATTTTGGTGATATACAGGGGGAGTAAATTATAAGTGTTGACAGCCAAGCAGGGAGCTCGAGCTAAATCAATAAATTCTAGAGATTCTATTTATTCAAAGTTGTAACGGACGCTCTGAATATGTAGAATTATATACAGGAGGTTCAGGATATATTGGGTGTTCGTTTATACTTTCGTTAATAGCCAAGCCAATGGGCTCAATAGTCTAAATTAACGAATCTTAGGGATCATATTTATTCAAAGTTCTAACGGACACTGTGAATATATAGAACTTTATACAGGGGGTTCAGGATGGAATTTGTAAATTGCCGTTTCTGAGGTTATAGCGCGTGAGTGGGAAACCAGACGTTGCTTAAAGCCTCATTTACTACAAGAAACCCTATAATAATCCCGGTGATCGCCGGTGTTAACCAGTCAATCTACCTAAGATCAGTATAATACGCAAAACCTCTTTGACGTCAATTACTTTCTTAAGGATGGTTTGTTAATAGGAATTTCTAGGTATTACAACTATTTTATTTACATTATTTACATTTATTTAGAACTGAATAAAATGAATTATTATTAAAACATTATCTTAATAATTTTTATTAAAATAATAATTAATTTATCTTACCCAAATTCTGGCACGTTACAGGTTTTACAAAAATGTTAATATTGCGCTTAATTAAAGTAGCGCTAGCCGGTAAACATCTTTCGAATTACTGTTTTTAAATTAAAATTACATCGCGTACTCTATTTGTGAAATAGTGTGAAATTCAAAAGCCGTGGGTATAGAAAAATTAAAAGTGCAATGACTGATAGGATCAGTATTCGTACTAGGGAGAGTAGACATTATGACAGCTGTAACATTGACAAAATAAGTATTAAACTGGTTAGCCGATAAGTCGCAATGGGGTTCGATATGCAAATTTCTACGCGAATTTATTATCAACCACATCGCGCTGATCGAATTTCCTGCATTATTGATAAATCTATCATTAGCTTCAATTTTAGCTAGTTTAATCTCTTAAGCATAATTAGAACGAAGAGATTTCCTGATTTTATATAGATTGTCTGTACGGTAAATTACATACAACTCGCAGGTTAATTGTAGATTATTACTTAATTTTCGCAATTTATTAGTAAACCATTTACTATCCGAGGAACTACATTTCTTTGTCCGTTTGACATTAGGTAAGCAATACAAGTAACAATTTGAGACAAAATCTAGAAAATTTGAGAAGCATTCCCATTATTATTATATTATTATATTCAATACGAAATGAAGCAATATAAAACTCCATATTCCGAGACATATGCCACTTAATTTTATCAAAAATATATTTCAACGAGCCGCAGAAACCAGTGAACTTCTCCAAAAGGTATTATATAGACGAAGTAGTTTCCTGTTTCAAGAAAACGTTTCCAGGCAACACTATGTTTACGATATGAATGTATATTCTGTCAAAAGGAATGCTAAACAGGATGATGCTTGATGAGCGTGTCGTTAGGAAATTAGCTTCTACTATCACTGCGAAATAGACAACTCTCTGTTTTGACCGATTTTCCACATCTGCCTTTTAGATAGTACTGATTATCCGTCAGTAGGCACTTGTAAGAAAGGTCGCAAAAAGGCCCCCAATTTTGGAGGAAAATTAAATAGAGGGGAACCTTAAATCAACTCTGGCTGTTGGGTGGCGGGATACAAAAATTTTATCGTTTTAGCGAACTGTCATGGGCCAGTTATGGAGAAAGAACAGAGAATGATGAAAGCCGGATCAGTGGCAGAACTTGACTGTCCACAGGAAGCTAAATTTTACAATAAAAAAATGGGCGGTGTAGATTTGGCCGACTAAATCACTTCTCTTTACGACAAAAACAGAAAGTCCCAAAAGTGGTATCGAAGATTTTATTACAAATTGGTTATGCTAGCAGTCTGTGATTCATACATTGTATTTAAGGAAGTGACTCACAAAAAAAGTTGCGTTCATACAATATCTAGCTCTACTAGTAGAAACTTAGATAGTCAAAGTCTGAAAAGGGACTCCGAGTAAACGTACAATAAAAGTTGAACGACATTCTAAATGTTCGCAGGAAGCATCCAATGTTGGTGATCACTTACCTGTATAATTTGAGAAGAGAAGAATATGCTATAAGTGTTCACAAAAAAGAAGTTAGAGTAGAAATTTTCCTATTTAATTCGGAATTTCCGAGTTTATGTCGGAATTTTATTAAACACAAACCTACCAGGTTATAAGTTTTGACATTTACAAATTACCCTAAACGTGACCATAAACGACCAGTCACTTAGGTTGGCCATTGAGCAATTTTTAAATTTGATGGTCATTTGTCAACAGTAGTTTTTCACATTATGTTCTTGTATGTGAATTTAGTTTATTCATAAATATAATCAGCTCGAAGCCAAATGAACACAAGCTTAGATACGACACTCAAGGTACGTAGGAATTTTCGTTCTGGAGTTCGGAGATACTTACTTCAGACAGACACACAGATGTATACAAACGTACACCATAAAAGCACGAGCGGATATATATATATATATATATATATATATATATATATATATATATATATATATATATATATATATATAATTACATAATAAAACTACCTACATGCAAAAGAAACTGAAGTTTTGATTGCATGTTACACATGTCCTTCAACACGTTAATTCTATTCTAAAAAAATTACAATAAGTTCTTCGAGAATTTTCACATTTTGTCTAATACATATTACCTTCCAACCTACATATACATGTGTAGGAATAGAAGGTTATGGAATCGACTTTTTTCACTATCGCTAAATCGACTTACTGGCTCATTTTACAACTTTTGGCCATGTGTGTTTGTGTTTGTGTTTGTGTTTGTGTTTGTGTTTGTGTTTGCGTTTGCGTTTGCGTTTGCGTTTGCGTTTGCGTTTGCGTTTGCGTTTGCGTTTGCGTTTGCGTTTGCGTTTGCGTTTGCGTTTGCGTTTGCGTTTGCGTTTGCGTTTGGGTTTGGGTTTGTGTTTGTGTTTGTGTTTGTGTTTGTGTTTGTGTTTGTGTTTGTGTTTGTGTTTGTGTTTGTGTTTGTGTTTGTGTTTGTGTTTGTGTTTGTGTTTGTGTTTGTGTTTGTGTTTGTGTTTGTTTGTGTTTGTGTTTGTGTTTGTGTTTGTGTTTGTGTTTGTGTTGTGTTTGTGTTTGTGTTTGTGTTTGTGTTTGTGTTTGTGTTTGTGTTTGTGTTTGTGATTGATTTGTGTTTGTGTGTGTGTGTGTGTGTGTGTGTGTGTGTGTGTGTGTGTGTGTGTGTGTGTGTGTGTGTGGGTGGATGCGTGTTGTGTGTGTGCGCGCGTGTGTGTGTATGCGTGTGTGTATTTTCGTGTGTTTGTGTGCGTGTGTATCCGTGCGTCCGTGTGTCCGTGTGTCTGCGTCAGTGTGCCTGTGTGTCCGTGCGTCCGTGTATCCGTGTGTCTGCGTCAGTGTGCCTGTGTGTCTGTGTCAGTGTGCCTGTGTACCTGTGTGTCTGTATGTCTGTGTGTCTGTGTGTCTGTGTGTCTGTGTGTCTGTGTGTCTGTGTGTCTGTGTGTCTGTGTGTCTGTGTTCTGTGTGTCTGTGTGTCTGTTGTCTGTGTGCCTGTGTCTGTGTATCTGTGTGTTCGTGTCTGTGAGTCTGTGTGTCTGTATGTCTGTGTGTCTGTATGTCTGTGTGTCTGTGCATCTGTCTGTCTATGTGTCTGTGCCTGTGTGTCTGTGTGTCTGTTTGTCTGTGTGACTGTGTCTCTGTGTGTCTGTGTGTATGTTGTCTGTGTGCCTGTGTCTGTGTATCTGTGTGTTCGGTGTCTGTAGTCTGTGTGTCTGTATGTCTGTGTGTCTGTGCATCTGTCTGTCTATGTGTCTGTGCCTATGTGTCTGTGTGTCTGTTTGTCTGTGTGAATGTGTGTCTGTGTCTCTGTGTGTCTGTGTATCTGTGTGTCTGTGTGTCTGTCTGTCTGTGTCTCTGTGTGCCTGTGTGTCTGTGTGTCTGTGTCTGTGTGCTGTGTGTTTGTGTGTCTGTGTGTCTGTGTGTCTGTGTCTGTGTGTCTGTGTGTCTGTGTTTCTGTGTGTCTGTGTGTGTGTGTCTGTGTGTCTGTTTCTGTGTGCCTGTGTCTGTGTATCTGTGTGTCGGTGTCTGTGAGTCTGTGTGTCTGTATGTCTGTGTGTGTCTGTATGTCTGTGTGTCTGTGCATCTGTCTATGTGTCTGTGCCTGTGTGTCTGTGTGTCTGTTTGTCTGTGTGACTGTGTCTCTGTGTGTCTGTGTGTATGTTGTCTGTGTGCCTGTGTCTGTGTATCTGTGTGTCTGTGTGTCTGTGAGTCCGTGTGTCTGTATGTTGTCTGTGTGT
>JARFJB010002483.1:1195000-1200000 GCA_036346205.1 Vesta saturnalis | reverse complement strand
GTCTGTGTGTCTGTGTGTCTGTGTGTCTGTGTGTCTGTGTGTCTTTGTCTGTGTTTGTGTCTGTGTGTCTGTGTCTGTGTGTCTGTGTGTGTGTCTGTGTTCTGTGTTCGTGTTTGTGTCTTTGTTGTTGTGTGTGTTTGTTGTCTGTTGTGTCTGTGTGTGTCTGTGTGTCGTGTCTGTGGCTGTGTGTCTGTGTTCTGTGTGTCTGTGTTTGTGTCTGTGTGCTGTGTCTGTGTCTGTGTTTGTGTGTCTTGGTCTGTGTGTCTTTGTCTGTGTTTGTGTCTGTGTCTGTGTGTCCTGTGTGTCTGTGTGTCTGTTTGTCTGTGTCTGTGTGTCTGTGTCTGTGTTCTGTGTGTCTGTGTTCTGTGTGTTTGTTGTCTGTGTGTCTGTTGTGTCTGTGTGTCTGTGTGTCTGTGTGTCTGTGTGTCTGTGTGTCTGTTGTCTGTGTCTGTGTGTCTGTGTCTGTGTGTCTGTGTGTCTGTGTGTCTGTGTGTTTGTGTGTTCTGTTGTCTGTGTGTCTGTGTGTTTGTGTCTGTGCCTGTGTGTCTGTGTCGTTGTGTCTGTGTGTCTGTGTGTCTGTGTGTCTGTGTGTCTGTGTATCTGTGTGTTGTGTGTCTGTGTCTGTGTGTCTGTGTGTCTGTGTGTCTGTGTCTGTGTGTCTGTGTGTCTGTGTTGTTGTTCTCTGTGTGCCTGTGTGTCTGTGTGTCTGGTGTCTGTGTGTCTGTGTGTTGTGTGTCTGTGTGTCTGTGTGTCTGTGTGTCTGTGTGTCTGTGTGCTGTGTGTCTGTGTGTCTGTGTGTCTGTGTGTCTGTGTGTCTGTGTGTCTGTGTGTGTGCTGTGTGTCTGTGTGTCTGTGTCTGTCTGTGTGTCTGTGTGTCTGTGTGTCTGTGTGTCTGTGTGTCTGTGTCTGTGCTGTGTGTCTGTGTGTCTGTGTGCCAGTGTGTCTGTGTGTCTGTGTGTCTGTGTGTCTGTGTGTCTGTGTGTCTGTGTGTCTGTGTGTCTGTGTGTCTGTGTGTCTGTGTGTCTGTGTGTCTGTGTGTCTGTGTGTCTGTGTGTCTGTGTGTCTGTGTGTCTGTTCTGTGTCTGTGTGTCTGTGTGTCTGTGTCTGTGTGTCTGTGTGTCTGTGTGTCTGTGTGTCTGTGTGTCTGTGTGTCTGTGTGTCTGTGTGTCTGTGTCTTGTGTCTGTGTGTGTGGGTTTGTCTGTGTGTCTGTGTGTCTGTTTGACTGTGTGTCTGTGTGTCTGTGTGTCTGTGGCTTTGTGTTCGTGTGTCTGTGTGTCTCTGTGTCTGTGTCTGTGTGTCTGTGTGTCTGTGTGTCTGTGTGTCTGTGTGTCTGTGTGTCTGTGTGTTTTGTGTCTGTGTGTCTGTGTGTCTGTGTGTCTGTGTGTCTGTGTGTCTGTGTTCTGTGTCTGTGTGTCTGTTCTGTGTTCTGTGTTGTGTCTGTGTGTCTGTGTGTCGTGTCTGTGTGTCTGTGTGTCTGTGTGTCTGTGTGTCTGTGTGTCTGTGTGTCTGTGTCGTGTCTGTGTCTGTGTGTCTGTGTGTCTGTGTGTGTGTCTGTGTGTCTGTGTTCTGTGTGTCTGTGTCTGTGTGTCTGTGTCTGTGTGTCTGCGTGTCTGTGTGTCTGTGTGTATGAGTGTCTGTGTGTCTGTGTGTCTGTGTGCCTGTGTGTCTGTGTCTGTGTGTCTGTGGGTCTGTGGGTTTTTGGGTCTGTGTGTCTGTGTTTGTGTCTGTGTGTCTGTGTGTCTGTGTGTCTGTGTGTCTGTGTGTCTGTGTGTCTGTGTGTCTGTGTGTCTGTGTGTCTGTGTGTCTGTGTGTCTGTGTGTCTGTGCCTGTGTGCCTGTTTGTCTATGTGCCTGTTTGTCTGAGTGTCTGTGTTTGTGTGTCTGTGTGTCAGAGTGTCTGTGTGTCTGTGTGTGCGTATGTCTGTGTGTCTGTGTGTCTGTGTATCTGTGTGTCTGTGTCTGTGTGTCTGTGTGTCTGTGTGTCTGTGTCTGTGTGTCTATGTGTCTTTGTGTCTGTGTGTCTATGTGTCTGTGTGTCAGTGTGTGAGTGTGTGTGTGTCTGTGTGTCTGTGTGTCTGTGTGTCTGTGTGTGTGTGTCTGTGTGCTGTGTGTCTGTGTGTCTGTGTGTTGTGTGTCTGTGTGTCTGTGTGCTGTGTGTCTGTGTGTCTGTGTCTGTGTGTCTGTGTGTCTGTGTGTCTGTGTGTCTGTGTGTCTGTGTGTCTGTGTGTCTGTGTGTCTGTGTCTGTGTGTCTGTGTGTCTGTGTGTCTGTGTGTCTGTGTGTCTGTGTCTGTGTGTCTGTGTGCTGTGTGTCTGTGTGTCTGTGTGTCTGTGTGTCTTGTGTCTGTGTGTCTGTGTGCTGTGTGTCTGTGTGTCTGTGTGTCTGTGTGTCTGTGTGTCTGTGTGTCTGTGTGTCTGTGTGTCTGTGTGTCAGTGGGATTGTGGGCCTGTGTCTGTGTGTCTGTGTGTCTGCGTGTCTGCGTGTCTGTGTGTCTGTGTCCTGTGTGCTGTGTGTCGGTGTGTCTGTGTGTCTGTGTGCCTGTCTGTCTGTTTGTCTTTGTGTCTGTGTCCGTGTGTCCGTGTGTCCGTGTGTCCGTGTGTCTGTGTATCTGTGTGTCTGTGTGTCTGTGTGTCTTGTGTGTGTCTGTGTTTCTGTGTGTATTTGTGTCTGTGTGTCTGTGTATGTGTGTCTGTGTGTCTGTGTGTCTGTGTGTCTGTGTGTCTGTGTGTCTGTGTCTGTGTGTCTGTGTGTCTGTGTGTCTGTGTCTGTGTGTCTGTGTGTCTGTGTGTCTGTGTGTCTGTGTGTCTGTGTGTCTGTGTGTCTGTGTGTCTGTGTGTCTGTGTGTCTGTGTGTGTGTGTGTCTGTGTGTCTGTGTGTCTGTGTGTCTGTGTGTCTGTGTGTCTGTGTGTCTGTGTGTCTGGGTTGTGCCTGTTTGGTGTCTGTGTGTCTGTGTGTCTGTGTTCTGTGTGTCTGTGTGTCTGTGTGCCTGTGTGTCTGTGTGCTGTGTGTCGTGTGTCTGTGTGTCTGTGTGCTGTGTGTCTGTTGTCTGTGTGTCTGTGTCTGTGTGTCTGTGTGTCTGTGTGTCTGTGTGTCTGTGTGTCTGTGTCTGTGTGTCTGTGTTCTGTGTTCTGTGTGTCGTGGGTTGTGGGCCGTTTGTGTGTCTGTGTGTCTGTGTCTGGTGTCTGTGTGTTGTGTGCCTGTGTCCTGTGTGTCTGTGTGTGTGTGTTGTGTTCTGTGTGCCTGTGTTCTGTTTGTCTTTGTCTGTGTCTGTGTTCTGTGTGTCTGTGTTCTTGTGTCTGTGTGTCGTGTTTGTGTGTTTGTGTTGTGTGTCTGTGTTGTTGTGTGTATTGGTCTGTGTTCTGTGTTCTGTTGTCTGTGTCTGTGTGTTTTGTGTGTCTGTGTTCTGTGCTGTGTTCTGTGTGTTGTGTGTCTGTGTGTCTGTGTGTCTGTGTGCCTGTGTGTCTGTGTGTCTGTTGTCTGTGTGTCTGTGTGTCTGTGTTCTTGGTTTGTGTCTGTGTGTCTGTGTTTGTGTCTGTGTGTTGTGTGTTGTGTGTCTGTGTTCTGTTCTGTGTCTGTGTGTCTGTGTTCTGTGTGTCTGTGTTCTGTGTCTTGTGTTGTTTCTGTGTGTCTGTGTGTCGGTTGTCGTGTTTGTGTTCTGTCCTGTGTTCTGTGTCCTTGTGCCTGTGTGTCTGTGTGTCTGTGGTATGGGCGTGTCTGTGTGTGTGTGTCTGTGTCTGTGTGCCTGTGTGTCTGTGTTGTGTCTGTGTGTTGTGTGTTTGTGTGTGTGCGTGGTGCATTGTGTGCTGTGGTAATTATTATATATATTTTATTATATATATATATATATATATATATATATATATATATATATATATATATATATATATATATATATATATATATATATATATGTTTTTGTGTGTGTGTGTTCTGGAGTTTGTGTGTTTGTTTCTGTGTGTCTGCGTGTCTGTGTTCTGTGTTCTGTGGTTTGTGTTCTGTGTGTCTGTGTCTGTGTCTGTGTGTCTGTGTGTCTTATGTCTGTGTGTCTGTGTTGTGGTCTGTGTGTCTGTGTGTCTGTGTCTGTGTGTCTGTGTCCTGTGTGTCTGTTGTCTGTGTGTCTTGTGTCTATGTGTCTGTGTTCAGTGGGTTGTGGGCCTGTGTGTCTGTGTTTGTGTGTCTGTGTTCTGTGTGTCTGTGTGTCTGTGTGTTCTGTGTGTCTGTGTGTCTGTGGTCTGTTGTCTAGTTGTGTCTGTGTGTTGTGTGTCTGTGTGTCTGTGATCTGTACCTGTGTGTCTGTGTGTCTGTCTGTGTCTGTGTGTCTGTGTGCTGTGTGTCTGTGTGTCTGTGTTCTGTGTGTCTGTGTGTCTGTGTGTCTGTGTGTCTGTGTGTCTGTGTGTCTGTGTTGTGTGTTCTGTGTGTTGTGTGTCTGTGTTGTGTGTCGTGTTGTCCTGTGTGTCTGTGTCTGTGTCTGTGTGTCTGTGTGTCTGTGTCTGTGTCTGTGTGTTCTGTGTGTCTGTGTGTCGTGTCCGTGTGTCTGTGTGTCTGTGTCTGTGTGTCTGTGTTCTGTGTCTTGTTGTGTCTGTGTCTGTGTGTCTGTGTGTCTGTGTGTCTGTGTCCTGTGTGTGTGTGTCTGTGTCTGTGTGTCGTGTGTCTGTGTGTCTGTGTGTCTGTGTGTCTGTGTCTGTGTGTCTGTGTCTGTGTGTCTGTGTGTTGTGTTTGTCTGTTGTCTGTGTGTCTGTGTTCTGTGTGTCTGTGTGTCTGTGTGTCTGTGTGTCTGTGTCTGTGTGCCTGTGTGTCTGTTGTCTGTTGTCTGTGTGTCTATGTGTCTTGTGTCTGTGTTCTGTGGCCTGTGTTGTTGTCTGTTGTGTCTGTGTGTCTGTGTTGTGTTGTGTCTGTGTGTCTGTGTGTCGTGATTGTGGCCTGTGTTCTGTGTGTCTGTGTGTCTGGTGTCTGGTGTCTGTGTGTCTGTGTGCCTGTGTGCCTGTTGTGGGTGTTCTGTGT